>CAWUFW010000389.1:3582500-3975000 GCA_963921515.1 Calotriton arnoldi | reverse complement strand
GTAACTTGAATTTCCTTCCATAGGCTAACATTGACTGGTTTCACTTGGAAATTCTTCTAAGTGTGGAGTTTTGGAACTTTAAAATATTCCTCTAAAATCAGCCGAAATACGAATTCCGATTTACTCACCTGTTATCAGGAGAGACCTCAGTGCTGCATCTTTCAGCCCAGTACTGATCCTCAAAAGTAATTTTAACCGTACTTACCAGTAACTTGAATTTCCTTCCATAGGAATCCATTGTCTGGTTTTCAGCAGAAAAGTTTCAAAGTGTCGATTTTCACAAACTACAAATATTCCTAAAAAATCGCCTGTATGACTTAAACGCATTCTTGCAACTGTTTACAGGAGATGCACCAGTGCTGGATCCAGGATCCAACACTGAGTAAGAAAAAGTAACGATAACAGTTTTTAACTTCTAAGTGAATTACCTTCCATAGGATAACATTGGTGATTCTATGAGAAAAAGTTTCTAAGTGTGAACTTTTAAAGTACAATAATATTCCTTAAAAATCACGACTGTAACCAAAACGCTTTTACTCAACTGTTTACAGGAGATGTCCCAGGACTGAATCTAGGATCCAGTAATGTGGTTAGAAAAGTAATCCATAAAGTAACTAATTGCATTTAACTAGAAATTCACATTGAGCTGAATGTTGCATTGTGTTTGAAAATGTGTTGCCCATTGCAACAACTGTAACTACTGTACTTAAAAGTCTATTGCCTATGTGCAAAGTAATTAAACTAAAGTAATTCATTCTGAGAAAGTATTTTTTTGTAATGTATAATGTAATTACAATGTAATTTAAAAAATAAAATATGTAAAAAAAAATTGTTTCTAAAAAATTTGGAAATCAGTATGAAAAAATTTATATAACAATTAATACATTTAAAAATTGTCATTTACAAAACCTTTGAAATTCACTGAAAAACTGTAGGTTTCAGACATGTTATAGTTACAAATTAGCATTTAAAAAACCTTTGAAATTCACTGAAAAAACCATAGGTTTCAGGGACGTTATAGTTACAAATTAGCATTTAAAAAACCTTTGAAATTCACTGAAAAAACCATAGGTTTTAGGGACAGTTATAGTTAGTTGGACATTGCACTCGTACAAAACCCGTGAAATTCCCCCGTTATAGTTAGTCCAGCTAACTATAACTCGCGCCCCGCAATGCACTGCTGATGACGTCACATATTACATCACTCATGACATGGTCAGTGACATCACTGATGACATCTCAAATGACATCACTGATGACATCATCCACGTGATAATCTGATGCACCTCCTCACACCCTAATATAACCTTTGATACACCCACTCTAAATTACAGACTGCCATTCGCAAAACCATAGACACTCCAACACCAATAACTACATACCCACTCACTGATTCTTAGGTCTACGCACACATCCACTCACTCACCCGTACAGTCACTCATACTTACGGTCACTCAGTACAGGACTATCATATGCACTCATACACCTATATAAACACTCACACACCGCCACTCATCCATAGAGGTACTCACACACCTAGTCAGTCATGCAAATAATTAAACACACTACCATTTACTCACCTATACAGTTATACACACACCAGCTCACTTACTCATACAAATAGTAGCACATTGTTACGCTCTTATACAATCACTGATACAAGCACACACTCATCCATACAGCCACTATCACAATCACTCACTCTCGCTTATAGCTATTTATATACTCCAACACACATATATACTGCCTTTCACATATGTAGTTACTCACACATGTACCACTGGGACATACATTCACTCACTAACACACTCTTACACACACTTACCCACCCATACAGTCTATCACAGTTGCACTCTTGAAACCATCCACCCAGTGAATCACCGACTCACACATCTATGCACAGAGTTGCACACACCCCTCCCACACAAACACTCAGGCACCCATACAGATACTCAGACAAGCATTCAATAACTCATATAGACACTCATGTAGCTATTCACAAACACATGCAGCCACTTACACAGCAACAGACAGACGGATACAGACATTCACCCAGTTTAGTCACTAACCCATGCATTCAGTAAGATACGTTAAATCACTCACTTATAGAGTCAGTCACGCACCTACTAAATCATCCATACAGACACTTACACACCCACTCATTCTTCAATACGTCTTTTCCTATATATATAAACTTTACAGAAACAGTCACTGGATGATGTCATCAGTGATGTCATCAGTGATGTCATTTGAGATGTCAGTGATGTCATCAGTGATGTCACTGACCATGTCATGAGTGATGTAATATGTGACGTCATCAGCAGTGCATTGCGGGGGTGCGAGTTATAGTTAGCTGGACTAACTATAACGGGGGAATTTCACGGGTTTTGTACGAGTGCAATGTCCAACTAACTATAACTGTCCCTAAAACCTATGGTTTTTTCAGTGAATATATATATACACATATATATATATATATACACATACACACACTAACACAGATTACACTGATGTTAGTTAGTGCTTCTCATTTGAACACCCAATGTTTAACACCCCCAAAAATTCATAGCCACCTAATCCTGTTTCGTGGCGGTATGATGGGTGTTTCAGCCTCTCTGACCCTTCATAACAGTAGGTAATTCTTTGCTGCTTTAGTGAGACATCGTTGTACTTAACCTATCCTGCTTCCAGGTGGAGTCTGTGTTTTGGTAAATTCATAAATTAACTCCTACACCAAAAATAAGTTGTTTGTTCCTTAGTATAAATGCTGATTTCTGAGTATCTTTCATGGATTAATAGCACCATATAACACGTACTTGAGGTGCATTTTTATTAAAAGACAAAGGCACCTGTTGATAAAAGATGGTCCTAATACATGCTGTGTTTCTGGGTTAGTCTCAATTGTATTGTAAAAATATATAGAATGAAAGTTGTATGGCGCTGACGTGAGGCATTCCATACGCAGAATTTGTGACCCAGGTTTGTTCAAACCCATGTGTGCATATAATGTACTTTTAGACTTGACGTGGTAGGGTTTGAGAAATTCTAGATACAGTTGTGCAGGTTCGCTGAAGGTATGTCTAGTTCTATGTTATGGCACTACTTGTCTGTAATTTGTGATGTTTCGATCGTATTTAAGTTCTGTTCCCTAGACCACTTTAGCTGTCTGCGCTCTCATATACTTGAACATTTCATAATAGAAATGTATACTTATACCTTCACATTGAGGCTTTTGGTCAGTCCTCTTCATCTGCTGGTCTTAGTGCTATTCACATTTTGCTTCTACCCATCACAACATCCAGCCTCGGGCTATGGTGTTAGCCCACTTCAGTAATTGGTTCTCTTCACTGTGAGTGACTGCATCTACCTTGTGCGCATATCACCCTAGAAAGGAGTTCACTTTAGAGCCAGGACTGGTCGGACAATCTCTGCCTTCATTTCATATTTTTCGGCCTGGCTTGGCAGTGAGCTTTCTCAAAGTTTATTGTTCCCAATTCTTCCAAGTTGACATAGAATGGGCCTTGGTTCCACCCAGAAAAAGATCTCTTACTTCATTGCATTGGGTATTTGATGTATCAGTCTACTTTCCAGCATAAGTTTATATTGGAATGCATGAAGGAAGTTTACATCTGAAAAGTGCACTCAACCGTCACAATGTTTGTCATATTCAGTACTTTAAATCCTATATGCTTTCTGTACAGAGTTCCGCTGCTTTCTCAGAATAGGCAAAAATATTAGCTTTTACGTGATAAACCGCATTTGTGTACGTGCACAGCTTTTGTGGATACTTCAATATACATTTATTGGCACTTTATCTAGCATTACGTGTGTGTATTTGTATGTGTATATGTATACGTGTATGTATATATTATATATGTGTATATATATATATATAGATATATATATATATATATATATATATATATATATAGATATTCACTGAAAAAAAAACCCCAAAGGTTACAGGGACGTTATAGTTAGGAAATAAGATTTTAAAAAACCTTAGAAATTCACTGAAAAAACCAAAGGTTACAGGGATGTAGTTACGGTGATATTTCACTGGTACAAAACCAGAGAAATTCAGCAGTTAGTTAGCTGAGCTAACTATAACTCGTGGCCCCGCAATGCACTCCTTATGACCTCACATATTACATCACTGATGACATGGTCCGTGACCTCACGGATGACATCCTCCAGTGACATTGAGTGTTTAAAAAAAGTTTGACTGTTAAATATACATACCAAGGTGTATTGGTGAATCCGTGTGTGTGAGTGCCTGTATGGATGATTCAGTGGATGCATGACTGACTGTATAAATGAGTGATTAGGTGTCTCAGTGAATGTATGGGTGAGTGACAAGTTGGTGTGTAAGTGGTTGTATGTGAGTGGGTACATGAGTTTCTGTATGGGTGAGTGGTTGTCGGAGTATGTGTATGGGTGTCTCAATGTCTGGGAGGGTGAGTGAATGGATGTGTCAGTGGTAATTGGGTAAGTAACTGCATATGTGAAAGGCAGTATAGGTGAGTGTTGGAGTATATGAGTGAGTGATTGCGAGAGTGGCCGTATGGGTGTGTGTGAGCTTGTGTCAGTGATTGTATAGGTGAGTGAGAATGTTTTCGTATCTGTATGAATAAATGAGTGGGTGTGTGTATAATTGTATAGGTGAGTAAATGCCTGTGTGATTGACTCTATTGGTGAGTGAGTAGGTGTGTGAGTAGCTCTGAGTCGCTGACTGTGTGTGAGTTGCTGTATGGGTGTATGAGTGGATATATCAGTGGCTGTATTAGTGAGTGAGTTGTATGAGTGGCTGTATGGATAACTGAGTGGATTTGTGTGTAGACCTATGAATCAATGAGTGGGTGTGAAAGTACTGGTATGGGGTGTAGTATAGAAGTTTGAGTGGGTGTGTGAAAGGTTATATTGGGGTGTGAGTGGGTGTGTCAGATTCTGTGGGTGATATTAGTGATGTCCTTAGTGATGTCCTTAGTGATGTCCTTAGTGATGTCCTTAGTGATGTCCTTAGTGATGTCCTTAGTGATGTCATTAGTGATGTCATAAGCAGTGCATTGCAGGGGCGCGAGTTGTAGTTAGCTCGGCTAACTATAACTGCTGAATTTCTCTGGTGTTGTATGAGTGAAATATCACCCTAACTATAACATAACGTGTATTTGTAAAGCGCATGTTCACCCCAGCAACGGGGCATCTTGGCGCTGAATAACAGATATTTATTGTTACCCAACTCAATGGTACTCATTTTATCAACCTCAAATGGATGAAAGGCTGAGTGGACCCACCAGGATTCAAACCTGTGACCATGAGGTCGAACACAGGCCCCTGCAGTGGATGCATTAGTCCACTGAGCCACCAGACCTGGCATCCCTGTAACCTTTGGTTTTTTCAGTGAATTTCTAAGGTTTTTTAAATACTAATTCCTAACTTACCTTTCCTTTAGATTTTGGGGATCGTCGCGATCCCTGCGAACACGTCGCGAAAACGGAAAACAAAAGCAGACATTCAGTGGCCACCAACACATCCAAAAATATGTTTAAAAAAAAGTCCATTCAGAACATTGCCCTACACACATTACCATATACATACTTCTTTCAAAGCATGTTTTTTTTTTTTTTTAATTTTGAAAACCTTTATTGAAGGCAAAACAGGGAAGCATTGCAGAATACAGCACTATGCCTACATCCCCAGAGGGGCCGGCCGTGGAATTCGTGAACGTGTACTGCAGGAAATATAAAGAAAGGATACACAGCAAGCCGCCTACAACCACTCAGGGCCGGCCGCGTCATGGAGGAAGGAACAGTCGGATAGATATCAGCATTATATTACCTCCCACAACGTCCAGATGAATAAAAGACAGATAATAACAACCAATCATAGGATAGGAACAAAACAAAAAACCCCCCCACCTCCCTTCCCCTCCGGCACAGTAATGGTATGACAAATAAATCAGAAGCAATTTGGCTTTTACTAAACACATCCACAAGGATAAGACAGGAGTCCGGGGATAAATGAGGCAGGTACCTCCATTCACTAAACATGGAGGGCAGATCAGCTTAAAGGTCGGGATGACTCGCGAGATATAGAGTAAGCGGGGCCCAAAAATCTTTAGGGCGGGACGACTCAGGCAGCTCCTCCGCATAGATTTCTAATTGCTCCCTACAGTAGGATAGATCCCTCAGCCACTTACAAACCGTGGGCACCCCCTTTGCGCCACGGCTCGCTTAGCCATAAGTGTGGCCACTGCAACCAGTCTCCTATTGCACGGCCTCAAAGACGCTACGCAGCCCAACAGACACATCTCGGGCGTACATTGCACTCTCTCCAATATGACATCCGTGAGCACATTCATCACTTTAGCCCAATAGGCAGCTATCCCTGGACATAACCATGAAAGATGTAAAAAGTCAGCGTCTGCCTGTCCACATCGCACACAGCAAGCATCATCTCGCAATCCGAATCTACGCAATTGTACAGGGGTATAGTAAAGTTGGTGCAAAAATTTAAAATGTATAATACGTAAGTTGCAGTTAGCCGTCAGTCGCCCAGTCAGTTTGCAGCAATAATACCAGTGGTCCTCCGACAGTAACCCTCCCAGGGCTGCGTTCCATTTAGCATAGGATGGATGCGCCTCCGCCTCCCGCTCACGGAGAGATGAATTATAGAGTTTAGTAATCAGTCCCCGACGAGCCTCGCCCGCAAGCACCGCCTGCAGTGCCCGCAGCGTCTGAGGCTCCGCGGGGAAGCCAGGGTAGACATCCCGAATGGCCTGACGAACCCGCACGTACGTAAACCCCAGCATAGCGTCATGAGGCCAGTTCGCCTGCACGTCCTGTAGCGAACGGAACCGGCCCTGGCTGTAGAAGTCCCCCATCTGGGTGATCCCGACGGCCTGTAACGTGGTCCGCGCCAGGCGCTCCTGCAGTGCGGATATACCGGGATGCGCTGCTATCGGCAACTTGGGGGCATAAAGGTAGGATAGTGTCGCACGACACGCCAGCGTCCACCAGGCCCAGGCCGTGCATAGGACCGGGTTAATTTCCGTCCGGGGACCTCCAGCCCCCCCCCCCCCTCCCGAGAGAGCCGCAGCCACCAATGGGAGTGGGAGGATCGCATCCGCCTCAATCGCAGTATGAGGTAAGAGACGCTGCGGATAGAACCAATAATGCGCAAACTGCGCCTGAGCGCATAAATAGTAAAGGCGCATATCAGGAGCCTCAAAACCACTGCGGTCAAAGGGTTGAACCAGGGTGTCCCAGCTACAGCGAGGCTTTTTGCCCCCCCAGACAAACGACAGTAGGGCCGTCTGTAAAGACTTAAAAACGGAAACATTCAGGCGGATAGGGATATTCACAAAGAAATATAATAGTTTAGGCAATATGACCATTTTGATGACTGCTATACGGTCTGCCAGTGAGAGCGGCAGACGAGCCCATCGCACCATTCGCTCAGTAAGTTGAGAGATTGTACGTCCATAATTCATGGAGATCACCTGCGCCGGATCCCTGTGCAGCCAAATCCCGAGATACTTTACTGGTTCCTGAGTCCAGGCCAGAGGGAAGTCCATTTCAAACTCGCAGGTTCCTGCCGTCAGGGGAAAGACCGTCGACTTGGCCCAATTTATCCCCAAGCCAGAGAAGCCCTCGAACCGGACATATTCTCGCAGCAAGGCCGGGAGATATGTCGCAGGTTCATGAACATAAAGCAACATATCATCCGCGTATAGCGAGACAACCAATGGTCGCAGTCTGAAGCGCAACGCCACAGAGGCATGGAGCTGGCGCAACTTACAGGCCAGAGGCTCCAATGCCAAGGCGAAAAGCATCGGCGACAGGGGGCATCCCTGCCTCGTGCACCTACCTATGTGAAACTCCGAGGACACCCAGCCGTTCACGCGAACCCTAGCCGCCGGGGCGGAGTACAGAACCCTGATCCACTGCAAAAAGAACGGAGGGACACCCATCTTGGTGAGGACGGAAAACATGTATTCCCAAGAGAGGGAGTCGAACGCTTTAGCAGCGTCGAGCAGCACCGCCACGGCCTGGAAGTCGGCATCGAAATAGTGTAAAGTAGCGAAGATAGTGCGCAGATTAAGCACAGTAGACCTCGCAGGCACAAAGCCAGACTGGTCCGAGAGCACCAGTAAGGGGATCAGCGGCTGCAGACGGAGAGCGATCATTTTAGCTAATACCTTGGTGTCAATATTAAGCATTGAGAGGGGCCTGTAAGAATCGCAGCGGTTGGGCTCCTTGTCGGGTTTCAAGAGCATGACTAGGAGAGCTTCCCGCAATGAAGGTGGAAGACGGCCGGTGTCGTAGGCCTCCGCATAGACTTCTAGAAGTCTGGGGGCCAAATCGTCGACAAATGCCTTATAAAATTCGCTCTGGAGACCGTCCAGGCCCGCAGCTTTGCCAGTAGGGAGGGACATAATAGCCGTTTTCACATCCTCCTCATCGAAGGGCTGGGTAAGATAATCCCGATGGCCTGGGGCCAGCCAGCCCAATGCTACATCCTCTAGGTACGAATCAATATCTGCCGTCTGAGCTGTATCCTTATTGCTATAAAGGGTAGTGTAGTAGTCAAGTATGGTCTCACTGATGGCAGCCGTGCCGAAGCGGGCCACGCCTGTCTCATCAAGCATCTCCGTGATGTATTGTTGGCTCCGCGGTGCAGCCAACTTCCGAGCGAGCGACTGGGCCGATCCCCCCTCACCGTAGTATCTAGCCGTGCTACGTCTAGATTGGTGTCTCATCTCCTGATCGGCGGTATCGTTATGTTCCGTGACTAAGGCACGGATCTTGGACAGGGTTTCGGGCAGCGGGTTCGCCTCGTAGGCCCTCTCCAAAGCAGAGATATCTCCTGCGAGTCTCTGGATCCTGCGCCGCAGATCCCGCAGCACTCCAGCCTGTGCCCCCATGCAGACCCCTCTGATAGTGACCTTGAATGCCTCCCACATAGTCCCAGCGCTATCCACAGAGCCAGCATTCTCCCGGAAGAAGTTACGGATAGCCTCCCCTACCGTGGCCCTGAATACCGGGTCTGTCTGGGAGGATGGCTGCAGTCGCCACTGAAAGGGCGGTCTCCCACAGGTCGGTACACACAAATCCAGCAGCACCGGAGAGTGATCTGACAACGTCCGGGCTAGGTGACGCACCCCCGTCGCCCAGGGGCATGCAGTTTCCGTGACCAGCCAGAGGTCCAAACGGGACCATGTCCCGTGCACCGCCGACACAAACGTACTTTCCCGCTTGCCAGGGTGTTGCAGTCGCCAGACATCCTTCAGGCATCCAGCTTCCATTATGCCACGCAATGTCTCTGCTGCTAGTTTAGGTCGTGCCCCCTCGCTACCCATACGGTCAGCATCCATGTCCAAGCACACATTAAAATCCCCCCCCCCATATAATTTCCGCATTAGGGAACCCAGAGACACAACGCCAGACATCAGCAAAAAATGCCGGGTCGTCAACATTCGGCCCGTACACATTCACAAGTAGAACACTCGTCCCGCCTAGCAGACCGTGCACCATTGCCACTCGCCCCTGATCGTCTGTCTCAGAACGGAGGGCCTGAAAGTGTATCCCCTTCTTTATCAAAATCAGCACACCCCGAGCATAGCTAGAGTAGGAAGAGGCCACCCGGTGCCCAGCCCATCGTGCCCCCACATTCTTATCCGATAAGCTCGTGAGGTGAGTCTCTTGTAGGAAGGCAATGTGGATAGTCATTCTCTCTAGGTAAGCAAACACTGCCCTGATCTTTTAGGGGAATTCAGGCCCCGGACATTCCAGGTCAAGAGCCGCAGATTTCCACTTATCCGGTCAGTGGTCGGTAAGCCGACAGAACAATTGAATATGTTAAAGCCATATAAGTACTGGTACAATAATAAGAAAGATGAAATGCAGTAAAACACAAAGCATACCGTGCCAGAGGGTACCCCCCCTCAATTCCCCCTCACCCCCCACCCACTTCAGCATCCCCAACTTGCTAAAGCCATCCCCCTCCCTCCCCGTCCCATCGAACAAAGGTGGAAACCTCAGTTGAGGTATACCCATGTAGGGCGTTAGAGTGCAACTACCCTCCCATCTAGCAGGAGGTGGCTGCGCGGGAGTTAGAGCTGTGCCTACAAACAACAGTACACAAGAGCCCTATCCACAAAATCGGCATATGTAATACATTAGACCTAGTCAGCGGCTACATGGGCATGGAAATACTACATGGCAAAGGTAGAGCAGAAACTTGACATGAGCAACAGACATCCCCAACTCAACAGATGGGCGAGCCCAGCAACCAAATGTGTACAGAAATGCACCCCAGGAACCTATTGTTCCTCTGTGTCCGACTGCAGACTAGCATTGCGTCGTCGTCGCTTGAGACGTTTGGCATGTTCAAGAGCTGCCTTAGGGTTGTTGAAGATATGAGGGTCTCCGTCGGGGCCAATCTTCAAGCGGGCCGGGTAGAGCATAGCGTAAGGGACCTCCTCGGACCTGAGAAACTTCTTGACATCGGCAAACTCCCGTCTCGCCGCCTGAACTGCCACCGTAAAGTCTGGGAAGAAGGAGAGCCGATTCCCCTGATAGTCAATAGTACCCTTCTCTCGTGCCAGGCGCAATATCACATCACGGTCCCTGTAGTTTAAGACTCTTGCAATGATGGGCCGCGGGGGAGCCCCCGGCGCCGGACGAGTGGCAAGCGTACGATGCGCCCGCTCCACAATAAACATGAAGGATAGCTGCTCCCTGCCAAAAAGGTCAGTAATCAGCGTCTCTATGAATATCTCCATTCTGCCCACATTGGTGGACTCCGGCAGGCCAATAAGGCGAATGTTATTGCGCCGTGAGCGGGCCTCCAAGTCCTCGTTCTTGGCCTGGATAACAGACAGGACCTTCTCCATATTCAGAGCTTTCCCGGCAACGTCACTTAAACCGTCCTTCGCTGCGGAGACCCTCTGCTCCACCTCCCCCATGCGGGCGCTCTGCTTCTCCAATTGGGATGACATATAGTCCAGCCGATTGTTGACTGCCGCCATTGTGCCCTCAATTGATTGGAGGCTTCGCTGCATTGCCAAAAGCGTGGTTTCAAGGCCCGAGGGAGCCCCCTCTGATACATCCGCCTCAGAGTCCGAGGCGGCCTTCTGTGACACCTTGGCGGATTTGCGCGCCTCGAACGTGAGACGGGGTTGCGTTTTGTCCGTTTTACCCATGGCGTCCAATGGTATGACTTGTCACAAGGGAGATCGAGGAGTCCGGCACAGTGAAGGTCCCCAGCAGGAGCCGGGCAGAAATCCGCAGGCTTCCTCACGGCCGAGGAGCAGAGGCCCACACCAAGACCAACGGGTGGGGGGGAGGGTGGAACACAGCAGGCACACAATCGCCAGCCGGCCCACGGCCACCTGGACCACTGTCCAAGTGTAGCCAGTCCTGGGGGGCCACAGCCGGCAGGGGTCCCACCAGCTCCGCTGCGCAGATTCGAAGGCCTCAGCACCAGTCGCCCCCCCACCGATCAATAACACTGTGACTTAGGGAGCCCGGGTGGTCCAGCACCACCATACCACCATCGACACTGCCGCCGTGCTCCTATCATTCCTCATCCCCTCAGCCAATGTGTCAGCCTGTGCGGCGCAGTGCATTCAGCGCCAGATGCACGCCCGCGGCAGCCAATTCTGGTGTGTTTTCCCGGGAGCAGGCAACCGGGAGGTAATCAGCGCCGTTTAAAGCAGTGTACGCGGCCTCAGCAGGTCTCTCAATGGGTGAGTTACAGCTATGCCAGCCAGTTCCCCTCGGTGGCAATGCGGGAGGGCCCATCCGCTCCCCCGCCGGCAGTAACAGCAGGAGCGTCCCCCGCGGATCCCCCCCAAAGCAGGGCCGGGGTCCAGCAGCTCTCCCACTCACAGCGCACAGGGAGCAGATCCGCACTTAAGGCTAGGGCCACCAGCACAACCCCAGCACCTTACAGCAGCCCATAGAGCGCGACCCGCTTGCAGGCCCGCATCCGCCTCCGCAGCCACCGGCCTGCAGTAGGCCGCGCCCCACTCACCACCTCCGGCGTCGGGGAGACCTGGGCCCGCTGTTATCGCCGCCCCTGCTGGTGCTCGCAATCACGGCCTCCCGGGGTCCGCTGCAGCAACGATATGTGGCACAGCCGCCCGCGGGGCGCAGCACCGCTTGTCCCTCGTGTCAGCAAGGGCACAGGTCGCCGATCGGGGCAGCGGGTCTCAAAGCCCCCCGGGCTCCGCCATCTTGAGATTTCACAGCCGCTGCCACCACCGCTGAGATGCCGCCGTTCCCCTTTCTCGGGCAGCCCCGGGCGCAGCAGCTGAGTCGGGTACACGTCTCTCGTCAGGCACACTCCTCTATGCCTCAGGATAGGTAGTTTGTAGGGCGGATTTTGGACGGATTGTGGCGCAGCCGGGCAGAGCCTCACTAGAGTGCGGCCATCTTGCCGTGCGCCCTCTAGCGCCCCCCCCCCCGCAGTTTCATGTTAATGTCATTTCAAAGCATGTTTAAACTCATATTTTTCTGCCAAGTTTCTTTAAAAACCATCTTTCAGACCTATTTCCCGGTTATTCAGGACGTCGCAATGGCGTCGTTAACCGTGACCATCGCGTCTTTACCATAAAGTGAAAACACATATGCACACACATTACAGTATTCTACACACTAGAGGTTTATTACTGTACACTTGAAAGTCATGTTTTTCTACTGTATTTCTAGAACAACCATCTCTAAAACCTATTTTCAGTTTTTGCGGTGAGGCCAGAGATCGCGATGACATTGGTTATCGCAATCCCCAAGGGTATGTTGCGAAAGCGTAAAGCAAAAGCAGGAATTCAATAGCCACCACATAAACCCAATATAATTAATTTTAACCATCACAGTAGATAACTCACTGTATAAATAACTATAAAAACATTTATCAATATCTTTATAACCATGCATACTAATGATTCATTGATATATATTTAAAATATTTTCACCAATATTCGTGATGACGTTGATAGTCTCGATGTCCCCGCGATGGTACACGGGGGGGGGAGGGGCGTGCTGGCAGTCGCGTCGCGAATATTGCGCGCAATTAAAAAAACATTTTGGGACACCTAACTTGTCACTAACACCTCCATTTCTCAACCATGAGGTCAGAGTAGCTTCACCCTGAACCCTTATGTGGGCTTTCACACAGATTTTCAGCCCCGGGAACCGTCGCTGAGCAATAAAATGGCGGCCACAACTTTCTGTCCAGCCAATCAGCACGTTCACGTTGGCGCGTGCATTCGCGAATCATCGTGAAACCTTGACGAAATATTCACGGTCCGAGATATCACTATAATTTTAAACTTAAGTTTCTTCAAAACTTCTGAACGGATGTACACCAAATAAGCAAACAGCACTTCCTTGATCCGACATCTACCTCCCTGCCAAATTTGGTGTAATTCTGTTCAGCAGGTCGGGCTGTAGAGGGGGACTAAAGGTTCCTATGGCTCCTCCCTCAGCCCAACGCTGTTCAACATCTACATGGCACCCCTCGCCCACGTCGCCCGACAGCACAACCTCAACATCCTCTCCTACGCCGACGACACCCAGCTGATCCTCTCCCTCACCAAAGACCCTCACACCGCCAAAGCCCACCTCCACGAAGGAATGAAGGCCGTCGCCGAATGGATGAGGACCAGCCGCCTGAAGCTGAACTCTGACAAGACGGAGGTCCTCATCCTTGGTTCCAACCCTTCAGCCTGGGACGACTCCTGGTGGCCAACATCACTGGGAACAGCCCCGCCACCCACCGACCACGTACGCAACCTAGGGGTCATCCTCGACCCCACCCTCTCCATGACTAAGCAGGTCAACGCCGTTTCCTCATCCTGCTTCAACATCCTCCGAATGCTCCGCAGGATCTTCAAGTGGATCACCACCGAAACAAGAAAAACAGTCACCCAGGCCCTCGTCACCAGCAGGCTGGACTACGGAAACGCCCTCTACGCAGGAACGACGGCTAAGCTCCTGGAGACGGCTGCAACGCATCCAGAACGCCTCTGCACGTCTTATCCTCGACATCCCCCGACGCAGCCACATCACACCCCACCTGAGAGACCTGCACTGGCTCCCTGTCAACAAGAGGATAACCTTCAAGCTCCTCACCCACGCACACAAAGCACTCCACAACTCCGGACCAGCCTACCTCAACAGACGACTCAGCTTCTACACCCCCACCCGCCAGCTCCGCTCGACCAGCCTCGCCCTCGCCACAGTCCCCCGCATCCGGAAAACGACCGCCGGCGGCAGATCCTTCTCCCACCTCGCCGCCAAGACCTGGAACACCCTCCCCACCAACCTCCGACAGACCCAAGACCTACTGGCCTTCAGAAGACTCCTCAAGACCTGGCTCTTCGATCAGTAGCAGCACCACCCCCCTCTTCCCCCAGCACCTTGAGACCCTCGCGGGTATGTAGTGCGCTTTATAAGTGACATGATTGATTGATTGATATGGGAATAAACATTACAAACGCAACCTTATTTCGTGCCCCAAATTCTTGGTCCCCACTGATCACCCCCAAACTTTCCCACTCAATAGTACCCACCGTGACACTTTTTTTGGCAAAATTTCATGCAGATTGATCAATTATAAAATCACTGAAAAACCAAAGGTTACAGAGACAATATAGTTAGGTTCAGATTTTACACACACAAAACCATAGAAATTCGTCTGTTATTGTTATCTCAAGTAACTATAACTCGTGGCCCAAGGTAACTATAACTTGTGCCCCCGCTGTGCACATTTTCTAATCATTGGGTGTGTGAGTGACTGTATAGGTGTCTCAGTGGGTATTTGGATGAGTGGGTGTGAGAGTGGCTGTGGGGGGGATGTGAGTATTTTTTTAATTGGGGTATGGATCTGCGGATCCACCGCTGATTTTGATCCGCGAATCGGTCGCGGATTCACATGGGGCCCACACTGGGTGCCACGGTGAATTCTAGCGCACCCAAAAATAACACTTTTCTGCAATTCTTCCCCATGAGGAATCCCTCACAGACCCCTCCATTAGTCCCATGGTGTCAGTATACCTCTATCCTGACCCCTTCTATCCAATTGTACTTCACCACCCACCCTCCTGAACCGTGTCCTGACTGACAAATTGGCAGGCTCAACTTTTCTCTTAGGTTGCACCCAGTCAATTACGGCATTGAAGATGGCTCGTAGATCTGTGGTGGATCCGCGTCTCTAGAGGTACATAAAACTTTTGTCTTTAGTAACTAGTGAACAAATTTACATCAAATTACAACAAGCATTAGAAATGCAATAGGTCTCGCATTTGTAGAGTTAGAGCTATTGGCATTGTAAATGGCAGTGTTTTTCCTATGTGATATGGAGTGTATGTATGTGGTGTGTAGCGGAATTATGTGGGTTGGATTTGATTAGTTAGTTGTGGAATTATGTGGTGTGGAGTGAATTTGTGTAGGGCCGAGTTCGCGCTCACAAAACTACGCATTTGCCTGCACGCATCTCCCACCTGTATGTTTTTATGTCCCTCTATTTTTTGTACATTCCTGGGCAGAATGTACACTTGTCTCAAAGCACATTATCTGGTGGTATTGAAGCTTGTACTTATGACTTTCTCGCTGCTGGTAATTAGTTATTCTTTAGTCCATCGCTGCAGGTGGCAGAGGGATCTGAGTAGGTGAGCAGCGCCTCCAGAATAGTGTGCGCCTATCTCTCACACTTCATCTATCGTGCTTCAAAGCGCTGCATCCCAAAACACGACAACCGCACACTGGTGGTCCTCAAGCAAGACACAGAAATACTTCTCACACGGGATCAAAACAAAAACATACTTCCAACCACACGCCCCACACAGTGTAGCATGCAAATCAGGTAGGCTGGCGTTTCAGCACCCCTCGTATGTGTGGTAGGCGCTATAATAATTCTACAAATGCAGCTCACTTCATTTGCCATCTCATTTCCATAGGTACGTTATCAGAATAGACTTCTCTGACAACAAAGAGTGCAACTCACTTACTTGTGGGCAATGGTGAAGCCTCCAGGGCAGGAGCTGTTACGCAGCACTAGTATCACTAGCATCACTCGCATGCACAGTGAGCAGAGAAAGTGAGCAGTCACACATCACCATTGTGACCAGCAGGCGCGCAACGCCCTCATGTGTCTCAGCCCGGGCTGAGACCGCTTCCCGGGCACACACACAGACCGTTTTTGAGCTGAGTACTTCGCAGGTCTTTAAAAGACCATATACTTGCTAACGAGGCTTTGTTGTTTTTTCACCCCTTATTAGAGCCCCTGCATCGCCACTCTATTACTGAAAGAATTACCCCCCCCCCGAAATTTGTAGTAGCCCTCCCCCCCCCCCCAAAGAAATTGGCTCTAGTTGCGCCTCTGGTGACCAGTGTGGACATACTGTAAGCCCATGAGATAGTGGCAGCATCAGTGAGTAGTTACCAGTCATTACTGTGAGAAGTGAGCAGAAACTAAGCCTAACACATAGCGGCGATCACACGAGAAGCCTGGCACATAGTGACAGTGAGTGAGCGGTTACACGTCGGGAGTGTGAACAGTGAGCGCATGATACGCCTAACACATAGTGAGAGAGTAAGTGAGCGGTTACACATCGCTAATGTGAACAGTGAGCACAAGATGAGCCTAACACGTAGTGACAGAGTAAGTGAGCCGTTACACATCACTAGTGTTATCAGTAAACACGATAAGCTTCACTCATAGTGACAGTCAGTGAGCCGTTGCACATCACTACTGTGAACAGTGAGCACATGATGATCCTGACACAGTGACAGTAAGTGAGCCGTTACACATTGCTAGTGCGAAAAGTGAGCACATGATGATCCTGACACATAGTGACAGTAAGTGAGCCGTTACACATTGCTAGTGCGAACATTGAGCACATGATACGCCTAACACATAGTGAGAGAGTGAGCCGTTACACATTAGTGTAAACTGCGCGCGCATGATAAGCCTAACACATAGTGAGAGAGCTGTTACATATCGCTAGTGTGAACAGCAAGTACATGATGAGCCTGACACATAGTGAGTGAGTAAGAGAGCTTACACATCACTCGTGTGAACAGCGAGCACGTGATAAGCCTAACACAAATTGATAGTCGGGGAGTTGTTACACAATCAATAGTATCAGCAGTGAGAATGTTCTAATTCTAACACACAGTGAGAAGATCAGCATGACTAGACTGAGCATATTCTAGCCCAAAACAAAGTGGAAGTCAGTGAGCAGTTAGCGTCACTCCAGCGAGCAGCAGTGAGCGCGCAGTAAGCCTTGGGCAGAAGTGACGCAGCTCTTTGCGCAGTAGTGGTGCATCAGGGGTACCAACGGCTCTGGTGAAAGCAAGGGTATGAGCCCCTTTCACTACTGGTTGTGTACCAAAAATATCTTCATAATTCGGGTTCAGTGGGCCCTCCAGGGCTCCGGTGCCACTGAACATGCTGCACAATGATGGCTGCAGAGCCTGAAAGCCTCACGGGGGCGTAACGCTAAATGGTTTTTACTCCCACCGCCCGTGCAGGTTGTGATAAGGCCCGGCCTATTCTCCAATAAAGCATTCATTTTAAGTGAGTAGGGGCCCCTTGAAGAATGCCCCCCACAACAGACACAAAAGGGCTGCAGGGGGGTGCGTTACGCCCCTGGTGGCCCGGATTGCCCCTTCCTCGTTGCTGGGTCCATGGCAACACGGTCAGCCAGCCCCTCCGGACGCTCCCTCCCTGCACATGCAGCGTCTGCAGGTGTTGTTCACGCAAGTTTTCTCTAACGAGGTTTCCTTCCTAGGACAGGGCCCCCGGCCCACATCTATGTGGGCGCCGCACCCTTCCCACGACGACCTCTTCAAAAGTTTCCTTCTAGACCCTGCAGTTCCCGGAGCTCTGAGCCGGTCCCCTCGGGTATGTGCAACACTACTTACCGCGGGGCTGCCAGAACGCTTTCATGGTGGAGGGGTCAAGGGGGGCGAATACACCATTTATAACTTCAAATTTAAGCCGGCGATCTCTGCTCTGCACTCAGATGGCACAGGTTCTGTGGCAGGCGGGGATGCTTTAACACGACAAACTACCGATCATAAAGCCGCCCTCTCCTCCACGACACAACTTGTGCCTATGGTTAGTCACATTTTCTTTTATTCAGTTTTTTTCACTCCATATAGCGCGAACGTGATGCGAAGGCATTTTAGCGCTTTACATGAGCCGCAGTCACATTACACAACACATTCCTTTTTTCCCCACTCATTCACTGTACCTCACTTGAAGACAGAATAAAACACAATCTCCCTCGCGAACCCCTGTGGGGCATGTACCGGCAGTGCGCGAATGCAGCCGCTTGTTTGCTAAAGCCGAATGGAAAAAAAAAAGTGCTCACAGACCTAATTAAAGGACTTTCACGCCGCCAGCACACGATCCAGTCCGGATGGGCTGGCTGAGGAGGAGACGGGGCGTTCACCAAGAAGCCTAGTTTCCAATCGGAGGCCAGCGTTTAACATAAATAATGACGCCAGCCAATGGGAAGTATGGGCGGGGCTTCAAGTCCCCTTCCGAAGTCTCCTCGACGACAATAGATCTTGCAGAGCGAGCAGCGCATGCGCTGCAACGCTAGGCGAGACCTAAAAAGCACTCTTTTCTAGACCAAGATCTAGCTTTCTGCCAAATTTAGTGTAATTCCGTCCAGTTGTTCCGGGCTGCAGTCGTGTCTAAAATCCGTATGGGAAATTGCATGGGGGAAAACTTGTTTTGGGACCCCAGCTTTTTCTCGCCCCTGCTTGACAGATCACCCCAAAACTTTCCTGGGAGCAGCCAAAGTGAGCGCCAAACGAGTTTTGAAACTTTTGTGAAGATTCTTCAAATGGCATCAAAGTTATCAAAACTAGGTCCTTACTATACCTACTGGCAACTGCCAGTAGGTAATAAACAATATATATTTTATTTAAATTTTGGTATAAACAATTTCTTCCGTCCTTCCCATGCCTCCTCCCTTTAACTCATCCCAAACCTGTCAGACTGCTATGAGCTCCCAAACGTCCTTCTCAAGCATTCACCCCTCCTTTGTAGCCTGCCATCCAACTAGTGAGCACACACAATCACTACTCGCAAAAAGAACTTGCTACTTCCCCATATCAAATCCATTCCAATCATTCTAGCTCTACTCCAAACTCTATTAAACATGCACGAAATCACGAGCACAAACCTAGCCTAGCTAATGCACAAGAAAAGAGAAAAAATTGTACCAACCTTGATTAGCATTCTACTGAGTAGCTTGCTGCTTTGTGAAAAATACCTGGGGGGTCGTAAGCACTATATAAATATTTACATTTGCAAGCTTGTGAATTCCCTCTGGCCCAGATTGGATCCAGTGCTTTTTTCTTTTTTTTTCCCTTCTGCAATTTCCTTGCATGCCAGTAGCTGGCTTTGTGCGGCTTAGTATGGTCCGTCCTGCCCCAGAAGTGACATCAATGCCACAATATACCCACATCCACTGCACATAGTCTCTTCTTTCCTTTTGCGCCTTCTCCTGCACAGCCGGTGCTCCTCAAACTATGTCATCCTGACAGTTCTTTTCTAACATTTCTACAGTGTAAAAGACATTTGTCTCCCAGAAACAACTGTTTCCAACCCCTGCAAGGATTGCCACAAACTGATGCCATTGACGTACTCCTGAGATCTGCCTCTTGTGTCTAGACTCTTTTCAGGACTCTGTCATGCGTCAAATGCGCTCCGAGGAACCTGAAGGCCACCTGGGACTCTGATGCCAAACTGTCACCGAGCACTGCAGGAAAGCTCAGAAGGCCCAGTCTCGCTCGAAGTCAAGGACGTGGATGTGTTCTCCAGCCCAAGGCCGTTCTCAAGCGAGGTCGTTTTCAGGTAACTTAAAGAAGAAGAAACCTAGCTCTGTGACTCATCAGAAGTCACATGGATATCAGAGCACCGCTAAGTCTCGATTTACTCCTCCATTTTGGTACATATTCCCTCGCTAGCTATGATCAAGCCAGAGTTCACGCGGCCATTTGGAACGCCACAACAGATTTGAAGCTTTTAAGGATTCCTTGTTGGAGATATTTGTTATCCTTCCAGTTCGTGCGTGCCTCCTGGCCTTATAGATAAGAGGTAGTCTCCAGTCTGGTTACTGCTGGCAGGTCCATTCCAGAACGTAGGCAGCCTCTCTACCCTGTTCTGGGGTTCTCCATGACTCCGGGCCGATGCCTGCTCCGACTCCACATACGTTGCAGAGACCTTTTGCCACAGCATAGATTGTGCTCTGTCCAGATTTTTGCACATTGAAGTGCCCGTGGGGCGGGTTCTCATTCTGAGACTTGTTTGATTTGAGTTGCCGGACCCTGCTATGCCTTCCTGCACTTAATCTCCTGCCCACAGCTCTTAAGATCAGTAGCAACTGGGCCAATTCATCCTAGTAACTCCAGATTGGGCCAGCAGTGTGTGGTACCCAGAACTTCTGGTCATGAGCATCTGTCCTTCAGGTTTAGCTGCCTTGTCAGGAGAACCTTCTGTTGAAACAGCAGGGCACATTTCTGCATCCAAGCCTGCCCAACTTAAAACCTCCATGCATGGAGATCTCATTGACAGTTGACTGTCTTAAATCTTCCATCTGAAGTAGTAAATGTCATGCTGGCAGCTAAGCGTCCCTCCGCTAAAACAATCTATGCGGGACGCTGGGAGAAGTTTGTTTGGGCTTGTAAGGTTTGGAGGTGTCAGAAAGAACACCAACTGTCTAATGTCTTATTTTTCTCTTTTCACAAGCCAAACAGGGCCTTGCTGTGGCTACAGTTAAAAAAAAAAAAAAAAAAGTTTTTGATTGCCTGATTATCCAGCTTTGTTTGTATCACCTGTTGTGATGCATTTTTTGAAGGACTGACCAATATGTTTGCACCAAAACCCTTTGCCCAAGTGGAACCTTAATCTCGTTCTCACATTCCTGATGTGTACCCCATGCAGGCCAATGCAGTTTTCCTCTGAGTTAGTTCATCTTTTTTTAAACATTTTATTTAGTCCTCATTGTTCATCAGAGGTCCTGGATCTCTAGGGTATTGTTGATCGTCTCCCTCGCTCTCGAGACCCAGGGGCCGTGTACCCCACACCTTGGAGTCCTACACCTCAAATGTAGATCTGCTTGAAATTAGGAGTTCTAAACGTGAGTCGAACCGACTCCCTTTCTAATTTGTTGTGTTTGATGTCTAATCATTGGACAACCATGTTTTACAGAAAGAAAAGTGATTACGTTCTCCTGCTAGTGTAACAGGATTTATGGCAAATTTCCCAAATATCCTAAAACTTTGTTCGTTTGGGGGGGCACTCCGATCTAGGCTATGTACCCTTTGGCCTGACATTAACCATTCCCACACCTCCGGGGGACTTGGGAGAATCCACTTCAGACATATCTCTTTGTGCAAGCAGGATTAATACAAATATGAGACTTTTGTGTTTTCAAAAGATTCAAGGGATTCTCCTCCCCGTAGATAACCCCAAAAGTAACCAGCACCAGGCTTACCTTGATTTCTTGGCCCATTGTGTCTGAGAGTAACTTACCCACTACTTGTCAGAAGTTCACGATCGAGGGACACTGCCAGAACATATGGACATCATCAGCCTTTTCCTCACCGCACTTGGGGCACCTTCTTGCCCTTCGGTTTCCCATCTTCGACAATTTATTTGGCATCCAATATGCCGTATGAACAGTAAACAAATGATTTTTCTTAAGAGGCGCAGATTTGATAGATGACCAAAGAAAAGACATAGATACTTGCCACAAGGATTCTATATCCAGGCTTGGCAGACCCCTATTCCAGATCTTCGAAGGCAAGGTAAACTCTTCCTCTCCAGCCTGGACTAACATCCAATACCATTCGGAAATTTCCTTTAGCTGGAGTGATCTTTTTTGTATCTTGTCCTCCCAAAAACAGTTACCTTTTCCGTCTTTACCTAGTCCACTTGCCCAACTTGCTAGCTGGTAAAACTTAAATTTCGATAAGTTAGCCTCCTTGATTTCTGCCAGATATTCCCAGGGACTAGCCGATTGTTTTTTATCATTTGACCCCATTTATGTATTCCCCATTCAATCAGGGGAGTTGCAAGCTTATCTAGAACACAAACTGGTGTGCCAGGAGCGTTCCATATTTGCGCAGAGCTGCTGTAGTATGGTATTCCTAGAGTCTGTCTGATTTGGTACCATATCTTACAGGCAGCCCCAAGTATCTTTTAAGTCTGATCTTCTTGAAATATTTGGGGTGACCAAATTTAAAAAGAAAAAAGTCCTCCCTCATAGGGAGGTCGCTTGTCAGAGTTCTAAACAGCGGGGTAAAGGAGGAATTGTCCAAGAGTAATGACCTTATATTCTTCAGGTGAAAAGCACTATAGTATTGATAAAGGTCTGGGCTTGCAATGCCCCCATGGTCTTTCTTACTGCGGAGTTTACTCCAGGTAATTCTCACCCCTTTAGCCCTCCATATGAAGCTACTCAGATCTCCCTGCAGCTTCTCATACCATGCCGGGTTTAGATTCTAGGGGAACTGCGTTGAAGATGAATTTTGGTAGAATGGACATTTTTAATAGATTAGATCTTCCTATAAATGAGAGCAGGAGGTCCCCCCTTCCTTTAAGTAACTTTTTGGCCCCTTAAGCTACCTTATCAAAGTTTACCTGGGCCATTCTCTCCAGGTCTTGCACCACCTGTATTCCCAAGTATCTTATTTCTTGCTTTACCAAAGCGCTAGTATGGTGGGTATTCCATTCCATGATTTCGGTTTTCTGATGGGTAATAAGGTAACCCGAAACATTCCCAAAGTCTTCTAAAATGCTCTACATTACTGGGAGTGAAGTTTCTGGGTCTCCTACGTAAACCATTCAATTGTCCGCGTACAGGCCTACTTTTTCTCCCCCCCATTACAAACAATGGGGACAATATCCTTAATTGCTTTTATCTTATTCACCAAAGGCTCTATATAAAGATTGAAAAGCAGAGGTGAGAGCGGGCATTCCTGCCGGGTCCCTCTTCTGATATTTATTTGCTTTGTAAGATTCCCATTAAGAAGAATCCTAGCCGTGGGATTTTTATAAAGGGACCTGACTGCCCCTAAAAAGGTCTCTCGGGGGCGTGGCCAAGATGGCGGCCGTGTAGGACGTGTTTTGCAGTCCCTCAGGCCTCGCTGCAACAATAGCGTTGCTTCAGCACTTAATCCAGCAGCATCTCAGGCCGTGGGGACGAGGAATAGTCCGGCACACGATCGGGTCCATTTGAGAGCTGTTTGGACCGCAGACTCGTGAGCAAACGCCGTATCTCCCCGGCGAGGGCTGAAGGTCTGCGGCCTGCTGCGGGCGGCGGCCTGCTGCTGTCTCTGTGGCCTACAGACAGGACAGACGCAAGAGGCAAGACTCGCTGGGCCATCAGGACACTGAGTGGCGACAGTGTGGTGTCCTGACCCCTCTCCCAAGCAGCCGGGGGCCCGCTCTGCACCCCGGGACACAGTGGAGGTGACTGCACCGAGGAACGCCGGTGAGGAACAACCGGCCTGCGGGCGAGGCCCAGAACCCTACGCAGGCCTGCCGAGAGCAGCGTGCGGCCGGGAAATGCGGACCTGACCGGGAGTGCCACCGGCACCTGAAGCGGGATTCCCTGCCTACGACAGAGCTACGTCCGGCCCCAGCCAGGAGGCGCGGCTTGGAGCGCCCGGATAGCTACGGGTAGGCCCGAAGGCTGACTGATCGAAGGCGGAGACCGGGGCACAGAGAGGAGCACGACCTGCAGTCTTGGAGGCCCGGCAGTGAACACCGCGGAGACGGGCAATACCTACGGCCCCCGAGGGCAGACTGGTGAGTGCGGAGGGCGGGCATCAGCGGTGATGCCCCCGGTCCCAGCACTGCCAGGGGTGTTCGCTGCAGAGTGCCCGCCGGCGGCGGCTAGAGGGTGAAAGACACCCCAGAGATTCGCCCACAGAAAATAGCGACTGCCGACTTTGCGGCGCAGTGTGAGTCTCTCCCCCGGGGACAAGGCCTGCCTGATAACACGGGACATCCGGACGGCCAGCCAGAGGGGCCCACAGAGAAGAGTGTAAAGCCGCGCAGAGAATTAAAGGGTGAGAGGCCGTCCCCTAGAGCAGCAGTATTGGATCTCGCACCTTGCCTGTTACTGGGAAGGGGTCCCCCGGACGCATCCACAGCGGCCCGGAAGAGAGAGAACGTACCTGCCTTGGGTGCACTGGGCACCGAGCATAGAGCCACACCCAAAGAGCTAGGAACTAGTAAAGTGCACAAATGGCGAGCGCCAGACTCAAAAAAGAGCGATCAGTGAAGGAGATGCACTTGAAACAAGCTTCTCATGGGACCACCTGCACCGCCGGCCAAGAGGAAGATGGGCCTGATTCCCCGGCGACGAAGGCCTTTATGACGGCACTCTTCACCACTTTGCGCGAAGACCTGCAAAAGCTTAAGGGCCCGCTGGCAGCAGATCTCAAGGAAGTGAGGTGGGACGTGGCAGAGATTGGAGATTGCGTGGCGACACTGGAGGAACATGAAACTGGGCGCGACGAGGAAATAGAGATGATGCAGCAGGAGATACTCCAGCTTAAGGAGCAGTACATTGAGCTTCAGGGGCATGCGGAGGACCTGGAGAACCGGTCCCGCTGCAATAACGTGCGCATTCTTGGAGTGAAATCCGGGGCCGAGGGAGAAGACATCCGGGAATTCGTCCAGGTCCTCTTTCGCCAAGTGTTGGGGCCGGAACACACCACAGAGATCCAGATCGACAGAGTCCACCGTGTGGGGCTGCCGCGCCGCGGGTCGGCCCCGCCGCCAGATATATTGGCATGCATGCACAACTTCCAGCTAAAGGAGCTTATCATTCGGAAGGCTAGAGACATGCATCCTTTGCAATTTAGATGGCACTCCCCCACGCTCTTCCAGGATCTCGCCGCCGCTACACTGTTCAAAAGGAGAGAATTCCGCCCGATTACCCTTCACCTGAGGGTGAAAGGAATTGCCTACGCTTGGGAGCATCCTTTTCGCATCATCTTTAGGCACGAGGGCAAGCTGAAACTGCTCAGATCATTGCAAGAGGCCAAAGAAGTTCTGGGACTGCAGTCACCGGACTCCCTGGAAAGCCAGCAAAACTCCCCGAACAGAAACCGAGACAGATCAGATCGGTGGCAGATGGTGGGTAAGCAGTCCTCCGCCCACAAGCCAGATACGGCCACAATGGCAAAAGAAAGAGAAGCGGTACTCTCCTCGTTGACCACCAGCCCGGTCCACTCGTCCCCCGCCTGAATGTAAGGTAACATTAGAATAAGCTGATCATTACGGCAGTGCCGGAGGGTCGCCGTTTTGGACTCTCGAGGTCCGTTCTGGGCGATTGCCCCCATATATACAATCCTAGGACGAACTTTTGTCATTTACGCACCCTTGCGTTTGGTTTTTCTTGTTACTGTAAAATACATAATGGTTCTGTTTTTGGGGTTTATTTTCTTTTTGGCTCCCTGCACCACCCCTCAAGTCACTTACACACGAGGGTTCTTTAGCCAGACCCCCATGCACGCCATCACAGGCCTATTAGCCGCAGAAGCTGCGACAGTGCTTCCCTTACCATTCACTATTGCTTATGGGTAGGGATCTCAAAGTTGTTAGACTCAACGTAAGAGGCCTTAATCACCCGGTAAAACGCTCTGCCATCCTCTCCTTATTAAAAAGCTCTGAAGGGGACGTTTGTATGCTGCAGGAGACCCACCTACTGTCCAGAGATGCGGTCCGGATGCGATCCCGCCGATTCCCCTATCAATACTGGACCTCAGGCAATGCTAAGAAAAATGAAGTTGCCATTTTGTTGGGAGCAAAGTTCGAAGGGAAAGTCCTATCTACCCTATATGAAGTAAAAGGGTGGGTGCTAGCCCTTAGACTGCAATGGGGAGCCACTCTTATTACTCTGGTCAACATATACTCACCAAACACGCACCAGGAGCCCTTTCTTGTCCGGCACTTATCAGCGAGCCTGGCCTCACAAGACGCTGCGATTCTGGTGGGTGGAGACCTCAACCTGGTCATGGACAATGCTGTGGACCGCTCCTGTCGGAGGGTGGGGCAAGAGGGGGAGCTTTCCATGGTGGGGAAACGGTAGCTCACATACACGGGGCTACATGATGTATGGCGGCAACGCCACTCTACTAGTCGGGACAATACCCACTACTCCGCTGCGCATAAATCCTACGTGCGACTTGACCACCTTTTGGTCTCCACAGCGTTGATGCATAGGGTCCGGGACACCACTATAGAGCCGCGCTCCCTGTCGGACCACACACTGGTCACGATCACCATACAATCAGACACTCACCCCCACGTTCACAGGTGCTGGCGCTTACGGGAGGGTTTGCTGCAGTCCCCTAGCGTAGTTCAGGGTATCCGCACGAAGATCAGACTATTTACAACATAATGACAAAGCAGAGACACCACTGGCGGCGCTATGGGAGACACTGAAGCTGGTAGTGAGGGGGGAGTTGATAGCAATTTCTTCTGCAGAGAACAGAAAGCGGCACGAGGCGCGGCAAGTTATTGAACAGGAAGTGAGCGAACTAGAGGCCATACATAAGCGCACCGGAGCTCCGAGGGTGTGGAGGGAGCTGGAGAGGAAGAGACTTTTGCTCAGGCGTCTTGACTTAGACAGGGCAGAATACGCACTACTCCGACTACGACACAAGTTTTACCTAAGCAGTGATAAATGCGGTAGAATGCTGGCGCAACGACTCCACGCCAAAACCATTGCGGCCGCTATAGCCTCGATTTAAGAAACCCTCAGGAGAAGAAGTGCACGCTGACTCTCAAATTGCAGACACATTTCGGCAGTTCTATCAGCAGCTATACTCGGCCGAACATATAGGGCATATGGACGAAAGCGTATATCTTGATGCCTGCAAATTCACTTGGCTCTCTGAAAATCAGGCGTCGCAGCTCGAAGTGCCTATAGGACCAGAGGAGGTCATATCAACCATCGCTAGGCTGAAACGGAATAAATCCCCTGGCCCAGACGGGTTTCCTTCCTTGTTCTACAAAACCTTTTGCGTGGAGATAGCACCGATCCCGACGCGCCTCTTTAACTCCTTCCAGTAGAGAGATACGGTCTCCGAATCCATGACGGAGGCCGCAATCTCGGTCATCCATAAACCGCAGAAAGACCCAAGTCTATGCGGCTCCTACCGCCCGATTTCACTACTTAACCTAGATGTGAAAATCTACACTGGGATTTTAGCATCTCGCCTGAACCCGATGATGGCAGGTCTGGTAGACCCGGACCAGGTGGGGTTTATCCCTACGCTCCAGGGGGGTGATAATACAAAACGACTACTACATCTAATGGATCGTATTCATAGATCCCGGAGGGAGGCTCTGTTCCTTTCGGTGGACGCGGAGAAGGCGTTCGATAGAGTGAGCTGGAAATATCTGTTCGCCACCCTCCGGTGCTTTGGCTTTGGCGAACGCTTCATAAAATGGATAGGGTGCGTCTATCAATCACCGAAGGCTTTTGTCCGTGTTAACGGGGTGTCGTCACCTTTCCGTATTGAACGGGGGACGAGGCAGGGGTGCCCACTGTCTCCCCTCCTGTTTGCGCTCTTTATGGAGCCTTTTGCGCAGCGGATCCGTGACCACCTGCAGATAAAGGGACTCCTTTTCGGTGGCGATACCCACAAGATAAGCCTCTACGCCGATGACGTGATTCTATCACTAACAGAACCGCTCCAGTCGCTGCCCGCCCTCTTGCAGGAGTTACAAGCCTTTGGAGAGATCTCGGGATTCAAGGTTAATTTGAGCAAATCCCAGGTCCTTAATCTTTCCGTACCCCAGGCACACGTAGAGCTCTTGCGTGAAAGGTTCCCACTACATTGGGCTACGCAACCAATAGCCCACCTGGGCATTCGGCTGGCCCCACGATCCCACAGACGTTGAGCCTGAACCTCTCGACGTTGGTGGATCAAACGACAAGAGATCTAGATGGGTGGACTAAGCTGAAACTGGCCTGGTTTGGAAGCATTGCGGCGGTTAAAATGACAGTATTGCCGAGAATTCTGTATGTATTCCAGACACTACCCTTGGGGGGGGCCCCCCCCGAAAACGATACGAACCCTACAGCTGGCGATCAATAAGTTTGTCTGGGGAGGGAAGAAACCGCGCTTGCCTATATCCCAGGTGGTGCTACCCAAAGGAGAGGGTGGGACGGGCATGCCACTAGTACACAGATACCTACAGGCCTCACATCTCCGCTATATTGTGGAGTGGAACCGCCCGCTCTCCGAGAAACATTGGACCTTTTTGGACCAGGCAGTGGCAGGCGTAAATATATGGCGGGAGATCTGGCTACCGCGTAAATTGAGGGCATGGGGTCTTTACTCTTCGCCCATCACGGTAGCGACGTTAAAGGTGTGGGACGCGGTGGCGCTCAAGCGAGACCGGACTACGTTCCCCTCGCCGATGTCACCAATAGTGGATAACCCTGACTTTCCCCCAGGCTGTAAATCCGCCACTTTTCAAAAGTGGAGGGAAGCGGAATGCAAGCGGGTCGGCTCGCTATTCGATGAACAGGGCATAATACCTTTTCCACAATTACGCTTCGATTACGATCTCCCTCAGAGTGATGAGTTTCACTACCTCCAACTGAGGCACTTGGTCACCTCACCACCCTATCTAGTGCAGGCCTCGCGACGGCTGACATCGTTCGAGAAATGGCTTATTTGTAAAAATGACGACAAACACCTGGTATCTGAATTATACAAAATGCTGTCGGCAGCGCAGAAAGGAGAGCGCACTAAGGGCCAGCTACGCTGCGAAGCACAACTGGGCAGGGTCTTATCGGACAAGGAATGGGAGCAAATACACTACAGGACCCACCACACTGCCCATAACACAGCAGGAACGGAGTCAGCTTTCAAGGTTGCCTCATACTGGTACCTCACACCAGCCCGCATACACGGGTGGGACAAAAACCACACAGAGCAATGCTGGAGGGGGTGCGGACTGGCTGGCTCTCTGGCACATCTACTTTGGCATTGCCCGAGACTGGGAAGATTCTGGGTGGAAGTGCTAAACGACATTGATAGGGCATTCGAGACAAATTCCAGGCTTTCCCGTCTACACATTGTTAGGACTCCCTAACGCTTTGACTTTCCCTCTACAGTCAATAAGGTGCAGGCAAATGGCTTTAGCTTTATTAGCCGCAAGGCAAGCGATCTTGGTACATTGGGGTACGTCGGTGGTACCTGACCACACAGCATGGCTACATAGATTATGGCTGACCCTAGCGATGGAGCGCATGTCGCTGGTGCAGGACCACAAAGGTGAAACGTATGCAGAATTATGGGCCCCTTTCATTCAACTGCTGTCAAACGAATTCAGGGAGGTGACGTTCCCCAAATATTTACAAATTCTGCACCTGATCCCGGAGTCCGACAGGGCGAGCGCACCCCCTAGATTAAAGGGCGGAATGTTGATGGAGAACAGTAGGTTGGGAGGATGCACTAATCCGCACCACAGTTTTCCTCTGCTTTTGGTGCAGGACCCCCCGTTTTCCTTTCTTTTGGTTGCTAGGGGATGGGCGGGGGGTAATTTTCCTTTTCTGTTCACAGCGTATGTTCTTCTTTTTGTAAATAGAGATGTTTCGGCGGTCCAGAAAACGCTGCCAGCCTCCGGGTTGTAGGCATCCAGCTGTGTATCTATGATTTATATGCGATCTATTCGCTGCCGGCCTGAGAGGTTGTAGGCCTAAAGCGGTGTACTGTCACAGAAAGCGGTGTACTGTCACAGGACTGCTTTTCTTCTTTCTTTTTCCAAAATCAAATAAAAGATTTGTTCCATAAAAAGGTCCCTCCTAGATCATATTGTTTAATTACACTGTACAGAAAAGGCCAGCCAACCCTATCAAAGGGTTTGGCTGCGTCAAAGGTAAGAACTGTCAGCGGGATTCTATCCTTGTTAGCCAGATCTATTGCCCCTATTAAGTCATGTATCAACTCGTGTAGTTCCACCCCCCCCTTGACAAAACCCTTCTGATCTCTATGGATTAAGACATCAATCACCCTTTCAAGCCGTTTCGTCAATCTGTGTAAACATTTTTATAGCACTGTTTAAAAGAGAAATTGGTCTATAAGATTCACACATTTTGGGGTCCTTGTTTTGTTTAAGAATTATATTTATGGTGGCCTCGTCCCAGGAATGCAGAAGGCCCTGTTTTCTAAGAAGAGCCAAATTAAAAACTTTGTTTCCTTCTACTACTAACCCTAAGGCCATTAACGTTCCAGGTTTGGACACTCAATGGTCTAAAATTTGGTGACCCTCCCATAAATTGAATGTGGTGGAATGGGCGGAGTTAAGCATGGCTGTATTCCTGAGTCATCCGCATAGTCACTTTCCACTAAGGAGGACTTACTTTATTTTTTTTTTCCCCCCACACATGCTCCCCACCCAGTGATTGCAAAAAACAGTACTTATTTTTAGTGCTTCTGCCCCCCACCCCGAGGAACCCTCCCTAACGACTATGGGTATTCTTGAAAGGCTACCCATTTGAGCTCTCTACTCCACTGCATTAACAAATCACTTTTATTTTTGGTGTGCTTTAATCTGCTCGATTAATATTCCTGCTTCCCTCGGGTCTCTGATGTTATGCATTTTATTATTCCACATAACTCTTAAGAGAATCAGGGAAACGTGTATGCGCTGTAGCTCCTAGTTTCCTGAGTACTGGGATGTATTTTCCCAATTCCCACTGCATGTCTTGAAGGGCCCTGGAAATGTCCGACCTGATATGGAAGGACCAGTCACCTTTCGTATAACTTTCTCCCTTGAGCGCTTATGAAAGGATTTTCTCTTTAAGGAAGTAAGTTTTAAAGTTAACCAGAATTTTCCTAGGTGTTTTCCTGGCAGGACCTCTGGAGAACGTATCCCGGTGGACCCTCTGTATATCTTGATCTACAGTAGCTGCCTTGATATCGGGAATAAAATCTTTCAGTAAATTTGTCGTAAAGGTTTTGATATCCCCCTCTTGGCCTTCCAGTATGTTCAGTATCCTGATATTATTCCGTCTTGCGTTGCTCTTGAGTATTTCTATTTGATCACAGAGGTCCCTATCTCCGGTTTTCAACTGCTGGATCTCTTTTTAGTTAACATCTACCTCCCTAGTGATCTCTCCAAGGGATACTTCCATTACACTTCTCTGTCCATTGAAGAGTTCATCTTGACCTCTGGAGCCTCGCATGCTCCCTGGATTTTTTGCTGATTCCTTTCGGATATTACAAATTTATCTCTAACCTCTTCTATCAGGGTATCGAGCATCCCCTCTACTCCTGGCTGATTTTCCTTCCCTAAGAGTTGCGTGCCAAGGTTTTGGGTTAGAGTTTGGGGGGGGGGGGGGCAGGTTCTTATTCACAAAATTCAGCCAGTACTTAAAACCTATTTCCTGATTCTGAGGCCTCTTTTGCCCCTGACATTTGCTTCCTGATTCTGGTATTTATCAATTCATCCATACTTCCTCGTGGTTCACCTAGTGTCTTATGTTCCTGTGAGTTGTAGGCAGTGCAGGGGGCTGAAAGAACACGATTGCTCCCCTTTGGACTGAACCCTAAAGTAAGAGGGGGTGATGTTGACCCGGTCTGCAATTTTGGTCCCTTTTTTCCCTAGTGCTTTTGAGATTGATTGTTCGCCTGGGAGAGACTGAGGGGGGTATCTCCCCTTAGTAGTAGCCGGATTCTCTTGATCAACGGCCAGTCTTTTGGGGGGAGGTATTGCTACTGTGTGGGACGAGGCCCCTGGCTTTTTGTCTGCCCAAATATGCCTATTCCTTAAGGCATATCAGTTAGGTTGCACTTTCAGAGCACTCAAGTTTGGTTCCAGTAGGCCCTGCCCTATCTGTCTCCCCCCTTACCTTTACGTTTTGTTCCTGGTTTTGTTTGCGAGTCTGAGGAGACTCCAGACTGGCGAATGCTTCTTCTGTTGTTCTTTGTTGCGGCACTCTTGGGCCACCATTACCCTCGTTGTCCTCGGTGTCTATTTCGTAATCAGCCGAGACGGAGACCGGAGGTTACTGGCTCCCCCGCTGATACCGCCTGTTATGCCCCGGGAACTGATCCTTGCTGAGGCTCGCCGGTCTCCGACGAGCTGCACCACTGCCTCTACCCACATGCCTGCTCTGCTTCGGCTAGAAGTGGCTGCTGAAACCAGCCAGATTCCACTCTGGGGCTGGGAAGCAGTCATGTGCTCCCTCCCATACGGGAAGCAAGGACCGATTTCAGCCTGTTAATACTTGTCTGCACCGTACTGCAGGTAGGAACCTTTTTTACTTATTTATATAGCACACCATCGCTGGTCTGATTTTGGATGCTGCAGGAGCAGTCGAGCTCCCGACCAGCTCTAGCTGCCGGCCACCATGTTCCCCCTCTGTCTCCGCGAGTTAGTTCATATTGAAGCGTGATCCTCATTGCAATCACATTAGTGAGGTTGTGTGAACAAGCTGCAAGTACTCTGTCCAACTGCTGTACATCACTTTCTTCTAAGACAAGCTAGTGCTAAAGACTAGAGCAGCTTTCTTCCTGAATGTTGTAATGCCTTTCTGCCAGTGTACTTCACAACACCTAATCCATCCAAGGAGGAAGAGAGACTACATTGCCTAGATCCGAAGAGAGCTCGTGAGCTTTTACATCAGTCACACCAAAAACCATCAAGTGAACAATGAGCTCTTTATGGGTTTCATTGGGACCAAGAAAGAAAGCTGTGCAGAAGCGGACCATCTCAAGATGAATTGTCCTTTGTATAGAGATGTGCTATGAAATGACTAAGAAGCAGCCTCTGGAAGGCATAGGAGCTCATCCCACCAGATCCAAAGCTGCTACCACCTACCTTGGCGTGTGGAGTGCCCTTGCTAGACATCTGCCAGGCTGCAAAGTAGGCAGAATGATTACCGTCGGTAACAATTTTTCTGGCGGATACTTTATACAAGCACAGATTCCTCATCGACCCACCCTTCTCCCGGTTCTGTGGAATGGACTCATTTAGTCCTTTCCATAAGGATTCCAAATTGGAGATTTGCACACTGCTACAATGTGGTTACTAAGGGCTCCTCACCTATCGCAAACCTATCTGAAAGAAACTGACGTTGCCACATGTACATGACGGTTATATTGTGACACACAAAACTGGGAAGGACTAGAAAGTGAGCCTTCCCTCGCTCTCCAAACCAGACTATAGAACTCGGCAAACGGGAAGTACAAAAGATTAATAGTCTAGGTGGAAAAAAGCCCAAGTGGAAAACCCATGGGGTTGTTAAAATTGCCCTCACCCACTAAATAGTGGCCACCTTTTTTAAAGTTATATTGTAACCCCCGACGTCCGTTCTGGTACAGGCAGTTCTGCCGCTGAGCTGCATGACGCCACCTACCAATGCAAGAGGGTATTCCTGAGAACAATCTCCTGATCTAGTCTGTTATGTTAGGAGTTATCCACCAAAGTGCGTTACAGAAGGTCATAACTTGTTCATATAGGCTATTGGACTTTGTGCTTGGAACAGTGTATTTTTATTTTTAACATCTTTATTTATGGTTTTCAATATCAGGTAACAAACAGCATATACATCTTCTCTTTTAAGTAGTGGATTAATAGTGACAGTGGATCTCCCATTCGGTGCCATGAATTTGGGAAGTCCTTGAAATACATTGGCATCTTGGGTAGAAGGATAAAACCACTTAGAATGTCAAATGATTCATGGCTACCCTGTAGACAGCATGTGAGTGAGGGTCGTGGCCTGGCTGGTTATATTGATCCATGTAAATTTTGGTTCTGCTCCTTATCCATTCAATTAGGAAGGAGGAAGAACAGAGAATTTATTTGTGCTGACGTCTAACTGAAACTGTTAATATTTTAGAATTGCAGATGTTATCCCCATCCCAGATCATAATATTGCAGCGCCTCAGTCATTTCCGTCAAACTAGCATTAATCTCCCTTTCGTGCCAGTGCATACCGGTTTTGCCCCTGCCCTTTTAACTGTGTCCCGACAGATGTCTCGTTTTTGCATTTAATGCAGTAAATAGATCCTATTTCCAATCATCATATTATCATGCTGCAGGCTTCAGTGATTAATTGACAGTTTCATGGTGTAAAAGTCCTCGGCTTGTTTGTTAAGAGGAAGGAATTTAAAATGCATAACATGTATCGCAGAAAGGTGTTGCTATGACAACCTTCTTGTAGGTCACAGGCAGCTCTGCTTTCATGATTGGCTGTTAATGTAGACCAATATTTCAGAAAAAGAAAGGAGCAAGTGACTGAAGAAAGCAGCTTACAGGCTTGAGATTAAACTTTCAGTTGAAAGAACTATTGAAAAACATTTTCTTTTTAGATGTTAATGGCTAGTTTGTGCCGAAGGATTTCAGTCTGGTTATCGTTGCTCTTTCTTTCCGAAGTCTCTTTACAGCTAATTCATTTAATAATAGTTCAATATTGGTTTCCAGGCAACACCATACTACGTTTTGATCGGGACTGTAAGTGTTTTCTTTTAGCATTGTATGGTGACATAGTTATCAGTGACCTAGACATGTCAAGATATACCTAGTATCCAACGCGTATAATTCTGTCTTCCTGTAGTAAATCCCCTAACCGGTTTCGTCTCATATCATTCGATTATTTTTGCTTTCAACCACTTTTAGTTTTGATTCGTTTTTAGTTTGTTTTTTTAAATAGCCCTAAAGGTAGCATTCTAGCTTTTCTTAATTGGTCACCCTAACTGAAAGAAAATATATTGCTTTATTTCTGAAGGATTGTTTTTTTCGATGTTTTGTTGTCGGGCTCTCTTGCTTATATGACAGGGACGCAGCTTGGTGTGCCGCTGGCTGGTGCACTTTATCTGTAGGGCAGAACTACAGGGGGCAGTCTCACTTCTCACTCAGGCCACTGGGACAAACGGTGTGTAAGGCCTTGTCCACAGGTGCTGGTCCCTGACTGTTGTGGCTTCCTGACCAGGCAGATCAAATCATAACAAACAAGCATTGGCATAGCCAATAGGTCTCGCCTTTGGGACCTTTATAAGTGTTTAGCCATGCAACAATTGTGCTGCATAACTGACACCTGGTTAAACACATATACGGTCCCAAAGGCGAGACCTATTAGCCAATAGGTCTCGCCTTTGGGGCCTTATAAGTGTTTAGGCAGAGCTATTGGCTTTGCCAATGTTTTTAAGAGCATTGTGGCTGCTGTGCAGCATGTTGAAAAGTTATAATAAAAAAGACTTATAAGCATTTTTGTTACTTTATATATAACTAAGACGACATTATGTACAACTGAATGACCCAATTAAAAAAGAATAAACATAAGAAAGGTCTTGTCGTTTATTTTGTTGTTGCAATGTTGGCAACTTCTTCCTGCCTATTCTAATGTTGAGGTGGTGCGGAGTGATGCTGGGGTGGTGCGGAGTGATGCTGGGGTGGTGCGGAGTGATGCTGGGGTGGTGCTGAGTGATGCAGTGTTGGCCCTGAGTGATGATGTGGTGTCGCTGAGTAAAGCTATGGTGGTGCTGAGTGATGCAGTGGTGATGCTGAGTGATGCTGTGGTGGTGCTGAGTGGTGTTGTGTTGGTGCTGAGTGATGCTGGGGTGGCTCTGATTGATGCTGTGGTTGCGCTGAGTGATGCTGTGGTGTTGCCGAGTGAGAGATAGAGTGAAGATATAATGCCCAATTAGAGAGGGTGGTGAGAGAGAAAGAGAGAGAGAGAAAGGGTGTACATAGAATAAAGAGTGGAGTGGGATAGAGAGAGAGAAAGAAGGGGAGAGAGAGTGAATGAAGGAGTTTGAAAGAAAAACAGATAAAGGGGTGAGAGAGAATGAAAGGCTAAAAAAGATAGAGGGAAGAGTTAATTAAGTAGAGAGAGAATTAGAGGGAGAGAGAGAAGGAGAGAGACAATAAGAGTGGGGGTGTGGAGTTTAAATAGAGTGAAGAAGTGACGCGAAAAAGTAACCTTAAATATAGCTTTGTGCTTTGCGGCGAATAAATATAAAAAAAAACCAGTGAGAGACAAAAATACTGGTAATTAGGCTGTGACTCCCAATATAAAACAAATAGCGATATAAGGTGAAATCAACCCACCGAAGCAATATTTCTAACTAGACAAAAAAAGCTTGCATTTCAATGCTAATCGCTGTTGTTTTTCATGTGACTGTAGTCCAGGGCCCTCAGTTGGTAATGTGAGCTGCTGCTGCGATTGAAACATCAGAGTCCAGAGAGTTAATGAGCCATGACGAGGAAATGAGGAAGAGATAGGAAACAACAGATGGCAGCTGCGCGTGCACGCCATCGTGAACTCAAGCTGGTCGCCAGCCGAAAGCCAGTGTTTGCACTTCCAAAACCCGCTTACTAAAACTCTCGGCCAGACCAGCGCAAGCACTGGTGCAGGCCGAGACCTAAAAAGGGTTGGCAAGGCAGGTCAGGTCCTCCACTCAAGCAGATTGTTGTCACAGGGTATGCCAAACATCGGGTATCGGGCATCTCCAATCACGCTGCAGGTGTGTTGTACAGGACCTTGTTCTGAATTGTAGTGTCTTCATACAGTTCGATACATTAACTGAGCAGGGAAACCAAGAGACTCCGCACAAACTGTTAGTACTGGCTTAGTTCCCCATGCATCAGCTCTTCTGGGTGTTTCATTCTTCAGAAACACCGCTGGGCTTCTCCTCCTGGAAGATCTTTTCTTCTGAAGGGCCAAGTACTCTTTCTCGAAGCAGGGAGGCTTCTAGGCGCAAGGAAGACTCATCTGACCACAGGAAAACTAGCAGTCATGCAAATACCAGCTGTTGTCTCGCACCAGCTCTTCAAGTACTCTAAGAAGCATTCCCCTTCCTTTTTGAAGAAGAACCTTAAAGCTAATTTTCAGACTGGGAATTTGATTCCACCATTTACGGTCCTGCAACCAGTTTGGGGTGTCTCCTATTCAAATGTCATTTTCTGGCTGTAGTGTAAACGCATCCCTTGAGCAAGTGATGCCATCACAGCAGGTAGGGCACAATGAAGTGTGAAGATTCTGCACCTGGCTATCATCCCTCCTTCCTGAAGCCAGTACAAATTCAGTCTGGGGAAGCAGAATCCACTCTCCATCTTACAATTCTTTTAAACTAGGATCAATCCAAAATGGATACTTTGATCCCAGCAATTATACTTTTGCCAAACAGAGTTTTGCAACCGGGTTATATGTGCCATACATATGCCATGCGTACATACACAAAACACATGGAATGTCAGCAACAAACCCCCTTCGGCAACTGTCATTCGCAACTGTCATTCTCAAAGTAAATGTTGCAACATACTCAATTTAGAAAGGCTTGCAGATTCTGAAGGTCCAAATCTTTGTACTTAGGGATACAATAGTTTTCCTCCACTCCCCAATCTACACAATTAAGAATGAAAGAAAAAATACTCAATCACTGGCAAAGCCAATAGGTCTCGCTATCGCACACATTGGTTTTGCCACTTATAACGGTAATTTATTGTCAGTTAGTGGAGTGTTGAGTTCTGAGCCTCAGCGCCCTACACTACCTACCTTGCTTCCCTGCGAGTAGTGTGTGTAAGAGTGTTCTTGTTTGTGGGAGCCATAGTAGGACGGACCCCTGTGCACTAGAGGCAAACAAACCCAACCACCATGAATGTGAATCAGTAGCCCTGGTGTGCCCCATGTGCCCTTTGACACCCACCCCACAACCTAACCGGGTACAACATCATCAGTGACTACAAATGGGCTTGCACAGTGGAACTCTGAGTCTTCTCCTCTTGGATCTTTATTTTTTGACGAGATGCTGTGAACAGTTTGATAAAGGTCCACCTTTTCTCTTTTGGAGCTTAGGTCAGTAGGGTGCAGAGCTCATTGTTGATGGGCCATTACCATTCACTTTCTGAGACATGTGTCCTTGACTTTTGAGGGCCTACTAAAATTGTGCTGGAGTGTGCAGCATTACAAAACCTTAGGAGGCATAGCTGTAGTCTAGTTTTATGGTGTTTTTGAGATGAAAATGGCAACGTTCTGATGTATTTCTAGCCGGTTGAATGGGGCATGAACTATGTGTCCTCGTTGTGGACTAGCATAAAGCTCACAAACCATAGCATGTGTTTTTTTTTTGGTTTTTTTTTAGGGTGAATTTTTACAATTCTTGAAATGGCTTCATTCAAACAATGGGATAGCCACAGAAAAGTAGGCTTATTTTGACTAATATTGCAGAAGCGTGGCATTTTAAAAAATCTGTGTCTAAGGAATGGGATGCTTCAGAAATCTACCTGTCCCTTTTTGGTGCTGTTCAGTAAGGTGGCAAACTATGGCAGTGTTCTCATTGTATCAGATATCTGATAATCTCTCCGAACGGTAAGGCTTTTACCTTATCACAGCTTGGATTCTGGCAATGCTCTGATTTTGCCAGCTATATATCAACTTACAGGGGGTGCAAGTAATTGCCAAGTGCTAGTTGTTTGGTTGTAAAACCCTGTAAGTGTCTGCACACTCACTGACTGCCCTGTTTTAGGGATATTCACCAACACTTCTCCAGACTCTTCCCACACTGGAAAACGTTGGAGATTTACCCCTGACATGGGCATGAGTAAAACTTTTTTGAACTTGAGGGGGGAAAAAATAGGTTTAGAAAAAATGAGTTTGCAGTCACTCAGTGGGTTTTCTCACGTGCCAGTATAAAAGTGTATATTTTCTCAAGTGAAAATGGAAATCACAAAAAAGTAAATGAATTTGGTCCCCGGCCTAAGTCTGTAAACTCTTGGTACTGCTTAAAGTCATAAATCTACACCAATGTAAGGACATATACCTTTGGGTGGACTTTTTTTACTTTAAGAAACTGGTCCCTAATTTATATTTATGTTACACATAATGATGCTACCCCGGTTCTTCATTATTCATTTAAAAAAAATTGTAGTAGTATTGGAATGCATCAAACAAGTTTTACTAAAAGCTGCATCAGGGAAATTGTATTTAAAGCTCCACAATAATTCAAAGACGGGAATTCTCTATCAAAAGTTCTGTATCTTTGGGGGGGGGAACCCAAAAACTATTGGAACCTAAAGTTGCATAATAGTTTATATCAAGGCATTACTTTTCAGGTGCATTTTTTGTGTACATTTTTCGTTTGAAAGCAATCTCCAATCTTGCTTTTAATGTGTATGCATGTAAGTATTCAGGTAGCGTTATAAACAACTTTAAATAGTTACATTTTGCAACTGTGTACTCCTTTTATACTAGTACCACTGTCAGAAACTGGCAGCCAAGGATTTTGTGCTTCAGGCGGCGGGGCTTACTTGTTGAGTTGACACCAAATACTGTGTCCTAGGCTCTGGGGTTAGGAATTTTACACTCCTGTGCCATGTTCACTCAAATAAACAACTGATGACAGATTGTTGTAATTGTTTAAAAAAGTCTCAGCCACTGGCAACTATTGGGGTCCCCCTTCCAGCCTGTTTTCTGACCACTAACACTCTGCACTGTGGAGAACCATATGGAAATCGGTCGTGTTCGTGTTGTAATATTCATTTTAGCCCCCCCCGTCCCTGATCTACCACATTTCTGCTCCCATCTTCTAATTGTGACATCTAACTGGAAGCAATGTAAGCTGATTAAATGCAACTTGGTCATCATTAACTTAATTCAAACTATTGTTGAAATGTTAATTTTGAAAAATGGAAGGGCAGCAGTAAAATCCAAACTTATTCGTATTTGTACTGGCACTGTGGTAAATTACACTCAAATTGAGTATTATAAATAGTCAAATGCATTTTAAACTTGGGCGAGGAATAGCTTACATGCTTCAACAGTAGAAATGGAGATGGTTACACCATTTGTATGGCGTACATTAAAATTGATACAATCGAGAGTTTACAATGAAGCTTAGTTTTTACATTTAAAAGTGTGAGCTACCATTATTACTTCAAGTGATACATACCAAGAATAAATTGGCTTAGATAGAGCAAATCTGTTTTTTCATCTTGAAAAAAAAATGATGTATATTTTATTAAATTGAACTTTTATGCCATTTATACCTAAAATGTGTTCCGTTCAGAAATGTGTTCTAAAATTTACAAAACAAATAGTAATAATTTGCCACAGGGAACGGTCTGTAATCATTTATTCTGTGGAAGCCCCACTTCTGAGGTCCTCTACCCTTCCACCAATCACAACTTTTCCAGACCATGGGTACCCTTTTGTTTGCAACACTTCTAAAATGCATTCTGCCTTCTGGATGCCATAAGTTTGGGGATTTCTGTACCTTTACATGCATTTGCCATTTTTTTTTTTAGAGAGACGATGCCATTCCCTCTTGCCACTATTTGTGTGCGCACGGTGCGTTTCCTGGTGTTTGATAATTCCCTAAATGTGTTTTTGTGTACGGTTTCAGTGTGGTTTAAGAGACATCAATATATATAATAAATATATATATATATATATATATATATATATATATATATATATATATGTGTGTGTATATATATATATTCACTGAAAAAACCATAGGTTTCATGCACGTTATAGTTAGAAATTAGCATTTAAAAACCTTTGAAATTCACTGAAAAAACCATAGGTTTGACACGTTATAGTTAGAAATTAGCATTTAAAAAACCTTTGAAATTCACTGAAAAAACCATAGGTTTTAGGGACAGTTATAGTTAGTTGGACATTTCACTCGTACAAAACCCGTGAAATTCCCCTGTTATAGTTAGTTCAGCTAACTATAACTCGCGCCCCGCAATGCACTGCTGATGACGCCACATATTACATCACTCATGACATGGTCAGTGACATCACTGATGACATCTCAAATGACATCACTGATGACATCATCCAGTGACTGTGTTTCTGTAAAGTTTAAATATGTTTAATATATATAGGGAAAGGCGTATTGAAGAATGAGTGGGTGTATAAGTGTCTGAATGGATGATTTAGTACGTGCGTGACTGACTCTACAAGTGAGTGATTAAACGTATCTTACTGAATGCATGGGTTAGTGACTAAACTGTGTGAATGTCTGTATCCGTCTGTTTGTTGGTGTGTAAGTGGATGCATGGATTTGCGAATAGCTACATGAGTGTCTATATGGGTTATTGATTGGTTCTCTGAGTATCTGTATGGCTGCCTGAGTGTTTGTGTGGGTGGGGTGTGTGTGACTCTGTACATAGATGTGTGAGTGGGTGATTCACTGGGTGGATGGTTTCAAGAGTGCATCTGTGATAGACTGTATGGGTGGGTAAGTGTGGGTAAGTGTGTGTAAGAGTGTGTTAGTGAGTGAATGTATGTCCCAGTGGTACATGTGTGAGTAACTACATATGTGAAAGGCAGTATATATGTGTGTTGGTGTATATAAATAGCTATAAGCGAGAGTGAGTGATTGTGATAGTGGCTGTATGGATGAGTGTGTGCTTGTATCAGTGATTGTATAAGAGCGTAAGAATGTGCTAGTATTTGTATGAGTAAGTGAGCTGGTGTGTGTATAACTGTATAGGTGAGTAAATGGCAGTGTGTTTAATTATTTGCATGACTGACTAGGTGTGTGAGTACCTCTATGGATGAGTGGCGGTGTGTTTGAGTGTGTATATAGGAGTATGAGTGCATATGATAGTCCTGTACTGAGTGACCGTAAGTATGAGTGACTGTACGGGTGAGTGAGTGGATGTGTGCGTAGACCTAAGAATCAGTGAGTGGGTATGTAGTTATTGGTGTTGGAGTGTGTATGGTTTTGCGAATGGCAGTGTGTAATTTAGAGTGGGTGTATCAAAGGTTATATTAGGGTGTGAGGAGGTGCATCAGATTATCACGTGGATGATGTCATCAGTGATGTCATTTGAGATGTCATCAGTGATGTCATCAGTGATGTCACTGACCATGTCATGAGTGATGTAATATGTGACGTCATCAGCAGTGCATTGCGAGCGCGAGTTATAGTTAGCTGAACTAACTATAACGGGGGAATTTCTATGGTTTTGTACGAGTGAAATGTCCAACTAACTATAACTGTCCCTAAAACCTATGGTTTTTTCAGTGAATTTCAAAGGTTTTTTAAATGCTAATTTCTAACTATAACGTGCCTGAAACCTACGTTTTTCCAGTGAATTTCAAAGGTTTTGTAAATGACAATTTTTAAATGTATTAATTGTTATATTAATTTTTGTCATACTGATTTACTACATTTTTAGAAACAATTTTTTTTACATATTTTTTTAAAATTACATTGTAATTACATTATACATTACATTACAAAAAATACTTTATGAGAATGAATTACTTTAGTTTAAATACTTTGCACATAGGCAATAGACTTTTAAGTACAGTAGTTACAGTTGTTGCAATGGGCAACACATTTTCAAACACAATGCAACATTCAGCTCAATGTGAATTTCTAGTTAAATGCAATTAGTTACTTTATGGATTACTTTTCTAACCACAGAACTGGATCCTAGTAAACAGTTGAGTAAAAGCGTTTTGGTTACAGTAGTGATTTTTAAGGAATATTATTGTATTTTAAAAGTTGACACTTGGAAACTTTTTCACATAGAATCACCAATGTTATCCCATGGAAGGAAATTCACTTAGCAGGTAAAAACTGTTATCGTTACTTTTTCTTACTCAGTGTTGGATCCTGGATCCAGCACTGGTGCATCTCCTGTAAACAGTTGAAAGACTGCGTTTAAGTCATACAGGCGATTTTTAAGGAATATTTGTAGTTTGTGAAAATCGACACTTTGAAACTTTTCTGCTGAAAACCAGACAATGGATTCCTATGGAAGAAAATATAAGTTACTGGTAAGTACGGTTAAAATTACTTTTCAGGGTCAGTGCTGGGCTAAAAGATGCAGCACTGGGTTCTCTCCTGATAACAGGTGAGTAAATTGGAATTCGTACTTTGGTTGATTTTAGAGGAATATTATAAAGTTCCAAAACTCCACACTTAGAAGAATTTCCAAGTGAAACCAGTCAATGTTAGCCTATGGAAGGAAATTCAAGTTACTGGTAAGTACGGTTAAAATTACTTTTCAGGATTAGTACTGGGCTGAAAGATGCAGCACTGAGGTCTCTCCTGATAACAGGTGAGTAAATCAGAATTCGTAGTTCGGCAGATTTTAGAGGAATATTTGCACAATGGTGAAGGGAGGGGGCGGGGCCTGAGGTGACATCTGTGCAAACGCGCCCCGTGGCGCGTTTTAAGTTGGGGATTAAGTCCCCTTGAATCATGAGGGTCCCTAGGGGCCAACTAGCCCACCAGGAACCTCCAGTATGCGCCAGGGCTGCGTTGCAGAGAGGTGTACAGAGGCCACACCCCTTTTACACCGCTCTGCAACGCAGCTCTGTGGCGCTTTCTGGATGTACCTGTTGGGCTAGTTGGCCCCAGGGACCCTCAGGATTGAAGGGGATTTAATTCCCCATCTTAAAACGCGCCACGGGGCCTGTTTGCACACATGTCACCTGAAGCCCCGCCCTCCCTTCACCACTGTGCAAACGCGCCCTGTGGCGCGTTTTAAGTTGGGGGATTAAGTCCCCTGAATCCTGAGGGTCCCTGGAGTCCAACTAGCCCACCATATACCTCCAAAAGCGCCACAGAGCTGCGTTGCAGAGAGGTGTAAAAAGGGGCGTGGCCTCTGTACACTCTCTGCAACGCAGCCCCTGGCGCATACTGGAGGTTCCTGGTGGGCTAGTTGGCCCCCAGGGACCCCCAGTATTCAAGGGGAATTACTTCCCTTCTTAAAACGCGCCAGGGGCGCGCTTGCAGAGTACTGCAGGGAGGGGGCGGGCCTCCGGCACGATGCCGGTCGCTTTTTTTCTTTTAAAGTTTTTTTTTAAAGGGAGGGGGCTGCGTGGCCCCCTTCCTTGCCCCCTTGGCCCCCTCAGGCCATTTAAGGCCCCGGGACCCCATCCCCGGGCCGTCCTTGCACTTTTTTTTTTTTTTTAAATTTTTACTAATTTGGGAGGGGGCTGCGTGGCCCCTCCCTGGCCACTTATGGCCCCGGGGACCCCATCCCCCGGGGCCTGGCCTCTGGTTGGGGACTGTGTGGGGGTCCCCAATCCCCCACAGTCCCAGCCGGCTCCCCGCCTCCTGCGCGAGCCGGCATTGCTTTCCACATGGGGAGCAGCTAACATGCTGCCCCCATGTGGAAAGCAATTGTCTTTGGATATTGGAAGCGAGAGCAGGTTCCCTGCTCTCGCTCCAATATCCAAGCAGCTTGCAATGACAGGACGGAGCCGCGAGGCTCCCGTCCTGTCATTGCAAACTACAGTGTCCGGGGGTAGGCACCCCGGGACACTGCAGGAGCCGGCCCTGGGGGTGGCTGTCCCCAGGGCCATCAAGGGCTCCAGGAGGGCCGCGCGCCCCCTCCCTTGAATTGCACAGCCCCGGGAGGTGGTGGTCCTCGGGCTCGGGGTCCGTAACGGACCTCCACATTTATTTTCTATGTGCCCCGGGAGGTGGTGGTCCCCGGGCGTGTGGGGGGCTGGAGCCCCCCACACATTATTTTAAATTTAAAAAGAAGCCCCGGGGTGTGGCGGTCCCCAGGGCTGCGGGAGGGCAGGAGAGCCCTCCCGCACCATTTTTATAATTAAGCCCCAGGGGTGGCGGTCCCTGGGGCTTGGGGGCCTTAGAGGCCCCCATATAAACAATTTACACACTCCCCTCCCCCGCATGCCCCCGGGACTTGGGCCACCTGGGGGCAAATTTTCCCCCGCTTCGATTTTTTTTTTTTCCGGCAGGATCCGCGCACCCTGAGCGCATCCTGCCGATAAAAATTTGCGCAGGGGGTCCTTGTGGGACCCCCTGAGCAGACCTAGGGGGTCAGGGTGTTGCTACCCTGCCCCCTTTTTGCGCTTTGCGCACTTGTTTCTGTCCCTCGGTTCTACCGAGGACAAAATGGCTGCCAACACTTTCTGATTTGGAGTGTTGACAGCCAATTAGGATGCAGCTCGTGATCGGGAGGGTGCGCGGATCCTACGCGGCCATAGATATATATGTACTTTTACTTTTGATTTTCTCAGCAACTACTGAACGGATTTACACCATTTAACAAAAGGGTTCTTTCTGAACCAAGAACTACCTCTTTGCCAAATTTGGTGTAATTCCGTTCAGCAGTTCGGGCTGTAGCCGTGTCTAAAGTTTCCTATGGAAAAATGAATGGGGAAAACGCGTTTTGGGACCCCCTTTTCTCGGCCCCCGCTTGACGAATCACCCCGAGACTTTCAGGGTAGGAGCGGACCGGAGCGCCCCACAAAGTTTGAAAATTTTGCGAAGATACGTCAACCGGCAAGAGAGTTATTTCAAATAGAATGTCGCGGATTTCCTATGGAAAATAGGTTCTAACTAGAACTATCTACTGGCGACCGCCAGTAGATAATATGTGTGTGTGTATATATATGTATATATATATATATATGTATATATATCTATATATATCAAGACCGTGGAAACGCGTCATGCTGGGCACTTGCTCTTCATTGTATTGGGTGCTATGAATTTTTGGAGTTTCTGCAAATAAAGCACGAAGATTTCACATTTCACGCTGTGGTCCGTACCTGTTCTTCGCCGTGCCGTTGCTGGAGGTGAACCAGGATTGTGGTTTTCTATCTATATATATATATATATATATATATATATATATATATATATATATATATATATATATATTCACTGAAAAAACCATAGGTTTCAGGGACAGTTATAGTTAGTTGGACATTTCACTCGTACAAAACCATAGAAATTCCCCCATTATAGTTAGTTCAGCTAACTATAACTCGCGCGCCCGCAATGCACTGCTGATGACGTCACATATTACATCACTCATGACATGGTCAGTGACATCACTGATGACATCACTGATGACATCTCAGATGACATCACTGATGACATCATCCAGTGACTGTGTGTTTCTGTAAAGTTTAAATATGTTTAATATATGTAGGGAAAGGCGTATTGAAGAATGAGTGGGTGTATAAGTGTCTGAATGGATGATTTAGTACGTGAGTGACTGACTCTACAAGTGAGTGATTAAACGTATCTTACTGAATGCATGGGTTAGTGACTAAACTGTGTGAATGTCTGTATCCGTCTGTTTGTTGGTGTGTAAGTGGATGCATGGATTTGCGAATAGCTACATGAGTGTCTATATGGGTTATTGATTGGTTCTCTGAGTATCTGTATGGCTACCTGAGTGTTTGTGTGGGTGGGGTGTGTGTGACTCTATACATAGATGTGTGAGTGGGTGATTCACTGGGTGCATGATTTCAAGAGTGCATCTGTGATGGACTGCTTGGGTGGGTGAGTGTGTGTATGGGTGTGTTAGTGAGTGAATGTATAGCTCAGTGGTACATGTGCGAGTAACTACATATGTAAAAAGCAGTATATATGTGTGTTAGAGTATTTAAATGGCTATAAGTGAGAGTGTGTATTGTGAGAGTGGCTGTATGGATGCGTGTGTGCTTGTATCAGTTATTGTATAAGAGCGTAAGAATGTGCTAGTATTTGTATGAGTAAGTGAGCTGGTGTGTGTATAACTGTATAGGTGAGTAAATGGGTGTGTGATTAATTTTTTGCATGACTGACTAGGTGTGTGAGTACCTCTATGGATGAGTGGCGGTGTGTGAGTATTTATATAGGTGTATGAGTGCATATGATAGTCCTGTACTGAGTGACTGTAAGTATGAGTGACTGTACAGGTGAGTGAGTGGATGTGTGTGTAGACCTAAGAATCAGTGAGTGGGTATGTAGTTTTTGGTGTTGGAGTGTCTATGGTTTTGAGAATGGCAGTCTGTAATTTAGAGTGGGTGTATCAAAAGTTATATTAGGGTGTGAGAAGATGCATGAAATTATCACATGGATGATGTCATCAGTGATGTCATTTGAGATGTCATCAGTGATGTCATCAGTGATGTCACTGACCATGTCATGAGTGATGTAATATGTGACGTCATCAGCAGTGCATTGTGGCGCGCGAGTTATAGTTAGCTGAACTAACTATAACAGGGGAATTTCACGGGTTTTGTACGAGTGCAATGTCCAACTAACTATAACTGTCCCTAAAACCTATGGTTTTTTCAGTGAATTTCAAAGGTTTTTTAAATGCTAATTTCTAACTATAACTTGTCTGAAACCTATGGTTTTTTCAGTGAATTTCAAAGGTTTTTTAAATGCTAATTTCTAACTATAACGTGCCTGAAACCTATGGTTTTTTCAGTGAATTTCAAAGGTTTTTTAAATGCTAATTTCTAACTATAACGTGCTTGAAACCTATGATTTTTAAGTGAATTTCAAAGGTTTTTTAAATGCTAGTTTCTAACTATGCCAACAGAGGTAGGACATGTGAAGAAAGAAGAAAAACGCACAGAAAGAAGCAAAAGATGTGCAGAAAGAACCAACAGAGGAGCAGAAAGAGGCCTTGTTGCAAAATCATCCTGTGCCCACAACTTTTTCAGACGGGTACTGGTGGTAACTGACTCTGACTAACCAGAGCCAGTGCGCGTTTGCACAGTGGTGAAGGGAGGGGGCCTGAGGTGACATGTGTGCAAACGCGCCCGTGGCGCGTTTTAAGTTGCGGGATTAAGTCCCCTTGAATCCTGAGGGTCCATGGGGCCCAACTAGCCCCCCAGGTACCTACAGTTAGGACCACAGAGCTGAGTTGCAGAGAGGCGCTCCGAGGCCACGCACCTTTTTTCACCTCTCTGCAACGCAACTCTGTTGTGCTTACTGAAGGTACCTGGTGGGCTAGTTGGCCCCCAGGATTCAAAGGGAATTAACTCCCCAACTTAAAACGCACCACAGGGCGTGTTTGCGCACATGTCACCTGAGGCCCCGCCCCTCCTTTCACCACTGTGCAAACGCGCCCGTGGCGCGTTTTAAGTTGGGGGATTAGGTCACCTTGAATCCTGAGAGTCCCTGGGGCCCAACTAGCCCACCAGGTACTTCCAGTAAGCACCACAGGCCTGCGTTGCAACGCCTGTAACAAATTGTGCAGTTGTGTTTAGGTAGTGAAGAGGGTCGTGCTGGGGGTAGTGTTTTAGGGTTTAGGGTAGTGCAGTGGTGTTTGTGTAGTGTAGGGGGTCATGCTGGGGGTAGATTTAGGGTTTAGGGTAGTGCAGTGGTGTTTGGGTAGTGTAGGGAGTCGTGCTGGGGAGTGTTTTAGGGTTTAGGGTAGTACAGTGGTGTTTGGGTAGTGTAGGGGGTTGTGCTGGGGTTAGTGTTTTAGGGTTTTAGGGTTTAGGGTAGTGCAGTGGTGTTTGGGTAGTGTAGGGGATACTGCTGGGGTAGTGTTTTAGGGTTTAGGGTAGTGCAATGGTGTTTGGGTAGTGTAGGGGTACTGCTGGGGGTAGTGTTTAGGGTTTAGGGTAGTGCAGTGGTGTTTGGGTAGCGTAGGGGGTACTGCTGGGGTAGTGTTTTATGGTCTAGGGTAGTGCAGTGGTGTTTGGGTAGTGTAGGGGTTCGTGCTGGGGGTAGTTTTTAGGGTTTAGGGTAGTGCAGTGGTGTTTGTGTAGTGTAGGAGGTCGTGTTTTAGGGTTTAGGGCAGTGCAGTGGTGTTTAGGTAGTGTAGGGGGTCGTGCTGGGGGAGTGTTTTAGGGTTTAGGGCAGTGCAGTGGTGTTCGGGTAGTGTAGGGGTCGTGCTGGGGGAGTGTTTTAGGGTTTAGGGCAGTGCAGTCGTGTTCGGGTAGTGTAGGGGGTCGTGCTGGGGGAGTATTTTAGGGTTTAGGGTAGTGCAGTGGTGTTCGGGTAGTGTAGGGGTCATGCTGGGGGTAGTGTTCTAGGGTTTAGGGCAGTGCAGTGGTGTTCGGGCAGTGTAGGGGGTCGTGCTGGGGGTGGTGTTTCAGGGTTTAGGGCAGTGGTGTTCGGGCAGTGTAGGGGGTCATGCTGGGGGTGGTGTTTCAGGGTTTGGGGCAGTGCAGTGGTGTTCGAGCAGTAAAGGGGTCATGCTGGGGGTGGTGTTTCAGGGTTTAGGGCAGTGCAGTGGTGTTCGGGCAGTGTAGGGGGCGGTGCAGGGGTGGTGTTTCAGTGTTTAGGGCAGTGCAGTGGTGTTCGGGCAGTGTAGGGGGTGGTGCAGGGGTGGTGTTTCAGGGTTTAGGGCAGTGCAGTGGTGTTCGGGCAGTGTAGGGGGTCGTGCAGGGGGTGGTGTTTCAGGGTTTAGGGCAGTGCAGTGGTGTTCGGGCAGTGTAGGGGGCGGTGCAGGGGGTGGTGTTTCAGGGTTTAGGGCAGTACAGTGGTGTTCGGGCATTGTAGGGGGTGGTGCTGGGGCTGGTGTTTCAGGGTTTAGGGCAGTGCAGTGGTGTTCAGGCAGTGTAGGGGGTCGTGCTGGGGCTGGTGTTTCAGGGTTTAGGGTAGTGCAGTGGTTCGGGCAGTGTAGGGGGTCGTGCTGGGGCTGGTGTTTCAGGGTTTAGGGCAGTGCAGTGGTGTTCGGGCAGTGTAGGGGTCATGCTGGGGCTGGTGTTTCAGGGTTTAGGGCAGTGCAGTGGTGTTCGGGCAGTGTAGGGGGTCTTGCTGGGGCTGGTGTTTCAGGGTTTAGGGCAGTGCAGTGGTGTTCGGGCAGTGTAGGGGGTCGTGCTGGGGGTGGTGTTTCAGGGTTTAGGGCAGTGTAGTGGTGTTCGGGCAGTGTAGGGGGTCGTGCTGGGGCTAGTGTTTCAGGGTTTAGGGCAGAGCAATGGTGCTCAGGCAGTGTAGGGGGTTGTGCTGGGGGTGGTGTTTCAGGGTTTAGGCCAGTACAGTGGTGTTAGGGCAGTGTAGGGGTCGTGCTGGGGGTGGTGTTTCAGGGTTTAGGGCAGTGCAGTGGTGTTCCGGCAGTGTAGGGGGTCGTGCAGGGGGTGGTGTTTCAGGGTTTAGTGCAGTGGTATTCGGGCAGTGTAGGGGGTCGTGCTGGGGTGGTGTTTCAGGGTTTAGGGCAGTGCAGTGGTGTTCGGGCAGTGTAGGGTGTCGTGCTGAGGGGTGGTGTTTCAGGGTTTAGGGCAGTGCAGTAGTGTTTGGGCAGTGTAGGGGTCGTGCAGGGGGTGGTGTTTCAGGGTTTAGGGCAGTGCAGTGGTGTTCGGCCAGTGTAGGTAGTCTTGCTGGGGGTGGTGTTTCAGGGTTTAGGGCAGTGCAGTAGTTTTCGGGCAGTGTAGGCGGTCGTGCTGGGGCTGGTGTTTCAGGGTTTAGGGCAGTGCAGTGGTGTTCGGGCAGTGTACGGGGTTGTGCTGGGGCTGGTGTTTCAGGGTTTAGGGCAGTGCAGTGGTGTGCGGGCAGTGTACGGGGTTGTGCTGGGGCTGGTGTTTCAGGGTTTAGGGCAGTGCAGTGGTGTTCGGGCAGTGTAGGGGGTCGTGCTGGGGGTGGTGTTTCAGGGTTTGGGGCAGTGCAGTGGTGTTCGGGCAGTGTAGGGGTCGTGCTGGGGCTGGTGTTTCAGGGTTTTGGGCAGAGCAGTGGTGTTCGGGCAGTGTAGGGGGTCGTGCTGGGGGTGGTGTTTCAGGGTTTAGGGCAGTGCAGTGGTGTTTGGGCAGTGTAGGGGTCTTGCTGGGGGTGGTGTTTCAGGGTTTAGGGCAGTGGTGTTCGGGCAGTGTAGGGGTCTTGCTGGGGTTGATGTTTCAGGGTTTAGGGCAGTGCAGTGGTGTTCGGGCAGTGTAGGGGTCTTGCTGGGGGTAGAGTTTCAGGGTTTAGGGCGGTGCAGTGGTGTTCGTGCAGTGTAGGGGTCGTGCTGGGGGTGGTGTTTCAGGGTTTAGGGCAGTGCAGTAGTGTTCGGGCAGTGTAGGGGGTCGTGCAGGGGTGGTGTTTCAGGGTTTAGGGCAGTGCAGTGGTGTTCTGGCAGTGTAGGGGTCGTGCTGGGGCTGGTGTTTCAGGGTTTAGGGCAGTGCAGTGGTGTTCGGGCAGTGTAGGGGGTCTTGCTGGGGGTGATGTTTCAGGGTTTAGGGCAGTGCAGTGGTGTTCGAGCAGTGTAGGGGGTCTTGCTGGGGGTAGTGTTTCAGGGTTTAGGGCAGTGCAGTGGTGTTCGTGGCAGTGTAGGGGTCGTGCTGGGGATGGTGTTTCTGGGTTTAGGGCAGTGCAGTAGTGTTCGGGCAGTGTAGGGGTCGCGCTGGGGGTGGTGTTTCAGGGTTTAGGGCAGTGCAGTGGTGTTCGGCCAGTGTATGGGGTCATGCACAGGGTGGTGTTTCAGGGTTTAGGGCAGTGCAGTGGTGTTCGGGCAGTGTAGGGTGTTGTGCTGGGGCTGGTGTTTCAGGGTTCAGGGCGGTGCAGTGGTGTTCAGGCAGTGTAGGGGTCGTGCTGAGGCTGGTGTTTCACGGTTGAGGGCAGTGCAGTGGTGTTCGGGCAGTGTAGGGGGTCGTGCTGGGGGTGGTGTTTCAGGGTTTAGGGCAGTGCAGTGGTGTTCGGCCAGTGTAGGGGGTCGTGCAGGGGCTGGTGTTTCAAGGTTTAGGGCAGTGCAGTGGTGTTCGGGCAGTGTAGGGGTCGTGCTGGGGCTGGTGTTTCAGGGTTTTGGGCAGAGCAGTGGTGTTCGGGCAGTGTAGGGGGTCATGCTGGGGGTAGTGTTTCAGGGTTTAGGGCAGTGCAGTGGTGTTCGGGCAGTGTAGGGGGTCGTGCTGGGGGTGGTGTTTCAGGGTTTAGGTCAATGGTGTTCGGGCAGTGTAGGGGTCTTGCTGGGGGTGATGTTTCAGGGTTTAGGGCAGTGCAGTGGTGTTCGGACAGTGTAGGGGTCTTGCTGGGGGTAGTGTTTCAGGGTTTAGGGCAGTGCAGTGGTGTTCGGGCAGTGTAGGGGGTCATGCTAGGGGTGGTGTTTCAGGGTTTAGGCCAGTGCAGTGGTGTTCGGGCAGTGTAGGGGGTCGTGAAGGGGGTGGTGTTTCAGGGTTTAGGGCAGTGCAGTGGTGTTCGGGCAGTGTAGGGGTCGTGCTAGGGGTGGTGTTTCAGGGTTTAGGGCAGTGCAGTGGTGTTCAGGCAGTGTAGGGGTCATGCAGGGGCTGGTGTTTCAGGGTTTAGGGCAGTGCAGTGGTGTTCGGGCAGTGTAGGGGGTCGTGCTGGGGGTAGTGTTTTAGGGTTTAGGGTAGTGCAGTGGTGCTTGTGTAGTGTAGGGGGTCGTGCTGGGGGTAGTGTTTTAGGGTTTAGGGTAGTGCAGTGGTGTTTGTGTAGTGTAGGGGTCCTGTTTTAGGGTAGTGCAGTGGTGTTTGGGTAGTGTAGGGGATCGTGCTGGGGTAGTGTTTTAGGATTTAGGTTAGTGCAGTGGTGTTTGGGTAGTGTAGGGGTCGTGCTGGGGGTAGTGTTTTAGGGTTTAGGGTAGTGCAGTGGTGTTTGTGTAGTGTAGGGGTCGTGCTGGGAGTAGTGTTTTATGGTTTAGGGTAGTGTAGTGGTGCTTGTGTAGTGTAGGGGGTCGTGCTGGGGGTAGTGTTCTAGGGTTTAAGGTAGTGCAGTGGTGTTTTTGTAGTGTAGGGGGTCATGTTTTAAGATGCAATGCTCCAATACCTGACCAGTCTGCACTACATAAAACTGCAAAAACTAAAAATAAAAAGTGTTTTGCACACTTTTGTCATTGGGCTATATGTGGGCTACATCTGGGTAATATTTGTGCTACATTTGGGCTCTTTTTCACTGGTGGCCATCTTGGAAGACTTCTTTGTTATGAAGTTTCCTAATTTCTTCATTTACTGCAGTCTCCTCAGTAGGAAATGCTTTCAGTTTTTTACTTTGATTCCATCAAGAAGGCATTCAGATGTGTCTCACATCTTCCATAAATTCAGAATGTTAGCACTCTAGTTGCTCATTAGATCACTGGAGTAAAGCTACTGCTCACCAGGGAGTTAACTGGTAGTCTGCTGCTGGTATTGAAAGTGATTGTTTCAGTCTGCATGTCAGAATTTTCTAATGCAATAGAAGAGGATTTGAGATCTCACTTAAAACATGCCCTAATTTTTCTTTCTGCAGCACTAACCATAATTTCTATTTTCAAAAAGAACCCTCATTTTGTTCCTTTTAAATTAAATGTTTTAAGTGTTACCGGTTTATTCCAATCAAGATGGCTTCAGGTGTGCCATACTTTTGTCATAAGTAAGGCTGTTAGCGCTCTAGTTGTTCTTTAGAACACTCTGGGAAGCTGCAGTAGAACACAAAGGCATCAACTGGCAGGCTGCTCCTGCTGAAATATAACAGGAAGATATTTGAGATCACACTTGAAACATGTCCTAATTTTTCTTTCTACAGCACTAACCATAATTTCTATGACAAAATGAACCCCATCATTTTGTTCCTTTTAAATTAAATTGTTTAAGTGTTACCAGTTTATTCCAATCAAGATGGCTTCAGGTGTGCCATACTTTTGTCATAAGTAAGGCTGTTAGCACTCTAGTTGTTCTTTAGAACACTCTGGGAAGCTGCAGTAGAACACAAAGGAATCAACTGACAGTCTCTGCCCTTGTTGGATGTACATGTTTTACTGAGAATGTCAGACTTCATTCTCACATGAGTGAGAAAGATAATGTGAATTTACAGAAAATATGCTCATTTTAGCTTCTGGAGCACCTTCCAAACCTACATGGGACAAGCATGAGAAAATAGTGTTCTCTCAAACATGATTCATGATATCCCAGCAGAAGGTTTTTCACATGGTAAAATCACCTTAGAATACACCACAATTCCTAAAATTAGTATGGTACCATCAACAAATAAATTCTAATGTAACTAAAGCCTGTTATCACCCTTTATAGTTCTCCTTTTGGTGACCCTCAAAATCTTCTATTCACTACAATGCATTTCAATGAGGTACTATCATTTATATTGGTCCCAAGATGGCTGCCAGCAATTCCAGGATGAAGTGCTGACAGCCAATCAGATCTCACGATGACATGTGTGGTTAGGCTCCGCCCAGATATATATGTGACTTTACTTTTGATTTTCTCAGGAACTACTGAACGGATTTACACCATTTAAGCAAAAGGCACGACACTGAACCAAGGGCTACCTCTTTGCCAAATTTGGTGTAATTCCGTTCAGCAGTTCGGGCTGTAGCTGCGACTAAAGGTTCCTATGGAAAAATGAATGGGGAAAACGCGTTTTGGGACCCCCTTTTTTCTCGGCCCCCGCTTGACGTATCACCCCGAGACTTTCAGGATAGGAGCGGACCGGAGCGCCCCAACAAGTTGGAAACTTTTGCGAAGATTCGTCAACCGGCGCCAACGTAATTTCAAATAGAATGTCGCGGATTTCCTATGGATAATAGGTTTTAACTATAACTATCTACTGGCGACCGCCAGTAGATAATATAAATATATATATATATATATATATATATATATATAGATATATAGATATATAGATATAGATAGATAGATATAGAGATATAGATAGATATAGAGATATAGATAGATATAGAGATATAGATAGATATAGATAGATATAGATAGATATAGATAGATATAGATAGATATAGATAGATATAGATAGATATAGATATAGATAGATATAGATAGATAGATAGAGATAGATAGAGATAGATAGATATAGATATAGATATAGATAGATAGATAGAGAGATATAGATAGATAGATATAGATAGAGATATAGATAGATAGAGATATAGATATAGATATAGATAGAGATATAGATAGAGATATAGATAGAGATATAGATAGAGATATAGATAGAGATATAGATATAGATAGAGATATAGATAGAGATATAGATAGAGATATAGATAGAGATAGAGATAGAGATAGAGATATAGATATAGATAGATATATAGATATATATATTCACAAGATTACTGGAGGGTTTTCATTCGCAGCATTTGTTCAACAAGGAAGAGACTGAGTTTTGTATCTCGCCACAATTCATGGACAAAGTTGGAATGAATGCTGTTAATGCAGCTGTTCTTCAATATAATCTTATTACATGTATTGCTTATCAGTGGCATCTTTTGGCTTCTTTAACCTATATAAACAAACCTATTTAAACTTTGCAAATCTGAATTGAATTACAATCTATCTGAGATTACAACAGGGTAAAATAAAATTGTGGCCACTTGCAGGTAATTTTCGGTTCTCCAGTGTAGCAAAGACTGCTGACCGAGTAAATGAGATAATGAGCATGTCCTCTTTGTGTGACTGTTGGATATCAAATCAAGAACTACTCCGGCCAGAATGGAGTACAATAGAGAGCCGGACGTGATTGGCTGAAGCACTTGATTATCAGTACTCTTGTTTTGAAAATACTTTGTGTGCTTTTTCTTAAAACCCCATTGCATTTTGAGTTATAACGGATGTAAATGTTGTGAAGGTAATATTGTTTTTAGCTTGCACAGCAACTAAGTCTATTACATAAGCATTAGTACATAAAGTGCTCTATCGTTACAATATTTTACGTGTTTGTTAGTAAGCAGCATGCTGCTTTTAGTATGTTAAGAGCTGCTTTGAAAATGACACTTGCGCTGTTGCCGACGCTGTCTGCTGGGGAAAGAGGCAGCAGCTACAGGGGTTTAAAACGCCACCTTCCTCCTGAGGTAGGCTGGCATGTTGCTAACAGTTGAGAGCCAACTGTGGGCTAACTGCCTGTTTCTCACCTTTTAAATTTATTGAGGGTTGATGTAGGCTGGTTCCTATTCTGTAATTCTGGGAGGGTAGATGCTTTTAAATCCGCCATTGTAAGATTTTTCAGTTGCTCACCAAAAGATTTGCTACTACGACACATATGTCTCCAATATATATTTCTTTAATTGATCCCTCAGGTTCTTAAGACTAGGTGTTATGGGCGTGTGGACCTCAGATGTTCATTCTCAAACCTTCTTAGAGACAAGTAAATGGTGCCCATTTTTTTAGACTTGCATACTGCTTGAAAACTTTCCCTGCATTGGGGCTGTAACAAGCAAACCCCCCCCCCCTCCCCTCCCCCAGTATCGTTGACTTAACTTGGGCCTCTGTGGATACAAATTTCTGCAGGGGCTTCCCTTTCTCGATAATTATGAATTTTACTTAAGGAGTGCAACGCAAAAGTTAACTTGTCACGCATTTCATCTGTTGATTCATGTATTTGTTTCCCTAGGTAATATCCCTTGTTAGTGGATTGAGTAACACTTGTCTAAAGTAAGGAAATCTTTAATATTCTATATAATTTCAAGAGGGCATTAAGAAAGATTGCCTTGTTGGTCTAAAAATGGTATCTGAAAGAGACACGTTAGTGACAGATTCCTTACCTTAGAAATATCCCCAGGCGTCAGGCTGGATCCGGAAAGTTTTTGCGTAGCAGTACCCTTGCGCGTCGGTAGGCGGCGTCGTGCGGCTCCGCGTCCGTCGTCGGCGTTGGGACCGCCGGGATGACGTCGCGGGCAGTACTTAGACGCCGCCCCTGCGCGCTGACGTCAGTTCTTCTTTTTCCGCGCCAGTAAGCGCAGATCCGGAAAGAGCAGTGCCCTAGTCATTTTTTGACTAAATTTTTGGGTGATTTTTCACTGTTTTTCTAAACGAGTCTCTCGACTCCGAAGGTGTCGGTAGGGATGCCCGGCTTCAAGCCCTGCGACGCCTGTGGTCGCATGATGTCGATCACAGACCCGCACTTAGAGTGTCTCTACTGCCTCGGCCGCGACCACGACACAAAGTCGTGCCCCGACTGCCGGGCCTTGCACCCGAAGGCTTTGCGAGAGCGGTCTCGAAAGCTCCTCGAGGTCTGGCAGTCGGCTCCGCGCCACACCAAACCCCGGTCACGTGAGAGGTCGAGGGGCCGGTCGCGGAGTCCTCATCGGTCGTCGGGGTCCAAGTCTTCGCACTCCTCCGGTAAGCCGAAGCATAAAAAGTCTAAGAGGCGTCATTGCTCGAAGGCTTCGCCTCGCCGGTCTTGCGACTCGGCTGAGGCTCCTATCGGCACCGTCCCCGTGGCTCCGGGAGTGCCTGTGGAGCCGCCCCCGCATTACCCGTCCTTCCCGGGTTCGGGGGCGACTCCGGCCGAGATGCAGGAATTCCTGTCGGCCATGGCCCGCCTCTTCGGGCCTCAAGGTCCCCCCGGTGCACCTTCGGGCCCTGATGGGGTTTCCCCGGTGCCGCCGGCGACTCCGGTCCCGGCGCCGCCTCTAACACCAGCCTCGGTCCCGGCCTCGATCCCGGCTCCGGTGCTGCCGCAACCCCCATCGACGCCGGTTGACCTAACTACACCTCCGCCGGCGCCGATGTCTCCGGTGCCGTTCCCGACGCCGCCCGGGGCTCCGGGCGGCGTCGTTCCCCGGTTCTCTCCGGATCCGGACACGGCGCCGGACCGGCGTCGCTCGACGCCGGCTCCGACGCCGCTGGGACCTTGGGTCCCACATGTCCCTCCTCCTTATTTTGAACCTGAATTGGAGGACGTAGATAACTGGGAGGGGTCTGATGACCCTCTCACACAGCAGTGTGAGTTTGATCAGGACTGGGCTGAGGAACTTGGGGATGCCAGTGGTCTGGACACCTCCCCTGACTCTGGCATGCTGTCTCCTCCATCCGTGGCAACGGAGGAGGGAGCAAACTTTGCAATGGTGTTGCGTAGAGCAGCTGGGGCCTTAAACCTCCAGTTGCCTACAGTGGCTGTCAGGACTAACATCCTGACGGAAGTGCTTCAGCCGGCGGCTACCTCCTCGGAGCCACTGCTGCCGTTCAACGAGGCGCTTTCAGACGTACTTTTGGGCACCTGGTCCAAGCCCACCACAGGGGCTCCTGTGGATAGGAACGTGGCACGACTCCATCGCCCTGCTCCGGGCGACCCCCCCCGTTCCTCTCTACACCCCACCACTGAGAGCTTGGTGGTCCAAGCCTCTGCTTCCCAAAGCGCCTTACCTACCGCTCCCCCGGATAGGGAATCCAAACGCCTGGATCAATTTGGGAAGAAGGTCTTTTCTTCCGCCAGTGCTGGCTTGCGGTCAGTCAACACCACTTGCCTCTTGGGCCGATATTCCCACTCCTTGTGGGACTCGGTGGCGCAAGTTCTGCCCCAGTGTCCTGAGGAGGTCCAGACACTGCTTTCCCGCACCATTACGGAGGGAAGAGATGCGGCAAAGTACACCATCAGATGTGGCCTTGATACCGCCGACTCGCTAGGCAGATCGCTTGCGACAGTGGCGCTGCGCCGTCACGCCTGGCTGAGGACCACTGGTTTCTCGGGTGATGTCCAAAACTCTCTTATGGACATGCCCTTTGATGGAGTCTGTCTTTTTGGGACAAAGGCAGGCCATGCGCTGGAGCGCTTTAAGGACTCACGGGCTACAGCCAAGTCCCTGGGCCTTTCTGCTGTGCGCCCTCAGCAACAGTCTGCTTTTCGCCCCTTTCGTGGCCACGGAAGGGGCGCCCAGTCACGTCCGCTGCCCAGCCACCGGCCCGCGCAGCAAGCGTCTTCGCGTGGCCGAGGACGTGGCTCCCGCCGTGGCGGGTCAGGCAACCAGCGTGCGGGTCAGGCCACCAACCCCGCCCCGTCCGCGGCCTCCAAGCCCTCCTAGTCCTTCCTTTCAGGTGCACAGCACGCCAGTAGCGGGCAGGGTCTGCCATCACCTTCACCACTGGCGTGCCATCACCTCGGACAGGTGGGTCTTGGACATTGTCCGAAGGGGCTACTCCCTCCCCTTCGTGACCATCCCCCCAGCCATGCCACCTCAATTCCACCGCATGTCAGGGGATCACTTGGTGCTTCTTCAAAAGGAAGTTGCGGCCCTCTTGGCCAAGAGGGCCATCGAGCGCGTTCCGACCCCAGAAGTAGGACGTGGTTGCTACTCCCACTACTTTCTGGTGCCCAAAAAGGACAAGGAGGACATGCGTCCTATCTTGGACCTCTGGAACGTCAATCGATTCCTCCGGAAGGAGAAGTTCAAGATGCTCACCCCAGCTCAGGTCTTGACTGCTCTCGACCCTGGAGACTGGATGGTAGCGTTGGACTTGCAGGACGCATATTTCCACATCCCCGTCCTTCCGGCCCACCGGCGTTACCTGCGGTTCACGGTAGGCCTCGAGCATTTTCAGTTCACCGTGCTCCCTTTTGGCCTTACCAGCGCCCTCGGGTGTTCACAAAAGTGATGGCGGTGGTCGCAGCCCATCTGCGCCGGGCAGGGGTTCCAGTCTTCCCCTACCTCGACGACTGGCTGCTGAAGGCGGGCTCGTCCCAGGCAGTCGTCTCCCACCTCCAGACAACGGCCGAACTCCTGCACTCACTGGGGTTCTCCATCAACGTGCCGAAGTCGCACCTGATTCCTTCTCCACAGCTCCTTTTCATCAGAGCAGTTCTGGACACGACGCAGTTTCGGGTTTATCCTCCCGAATGGCGAGCCGGGATATTCAGGCTATAATTCCGATCTTTCGGCCTTTATCCTGGGTTCCGGTACGGATGACCCTGAGGCTGCTGGGCCTCATGGCCTCCTGCATCCTGCTGGTCAATCATGCATATCAGATGGCATATGCGGGCTCTGCAGTGGGACCTGAAGTTCCAGTGGGCGCAGCACCAGGGCAACCTGTCCGATCACGTCCAGATCTCGGAGGGGACTGCAAAACAGTTGCAGTGGTGGCTCTCGAACCGGCAATGGGTCATGGACAGATCCCTCTCCCTTCCCCAGCCAGAGCACACAGTTGTGACGGACGCGTCCCTTCTGGGATGGGGCGGTCACATGGGAGAGGTGGAGATCAGAGGCCTCTGGTCTCCGGGCGGAGTCCCGGCTCCATATCAACATTCTGGAGCTCCGGGCGATCCGACTTGCACTCAAGGCATTCCTTCCCTCTGTCAAAGGGACGGTAGTGCAGGTGTTCAGACAACACCACCGCCATGTGGTATTGCAACAAACAGGGCGGGGTGGGGTCGTGGACCCTATGTCAGGAGGCTCTGCGCCTCTGGACATGGCTGGAACATCAGGGCATATTCCTGATGGTTCAACACCTGGCAGGTTCCCTGAACGCCAGGGCGGACGAACTCAGCCGCAGGTGCATGATGGATCACGAATGGAGTCTTCATTCGGAGGTGGCGCAAGGTCTCTTTCAGCAGTGGGGAGAGCCTTGGTTAGATCTGTTCGCCACCGAAGAGAACGCGCAATGTCAGCAGTTCTGCGCGTTGGAATTTCCAAGGCGGCACTCGCTCGGCGACGCTTTTCGTCGCGAGTGGAGTTGCAGTCTGTTGTACGCCTTTCCGCCTATACCACTTCTACCAGAGTGTTGAAGAAGATTCGGCGAGACCGGGCCCAAGTCACTCTTGTGGCTCTGGACTGGGCTCGAAGAGTTTGGTATCCCGAGCTACTCGGTATGAGCGTCAATCCCCCGTTCCGTCTGCCTCTTCGGGAGGATCTTCTGTCGCAGCAGCAGGGGACGGTCCTCCACCCGAACCTGTCCAGTCTACACCTGCTTGCGTGGAGATTGAGCGGCGGCAGTTGATTCCTTTCGACTTGCCTCCCGAAGTTTGTGATGTGATTCTGGCAGCCAGGCGTCCCTCCAGTAAGGTGGTATACGCCTGCAGGTGGAACAAGTTTGTGGCATGGTGCACAGCAAAGGCTGTGAATCCCCTTTCTGCCCCTCTTTCTGAGGTTCTTCTGTTCCTTCTTTCTCTGGCCCAACAGGGTTCTGCCCTGGGTACCATCAAGGGCTATCTTTGTGCGATATCAGCCTTCCTCTGGCTTCCTGATCAGCCCTCCCTTTTCAAGTCCCCTGTGGTTAACAGGTTTCTTAAAGGCATTACACACCTCTTTCCTCCTGTTCCGTTTGTAATGCCTCAGTGGGACTTGAACTTGGTTCTTAACTTCTTAATGTGCGCTCCTTTGAGCCTCTACATAATTGTCCTCTTCGTCTTCTTACTCTGAAGACAGCATTCCTGGTGGCCATCACCTCTGCTCGGCGGGTGAGTGAGCTCCAGGCTCTTTCATGCAAACCTCCCTTTCTGTCTGTTCATCCAGACAAGGTTGTTCTTCGGACGCGTCCGTCCTTCTTGCCAAAGGTGGTTACTGCCTTCCATATTGAGCAGACCATCACTTTGCCCACCTTCTTTCTGCCTCCGCATCCTTCCAGAGAGGAAGAGAGGCTCCACCGTCTGGACCCAAAACGTGCGCTTTCTTTTTACATCAACCGCACACAACAGTTCCGGGTGGATGACCAGCTCTTTGTTGGCTACGTGGGCGCCAAAAAAGGTCGGGCGGTACACAAAAGGACCATCTCCCGCTGGGTCACTGTGTATCAAAGCCTGCTATTCTTTGGCTAAGAAGGAGCCTCCTGTTGGGCTGCGTGCCCATTCCACCAGGGCAACGGCGGCTACCACGGCTTTAGGCCGCGGGGTTCCGTTACAGGATATCTGTCAGGCAGCTACGTGGGCCTCGCTGCACACGTTTACCAAACATTACTGCCTTGACAGCCAAGTCCGGAGAGACTGCTTCTTTGGCCGTTCTGTTCTCCGGGACTTCCTCGTCTGATCTTTGTTCGCAGACCCACCACTGGGGTTGGTATTGCTGCGGTATCTATTCTAAGGTAGGAATCTGTCACTAACGTGTCTCTTTCAGATGCACAAGTTACTAACTTGTGTAACGATATATCTGTAAGAGACAGTAGTTAGTGACAGATTCCTTACCGCCCCACCCATCCTCCCCGTTCTGCGAACTGATTTCTAGGGTTAAGGACATCCCTTTCAGGGCCCTAGTATTTTTCAGACAACTATGTCAGCTTCTTGCATACCATAGCATGTGTTTTTTTTTTGGGTTTTTTTGCGTTTTTGGCGCGAAAAGTCGTGTACAGAACTGACGTCAGCGCGCAGGGGCGGCGTCTAAGTACTGCCCGCGACGTCATCCCGGCGGTCCGGACGCCGACGACTGACGCGGAGCCGCACGACGCCGCCTACCGACGCGCAAGGGTACTGCTACGCAAAAACTTTCCGGATCCAGCCTGACACCTGGGGATATTTCTAAGGTAAGGAATCTGTCACTAACTACTGTCTCTTACAGATATATCGTTACACAAGTTAGTAACTTGTGCTTTGCGATTCATAGAAATTCATGTTTTACATGCACATTCTTAACGCAGCAGCTATTTCAAAAAGGCATACTGACCTTCTCAAAAGTCCAAAATTTAGACTGTTTTCCTTTTTTAGGACTGATTTCCTCACTCTTGTAATGCCTGCTAGGACACCTGCATTTTAAATATTTAGTGTTCTGTGCGGTTTCATATTGGAAAGAAGTGGTTCCTACTGCACTGTAGTGTGAACAAACGGTAAACTGAAATCTTGAGACAAAGTTAAAGAGGCACATCTTTTTATTACGTTAGATTTGTGCATATTGTATAGCTCTCTGGACCCTCTGCTTCTCTCCTGGTACACACAATGAACAGTGTTAATAACATGGCTTTGTGTGCCCAACATTAATTGCTGCTGGATAAGATATTGAGTAGGATCTGCGGAGTGTTTTTTCCATGGTGTTGCAATCCCTTATTGTTGCAATGCCAAAATGTCAAACTAGCTAGATAATTCGAAACGTGAGTGAAAATGTATATTCTGACATGTCATAATTTCAGTGGTGCTAAGACCTTAATTGGATTTAATTTTATAGTGTTCTAAAAGTTTTGGCTGGCATCATATTTTTGAGCCCCTTCAATTAATTAGTATTTACCATTTGACTCATTAGGATTTATTTTTTTAGTTGGTGGCTGGCTGGCGCATGCAGGCCCAATTCATCCAGATTTCTTTTTTCATTTAAACCTGTTGCAAGTCGATTTGGGGCATATGCTTCCATTCCTTGCATGACTTGTTAGTGTTTTTTTGCATGCCATTCACATGCTGATTTTGTTGTTCCTTCAGCAGCCCAGCATAGTTACTGGTTTTTCTCTGTTAAAGGCACGATATCTGCTGAAAGCTTTTTGAAGATTAGTTTCTACGATGGTGCAACTAGTATGGTTCTGTTTAACTGCTAGTTGGTGTGGCGCTGCACATGAATGGAACCCTCACATCTCCTTAAAAATAGGGCTACTGCTCTTATGTTCATGAAGGATATACAGCATTCACCACAATCTGGATTGGATAACCTAGGAAGTAAATATTAATATTGTAACTGCAATTTTTAAATAATACTTTCTTACTCCTTGAACTATAAATACATTGTACTGGTATACTCCAGTATGGGTGAATTAGGAAAGGCATTGTGTTGTGTCCACAGCTATTTAATGGTCTCCTTGGAGCTTGTGTGGAAAAATTAAGAAGCAGGATTCGGTGCAATGTAGCACTTGCTAATAAGCTTGATGTTGCATATGAACCTTGAATCAAATCAGTATCGCTTGCAGATTACGTGGACAGACTCCTGCCTGTTAGAGGCCCTTAGGTAGTCGATGTGAAATCCTGGAGCTATTTGTGTAGTCACTCTGATCAGGTTTCGCAGGATGCAAAGGTGCGGGCAATGGTAAGCCTTGCAAAATCCCTTTTAATTTTGAGTATGTGAGGTATGTACGTAAATTGCTACAAATAGTGATAGTATAGTTCCTGGAATAGGCTGCTATTCTACAAATAAGTTGTCATGTACTAATGTGATCTGTATTTATAAATCCCATTAACTTTAAGAATGCAAACATTGCTTTGCCTGCCGTTTCCTCCGTAGTTAAACATTGGCACAGGGGAAAAATTAGAACCAAACGGACAATCTTAAAGGGGCTAGGCAAAAGTAAGCTCTGTGCAGAAATGTCTTTCTGGTAAACTGTTCGCTGTCTCTACCAAAAAACATTTTGTTTCCTCCCCTTGTCCCCCCTTCAAAGCTCCATGGGAGTTTATGGACTAGTGTGTTTGTTCTGATGAGGAGGATTCCAAAGGTCTCAAAGAATAGACTTGTAAATCGGGCTCTCGGGAATGTTGGGATTTAATTGTGTAATGCTGAACAAATTAGCAGCGCCCTACTACGCCCCTGCACGATTCTTGACAATTTCCTTTATTGACCATTAACCCGCATGACCTGTTTGCCTCCTCCTTCATGGAATCTTCCAATAAAAGATCAATTCAACCAGTGCAAGTAGAAATCTGCCAAAAATAAAGCCAAAATGAATAAAATTGCTTCAAAATAGACGTGCCAATTTGATCCCTCCTTTTTTTCTATTTGCCCTTAACTTCTCTTAAAGTCTCCGTGTAGTTTGTAATATAAAATGTATTCTAATTGAGCATTGTATGCCTAAAAAGTGTTCAGTTCTAGGTTGATAATGCAACCTCCCAGAAATGCTGAGCATTACAGAATGCGAGACATAAAATCAATACAAGAGGATTTGTATTAACTCGTTGCTAATTGAAATTGGTTACTAAATCCATTCCTTGGCCATTTTTGTAGCTCCTAGGGTGTATATCGTTAGAAAATGCTGCGTAAATTCTTGGGATTTTCATGTTGCATGTTTGAATTCATCTTAACAAACATTACTTACTGGAAGTCGAGTTTGTTTTGTAATTCCATAATGGTCGTGTAGAAAGTTTGGGGTGAGTGAAGCAGTGAAATCAGTCAGATACTGACTGAGCATCAAGTATTATTTTGCAGGGTTTCTTTGTTTCCGTAGTCACTATAGAATATTATTTCTGTTGGATGTTAGTGATAGTTAGTAGCCGCTCTCAAGAACCACAGCCCAGAAGAATCAAGACCATTTCTTTGAGGTCTGTTTCTAAGATTTATGGGGACGTGACATTTTGCTGACCTACACCCTAGCAGTGTGACCATTCATTATGCTTCTAGGGGCTCTGGTTTTTCCAGAACTTTTGTAGCATACACTGTTGCCTAAATTTGCTTTGCTGTAGCACAGACCCTGGAGCTAGAATCAGTTGGAATTCTGAACTAAACAAGTCTTCGAGTTATGGGGTTCAGGTTAAATTGTTGAAGAGGCCAGTAAGTACAGTGGTTGTGTGGCTGAACACTGTCCTTGAACATTTTCAGTGGTTGAAAGTGTAGAACCAGTAGTCGAAATCGCAATTCTTTGCTATATCACTACCAAAATGCACATTTCTCATTTAAACTAGCGGTGTCCGAAATTACGTGGTATGCAAATCTATCATTTAGCACTGTATTCTAGCGAGTATGCGTTTCACTGTTGAAAGCGTGACAAATATAAGTGGTGCGAGCAACACCCGCTTGGGTTTAGGCCATGTGTTTTTCCTGCTTGCTTGCTGTAAACAGTTACTGTGACCGGTGTGTAATTACGCAACGCAGCATAATGATAAAAGTCTGCATAAAATGCGTAAAGCTAAATTATGCCTGCGTAATTCAGATTTCGCACAAGCCTAATTTGAACCCAGGACTGAAGTGACTGTTCCTAACTTGGTGGGTGGTGGAGGGGGGCACTGAGAAGCATTGGCTCATGGACACAGGAGAAAGACCATACTATTTTCCAAAATATCACTCCACTGCTATTAACGTTCAGTGCAGCTTCTGTCTTGTTATGAAGATTTTCTTGAAAAGTTACTTTAAATTCATCGCAACATTGAGCGTAGGGAACAGTTAACCAAGCACGTTTTGACTAATATGGGCTTTAGTTTACACTATGCAGACCTGATTATCTTTTTCTACTGATGTTGATTTAATCCATATGTATGTAATGCAATTGGCTGTTTTTAATGGAAGCCTATAAGTACGGAAAGAGGACCCCTTATCCCATTGTATTTTTTTCGGCAGAAAAATACAAAAGATGGATCGTTAAAGTAGGCTTATTTTCTCTTAAGGTAATTAATATTGGGAGTTGATTTATCGGAAACTTTTTACTTAAAGATTTGAACAAGGTCTGTTAAGCATAGTCTCACCTCTTCCTTATTCCGCCAATGGATTTGCAGAACTGTGTTCTCTTAAAAGTGATGACTAATTGACTTAACAGGCTTATGGTATTTTACATAGTTGGATAACACTTGTGTAAGGCGCAGTGCCTATAATACCCAACAGTTTTTATTATTCAGTATTCAGAACATTTATCAGTTTAGCTGTGTCAAATAGTAGTCGTGATTTCTCTTTATATGAACCTTAGACTCCCCAATTGGTTGCGTGTTTCCATATTGAACCTACACTGAAATAAATGTGCTAGCTGAGGCCTGGATAAAACTTCACTCGCGCCACCTTTATTTTTCTAAATATTCATCGTTTTGCGCTATGACTGTTGTGCAAAGTGCCTGAGATTATGCCATGTAAAGTCATTGGGTTTTTGTTTGAATAAAAATGCTTTTTGAGCACTCGAAGAATGCAAACAAACTGAACTTGATAATCTTTTTGTGTCACCTTTGCTTTTACGCATTTGTTTTTGATCAAATGTGATCTCATGCCAAAAATGGATTTGAGAATGCATTTTGCGGAAAAGAAAATTAGTGCAAAATGCTAGAGCGTCATTCACAGTAATAACTTGTAATATAACATAATGTTTGGGCATTTTGCATAATTTCTGCAAAGGAAATTACGCAAACATCGCCCAGGCCTACACTTGCTGGCTAGGAGGGAAAATATTAATTCTTGTTCTTGACAAATTTCAATATGGCGATACCTCCCATGTGTTTGGATAGAAAAATAGAAGATTTTAAATTCTTGCTGTATTCTGCAGCCTGGCGTCCTCACGTCCCTTACTCCCTGCGCTTGGGTATACACAGCCCTTTGATATTCTACAGTTCTTTTCATCAGTTGGCAGCAGGGGCACCAGAGAATCTCCTTTTAAAAAAAAAAAAATATATATATATATTTTGTTATTTTTGTATTTCCATTTAACCTTCAACAACGGCTCACCCATCGATCAATGAATTAGTAGTAGACATTGCAGCTGTGTATCGTTTACATAGTTACCACAGATTATAAGGCCTAACACATGCTGCTATTTAGCTAAAATCAGACACGACAGTCCATAACCGTTTCCTGTCGCAGCAGATATTCCACAGATAAGTTAGCAAGACTGTGTCAATGGCATATAAACACTAGTAGTGTCCTTGAAGAATATAAATTGAGTGTCGTGCAAATCCGCCTGCAATTGTGCAAACCTACACCTTCAGGGGTGACTATAGATCTTTGGGCCTAGATCTGCTTTTTATTTGCAAAGAGATCTGCATTAATGTTGCATACAGTAGCATTCCTAAGCCAGCCCTTTTGCGAATAGAGGGGGGAACCCCTCAACTAGTGGAGAGCCAGTTCCCTTCCTTCCAGCACCAAGAGCACTGCCACCAGTCGTCTTGCATATTTCGGTATCTTGGCAAAATAACCTAATGCTACAACATCTGGCATCCTCGACCTCACAATATGAGCTATTCTTTCTAATTCCCCTCTAGTAGATAAGATACTACGCTCCCATGCTAGATGGAAAAAGTCAGCCTGGGGTTGATGGCACTGTGGACATTGATGGGACCTGGCGCTAAGAATCCTGTGTAGCTTAGCAGGGTATGATAGACTGTGTAAAAATTCGAAATGGACGAGCTTGTGTTTATAGTTCCTAGAGATTGTTTCTAGCTGAGCACAGCAGTATGGCCACTTTTAAACATCTGACAGATCAACCAGGTCCCTCTCCCTGAAGGTTATTGCAGGTATGTGGCTAATCTGGCATTCACTGATATTATGTATATTTGGGAGACCCAGCCCCAAGAATATTAAATTCTTATAAGCTTGGTTAGGGGAGCAAAATTGGGGAGGCTCCGGTGGGAATTCTGAAGAGTATTCCTTCACTGCATGCCATAGTCTACAATATATAAATGTGTTTGGCATGTTGGTTGTGCACCTGTCTTTGAATTGATCAGTTGTTGTATAGGTATTGTCTTGATACATGTGTCCCATTTCAGTTATATTGCGCCTAGCAAGTGAATCTTTATTTTTTCAGCAGTGATGGGCATCACTGGGTGGTGCCCTGATATGCAGCATAGTCTGAGCCAGATGTTATTGATAGCTGCAACTGTATCAATGGCAGATTTGGGATCTGACATTTTCTTAGGCAGGTGTAAAGTTTACCCAGAGCCAGTCTTCGACCATATGTGCCATAAGGGGTTGAGGGAGAAACCAATAAAGTGCAAAAAAAAAAGACTTTGGTATACAAGTAATATGTTCAGGATCTGGGTCCGCCATCCCTCGTTAGCAAGGAGCAGTGTTCTCTGCGGTGGTTCCATTCCCTGCTCTAGTTGGGCCCCTTGGATCCACAGACTATCTGGACCGGCACCTTGAACTTTCCAGGCGCTGATCCTGATGTTCCCGCCGGAGGGTGCCCATTCTCATCCCAGACTCCGACAGGTAGCCGTAAGGGCGTCGTCTGATCCTGACTGGAGCCATGCCTTCCAGGCCAGAGCCCGAGCCCTATTTTTATGGGCTGTGACTTGGAGAGGATTGGTAGGAGTCGCTGGAGCCTGAAGAATACCAGCACCTAGACACCAACATGGACTGGTGTGAGGAATTTGGTGACGCCAGAGGACTGATACCTCTCCATATAATGGCATGGTCTCTCCTATCGTGGCTATAGAGGAGGGAGCCTCTTTTGCTATGGTGGTGAGAAGGGCGCCAAAGTTCTTGACCATAGACTCCGTGGCAGTCAAGACCAGAATTTTGACGAGGTGCTTCAGTCTGAAGTGACCCATCAGAACCGGTTCTCCCATTTAATGAAGCCCTTCAGGACGTCCTGCTTGGGACCTGGTCCAAACACTGGACAGGGGCTCCTGTGAACAGAACAATTGCCTCCCGCCACCACCCTGCCCCATGGGACCCCAGTTTCCTTATGCAACACCCTACCTCGGAGAGCTTGATGGTCAAAGCCTCCACTTTCCGAGTATATCTTGGCGCATTCCCTACCTCTTCTCCAGATAGGGAATCCAAGAGCCTGGACACTTTGAGCAAGAAAATGTTTCCTTTTACCAGCCTGTCACTGCGGGTTATGAACACCTCGTGCTTTTTGGGCTGTTTCTTCCATGCGCAATGGGATTCGGTTGCGCAGGTGCTGCCCATGGTCCTGGAGGAGGCCCATACCATACACTCACAAGCTTTCACAGACTGGGGAGATGCAGCGAAGTACACTGTCTGATGTGAGCTGGACATGACCAGCTCGTTGGGCATAGCAGTTTCTTTATCAGTAGCCTTGTGGCGCCACGCCTGGCTGAGGACTGGCTTTTCCGGGGATGTCCAAGCGTTGCTTATGGTCATTTCCCTTTGATGGCTCCCGTCTCTTCGAATATAAGGTGGACTCTGCACAGGAGCGCTTCAAGGATGGTAGTGCTGTGGCCAGGTTCTTGGGCATTTTCATGGCCCCTCGCCAACCCCAGTCCACCTTTCACTCCTTTCTTGGCAGTGGAAGAGGCGTCCAGCTGCATCTTTACATGCCCAGCCACCATGGTGCGCAAGCTTCCCAGCCTCTGCATGGCCGGGGATGCAGTACCCACATACCCAGTGGGTTGGGCAGCCAAAGGACAGGACAGCCTCCCCCCCGCAACCTCCAGAAACCCTTTAGTTTGCCCTCCTACCATCATGGGCACCCATTGGGAGGCAGGATACGCTATCACCTACACCACTGGAGGTCGATAACATCAGGCCGCTGGGTTCTTCAGATTGTCTGGGGCTACTCCCCTCCCTTTTTTGACTTCCCCCCCTCCACCCATGCCACTCACTTGCGACAGGCTGATGGAGGACCGACCATCTTTCCTCCTTCAGGAAGTGGTGGGTCTCTTGGCCAAGGGAGCCATAGAGAGGGAGTCTGTCAGAAGTAGGTTGTTTGTTATTCCCTTTCTGGTGCCCGCTTGGACTGAGGTATTCGTCCTAGCCTAGACATGCACCCTCTCAATTTCTTTCTGAAAAAGGGAAAATTCAAAATGCTCACGCTCGCTCAAGTCCTGTCTGCCCTGGCCCCGAAAGACTGGATGGTAGCGTTGGACTTTCAGGACACGTACTTCCACATTCCGATCCTGCCACAGGTGTTACTTGCGGTTCACGGTAGGTCACAAGCACTTTCAGTTCGCTGTGCTCCCTTTTGGCCTTACTAGTGCCCCTTGAGTGTTCACTAAGAAGATGGCGGTGGTTGCAGCTCATCTGCAAAGATCACGGGTTCCAGTCTTCCCCTATCTCGACGACTGGCTATTGAGGGCGAGCTTGCCCCAGGCTGTCGTCTCCCACCTCTGGACTGCGATGGACCTCCTGCACTAGCTGGGGTTCACTATCAATGTGCCGAAGTCACACCGGACTCCCTCTCACACGCTTCCCTTTCATCAGAGCTGTTCTGGACACTGTGCAGTTTCAGGCCTATCCTCCCAAATGGGGAGTCCAGGATATTCAGGCTATGATACAGATGTTTCCGCCTCTATCCTAGATTTCGGTGAGTCTGACTTAGGCTGCTGGGCCTCATGGCCTCCTTCATCCTGCTTGTGACATATACACATGTGGGCTCTGCAGTGCGACCTGAAGTTCCGGTGGGTGCAGCATCAGGGGAATCTGACCTGGTCCAGATCTCGGAGGGAACTGCAAAAAGATCTACAGTGGTGATTAACATCTGTGATTGGGTCAGCAGCAGACCTCTCTCCCTTCCCCAACCAGATCTGACAGTGGTGACCGATTCGCCACTCCTGGGATGGGGAGGCCATCTGGTAGAGGTGGAGATCAGAGGACTCTGGTCTCCGTCAGAATCTGGACTACACATCAACCTACTGAGCCTCTGAGCAATCCGTCTGGCATTGAACACCTTTCTACCCTCCATCAAGGGAAGGCTGGTGCAGGTGTTCACGGACAACACCACTGCCATGTTGTTCCCCAACAAACAGGACTGGGTGCGGTTGTAGATTGTTTGTCAAGAGGACATGGCTGGAACATCAGGGCATACCCCTGGTGGTTCAACACCTGGCAGGCTCTCTGTACGCCAGGGTGGACAAAATCAGCTGAAAAAGCCTACCGGATCACAAGTACTGTCTCCATCCAGAGGTGGTGCAAGGTCTCTTTCTTCAGTGGGAGAGCCTTGGTTGGATCTGTTTGTCACCACCGAGAACAAGCAAAGTCAACGGTTTTACGTGCTGGAGTTGTCAAGGCGACGCTAGCTCGGAGACAGTTTTGGTCTCAAGTGGAGCTCAGACCTCCTCTATGCCTTTCTGCCTGTACCACTCCTCCCCAGAGTTCTCCAGAAGAACAGGAACGACTAGGCCCAAGTCAGCCTTGTGGTTCAGGACTGGGTTTGGAGGGTTTGATATCTGGAGCTTTTGAGCATTACCATTTTATCCTCCAACCAGACTGCCCCTTTGGGAGGATCTTCTGTCTCCGCAGAAGGGGAGGGTTCACCACCCGAATCTGTCTATGCTCCACCTTCGTGCGGGGAGATTGGCTGTGATAGTTGACAGCTTTTGACCTCCCGCCCGAAGTCTGCAATGTTATCGTGGCAGCCAGGCGTCCCTCTACCAAGACTGTATAGGCCTGCCGTTGGTACAAGTTTGTGGCATGGTGTGAAGAGAAACCGGTTAACTTTTCTGCTTTCCTCTCTCAGGTCCCTCTCTTTATCCTTTCTCTTGCCCAGCAAGGCTCTGCTTTGGGCACCTTAAAGGGCTATCTTTCTTCCATCTCAGCCTTGCTGTGGTTGCCAGATGAGCCATCCTTGTTCAAATCCCCTGTTGTAAAGGTTTTCAACACGTTTCCACCTTCACCTATAATCATGTCACAGTGGGACCTCAATCTGGTCCTTACATTTTTGATGTGCGCTCCCGATGAGCCTCTGCACAACTGTCCACTTGTGGAAATGTACCCCCGTGAGGGCACACTGGTGCAGGGTCACCCTCTCGTCCACGGGTCCGAAGACTAACAAAAGAGAGATCGGCACTGGAGTGAAGTAAAACAAACTAAGTTTATTAAACACTCATGAGCGGGACCGAGTCCGAACAACACCCTAAAGTGTTGTGGGAGGGAGTACATTGAATGCAAAAACCATCACCCTTATATATACTGTTTGTTGCAGTGTAATCGCATGAGAAGGAAAACTGGAAGAAACAAGTTTAAGCACGGAAATAGCTATAGGCAAACAAGAGCAGAGGGTGACCAGGTGGTCAGGAGATGAGGAGGGGGAGTAAGAATGTTTATGGCGGCAATAAGCAATCATTTGATAACATCTGAGACCAGGTGCACCGGCAGCTGCAGCCCCCCAGCACGTACACCAGATTGACCATGTCAGAGAGTTCAGCTAAAATTGAGGACACAGGCTGGGTGAAAAGGCAAGCATTGGAGAATAAAATGAATACGACGGAAACGAAATGAACGCGACAGTAAAAATGGCTGCCGCTTATGCTAACATTGAATTTACACTTTTCCACAGACGACCCTTTTAGCATAAGCTAAGACAGTTTTTGTCCCTTCCAAGGGGTATAGCATATATCCTCATCTATTGTCAGTCCATATATTTCTCGTTCCACTGCTAAACTGGCATTTACGTTTTTGACATTCTCTTTAGACGAGATGCAGGCAGTACAGGCAGAAGTACAGAGAGAACAGAGCATTGGTCCACAATGAACACACAAACAACAAGAGAAGATAATAGCTATTAATATGAACAGGACTGATAATACTTTCAAACCCCAAACTGAAAGTAAGTCCCAAAACCACCCAGTCCAAGTCCATGTTCCTGGGTCTTGATGTATTTCGGTGGCTATCTTGTGTAGTTTGGAGATGGCCGCATAGACAGATGGTGAATTGTCCGGTATGAAAACACACCAGCTAGATCCGATGACGCGGCATGCTCCACCTCGGTCAGCTAGAACAACATCTAAAACAAGTCTATTCTGTAAAGCGACCATGCGGATTGGTGCTTGTTCTTCCGTCAAGTTTCCTAAGGCCGCAGTTGAGTTGTTCTTCCGTCAAGTTTCCTAAGGCCGCAGTTGACTGATTAATCACTGCCTCCATTGTACGGGTGAGGCGACGGACCAGCTTGCTATTTTGTACTGGGCCAACGAAGAAGGAAAAATCCTTTATTAAAGTCTGTATATTGTTCCCATGTGGTCTCTGTCTGATCGACTACAGAGACATCGATGGTACGTTTTCCCCTACTACCAACGTGGTGATTGAACAATTGCAAATCTTGGTGGTATGTTGGGGGAGCTAGAAACACAGGTGGTAGAAGAAAAGCTATGTAACGGGTACCAGACCAGCCTGAAGTTAGGAAGTAGTATGCCTTAGCTCCACAAACAAAATAAGTATGACGTGATGTGAGGAAGCTGCTTCGGCCCCTCGTGGACGTTTGCAACACTGTAGTACAGTTACTGTGACCCATTGTGGTACTGAAAATTCTGGACCTGCGTCATTAACATCATTGTAACATGACGATTTTGGTATCAGCAGACCGGTAATGACAGGTATGCTATATCTGAGTATTTGCGTCATATTCGAGTGACGGGATCACTCTAATATTAACGATTCCCTTGTGAACCCTCGGGTTCCATTTTGTGTACGGCAGCCATTTTGTGGTTGCCCTCACATAAGCAATGACTAAAGCCAAAATGCGCCTTAGGGGACACGTACACTTTCAGTGACCTGGGCAAGCTGACTCCACTGTCCAGAGCCAGAACCTGTTCGGCCAGTTTTAGTTCCCAGTGGCTGATCGAGATTAGGGGCCCAGGTGCAGCATGCCATAAACCCTTCATTGCACACATCTATATCTAAATCTTATTCACACCTGTCACTGCTCTTTCTTTATGACCTGCTTTACGAGGAGGAGGTGCCCGGTTTTATTAGGGGTCCAGATTATATCTGTTGCAGGTGTTGGGCCTCACTGGGTATTTGGTTGTGGGCTGGACAAACTGAAAATGGGCTTGTCATCATGACTCTGCTTTTTCAATGTTGTAAATATCTGAATGGTAAACTGTAAAGAAGGAATGTTAGGTATTTGCATGCTTGCACAAGCTAGGACTGCCCCTTACTTGTATGCTGAAGTTTGTAACCCTGAGAGCATATAAAAGGCCTCTGTTCTTTGTATTCCTCAGACTGCCTCATACAGTTGCTACGGCTTCTGTGTGACGTGGCCTCACTTATGTAAGTTTAATAAAGATGTCTTTTCATATTTCAGCTTCTGTAAAGTTCTTTATATTAATAAGATCCCTGAGTTGAAGATTTTGGTACTTCAAAGCCAAGGACATTTTGAACAGTCTCCTGACATCTACGCAATCCGTGGGTCTCGGACACTCTTCCATCTCTAGAGATTATCTTTTGTTGTACTAAATAAATCTTTTGTTTCCTTGCTTCCAGAAGTGTGGTCTCTCTTTCTTTGGAATTACATTTGGCGCATCAACGTGGAACCCGTCAGAGACTCGGTGGCCCAGGCTTGACGACCCGGAGAGGAGGGAAATATCGGTAACTTAGGAGTGCACCTACGGAAAAGCAGATTCAAGTCCCCGTAGCCAACGTCGCCAGTATCTCCTTCCCTCAACGGTGTCCTCTACAAACAGTAGCCCCGGTCCTGACTGGGGATCCCTTCTTTGGTCCACCTGATTTGTTTTTGAAAAGAGAGACCCCGCTGGAAACAGGACACATCAGTATTCTGGTAAGGTCGTCTTGAGCGACATGTTTTTTCTATTCTGAACGTCATATTGAGCATGCCTTTGACTATTCTGGTTTTGGATTAATTATTCGGTCTTTAGTTTGTCTGGTCCTTAGTTTTATTTGAAGATTGCAATTTTCAAAAACCGAGGGTCTTGTATATTTACGAGTGTATCGATAGAGATAGCCCCTTGAAGTTTGAAGCTAGATTAGTGAGCTATAAGATGCCTGATCTTAGCAAATTTGGAGCTTTATGTTGGCCAACTCTGTATACGTTTGGATTAGCCGGCTTCCCTAAAGGGAAAATCTAAATAGGTTTAGATTTACAAACATATTTCTTCCTTGGTGATTTTGTATCCCCAGGGAATTAAAATATGACATAATACAAAACAAGGATCCTTTGTTCTGCGCAGTTTTTATGAATGAAGATATGCAGAAGGATTTTGTTTGGTGTTCTGCTAACCAAAGCTAGTGAATTGAGTGTATTTTCGTAGTCTTTTTAAAAAAAAAAAAAAACACAATTGAGAAGCGTTTCTTGTAAATATAACTTACAACTAGTATTTACAAATGGTTTGGTTCTAGTACAGTCTGTGGGCTGTCCTGAGTATTGATAGGTGGGTTAAAATGTGTGTGTTTAAATGTCTGTGGTTTTCCTATTAGTGCAACTTCTGTAAGAGAATAGCGTTGGCGCTATTCATGAAATGCATGGCTAAAAGCGCGCCGTATTGTGTGTCCTGAGTGTTTCACCCCTTTCTGTTTATGTCTCAAATGAGCTCAATGTCTGTTCGTGGTTTTTCTTGATGTTTTCAGTCTATTAAGCAACATTTTGTAAGTATATTCTTGGGTCTGTTGCTAAATAAAATTGTCCTTTTTAGAAAGAAAAATTTGGCGCCAAATTTTGTCATGTTTTAAGTTAGGCTTCTGTGTTTAGGCTTATAAATAAATGCGTCTAAAATGATAGGCAAGGGATGCAGCTTGCTCTTATATGTGGAATTATCAAAAATAAAAGGGTTTATTTTTTTATTTTTTATTTATTAATTATGAAAAATAATTATTAAAAATAAGTGCTACAAAATTCGTTTTTTACTATTCATAAAGCTTAAAGCTCATACTATCACATCCTAGCATTAAAATTTAATTTAAGTTGTGCTATACCGAATAATGACGACATTAGCATATGGATTTTCACTTGGCGCAGGTGTGAAAAACTCATTTTTCTAAAGATTTACATGAGATATGTCTAATATCTAATATCTGTAATGTGTAAAGAACATCCTGAGGATGATTAATATGTAACATACTTATGGGATATTTATTTTTAAGTGCCCCAAACATCAAAGTCGAATTTGGGTATTTTTGCCATTTAAAATAGCTTTAGGCTTCAGTAAATGAATACATTTAGGTATAAAACACAAATTTGCAGGTTATTCCCATTTTGGGTTCACTTTTAAATGGGTCAGTGAGCCAATGTGCCTGATGCAGAGGTTTAAGTTTAATATTAGGGTGGAAGGTTTTAACTTTAGCTGCACCTACTTAGACGTTCATCTATTTTAGGTTGATGAAATGAGTACAATTGCAAACAAGCATTTGTTCTAAAAACTGGTACGTGTGTTATTAGGTTCTGTAAATTATTCACAGTAAATGTTGTTTAATAATCTGGAAAAAGAGATAATTTTTTAGCACCTAAAAAGGAGACATTGGCTGCCATGTTCACACTTGTGCCCTTTTAAATTAGGACTTGTCTCTGTGAAATGCAGAATGACATTGCTAAACAGGCCTCTAAAAGGAAGGGTTTCTGGTTTTTCCACAAAATTAAACAACTTAATTCCAAAGGGAAAATATAATGTTTGGTCTTCTGATTACAAGTTATACAGAATATTTGTTTGTTATGAGAAATGTTTTCTCTTGCGTTTTTCATGTTTGTGTATTTGGTTCTATCATGAATTGTTCTTGCTGGTTCTGTGTGTCTGAAGTTGTATTTGACAGCAGATATCCACTAATTGGTGATCTACTGTCAAAAAGGGAGGGTAAGGATTTTAAACCTGACACTATTGTTTTGTCTATGCTTTTTGTGCTTGATATACAGCGCGTATATCTGATGGCTTCACGTGCGTTTTTTTGTTTTTTTAATTTATTTTTTATTTTATGTTGCTACTTATGATACTATTACAAGTTTACCTGTGTTGTGAAGGGATATACATGACGATGTGTATCCTGCAAACAGTTGGGTAGATTTGCTTTGACACTAAATTTCACAGAAAGACAGACAACACTTCACCAGTGTATGTCAAATTTGGCTTTAATGGTATTTGAAGAAAAAAAAAAAAAGATAACAAGGAAACAAGGTTTCATATTTTTTCCCCTGAAGAAGGAACTGGAACATTAGCGGAGGTTACCGTATTTGGTTTAGCGGCCAGCGGTAGAGCCAACCTTTTTGTCACCCCCCTGATGTCACATCATGCCTAGTTATTGGGGATTTTAGCTGTGTCCTAGTTCCATTTCCCTTTTTCCATATTCTTTTCACCAGTTTGCCTTTTTTATTGATGTATTGTTCAAGTTCACACTTCCAGACCGCAGTAATATATCAGAAACCCCCATATTATGTATAATTCCTTTTGTATCACCAGACTGGTTTTCAAGAATTCTCTTTAGGCCCACTGCAATGTTTTCCAGTCTGATTGTTAGGATAGTGATGGACTGGTTAACTGACTCAATACTATAACAAAACAAGTTTTCCATCTCAATAGGAGATACCTTACATTTATTTATTTTTGATCATGACAAATTTTCAATGACTCTTTTTAATGTGGTTATTTTTACCCTTTTGTTCATACTGCTTTAATTTTTGGTGGGATCAGATGTGTTCTAAATTATGGAAATACCAGGACTCTCTAGTTCTTGTCTTTTGTTTCCACATTTTGATCATTAGCCTGTGTATTGCATAGTGCACCTGATGCACAACTTTTAAAGGGAGGTATCTACATGCCCCTGATAATCTGTATTATGCGATTCTTCTTTTGAGATGTTTTTAAGACAAGGAATTTAGGAACACCTAGACTTAATTATGTCGCTATCTACCATTAGATGATGGAGAATATGCTCTCACACGGAAACCCAATTGAAGAGCCTAGAGGCACTGTTGTGCCTACTGCCTTTGTCTTTGTATTGCCTTTGAGAAATGACAGTGTGTTCTAGACCAGAACTGTCTCATGGCATATGGCCATTCCCTCGCAGATTGCAGGCCACCTGCTTGCAGTCCCCTTGTTAAAACACAAATAAATTGTATTCGCATTAATTTTAAGAAAACAACTGCGTCACATTTCCTACTTCACAAATGAGAGGCGGACGTCTGGTATCTCCGAAGTATTATGCTTGCTTCATCAGAAGGCGTTGAACATCAAAAAGAAGCAGGAGAGTTTCAGTGCAAAAGAGCGAAAGGATTGAGGCCTGAGTTTTTCACCTGTCATGTGCTGGTAACCTCTGACAGTGTGCAGTCCCTTGAGCCCCTCGGCCTGAGTTTTGGCCACACAACCCTTTTCCTTTGCTCCAACGGAAGTGCAGTGCACCGGAAGATGCAAGAGTGGAAAAAGGCACTACATTATGGTGCTCATGAAAGAGCAGCCTGAGCGTCCTCTGACACTGAGTAATGAGTGTCGGAGCCTGAGAATGTAGACCCGGATCTGCATAAGATGATCTGTGCCCTTGATCAATGAAGAGCTCACTATCTGTAGTGCCTGCCGCAGAGGAGAGATATCGGTGCACTGCCTTGAGACATTGAGACTTTCAAATGAGCTGTGAGTGTTTGCCAGGAGGGCACTCCAACGGATACTGAAAAACACTATTTTTCATATAAGGCCTGAATCAAGAGGCCCATGCAACAATGGGAGAAGATTTGATGGACGATGGAAGCTTGCCAGAGAGGCTTGAACGGACTTTGGACATAATTGATGCATAAAGTGGTTTCCGTGTGATTGCATAAAATAGGTGTTATGAGACTGTTTCTTATTGTTTTGCTGGCATTGTCTTAAAGTAGTATTCTGTTTAGTAAAAGCAGAATAAAGTCCATTCTCTGTGGAAGAGTATTCCCTTTTCACCTCAGAGCATTGATGAGGATCACCACTGTTTCACCTGAACATGTAATAAATTACTGAAATACATAGGAGCCCTAAAAATGTTACTAGATAATTTTAGGATTTACTTTTTGCTTAGGGTGGTGAAAAATTATGAATTCGTTTGTAATAATGGTCACTACTTTCTCCTGTTGTCTATATGTTCTTAACAACGTGTTTTCTAGTGTTTTTAAACATGACATTGTCTTTTATGGGTGGGATTGTTTTTTTCTACCCAATTGACATCTGTACCCACCTCCCAACCTATGTCTCTTCCTACTACTACTTCTTTGCATTCTTTCAATACTTTACCTGAACACAAACTGGTTAGGAGGTCAGAGTTTATTAATAATTCCTTTGTACCGCTTCTGCATCAACACCAGTTAGTAGTGAACATCACTAATTGTTGGGTGTGTGGTCTTATGCCACATACTACAGATAGAGGTATTCCCTATTTGGTCCTGCTATGTGTGGCCTCTGTGCTACATCGTGTGTAAGGAAGCCTGTATCAAGGTACGAGCTAAGCAATAGGATGATGCTACAGCAACATCTCAATGAATTTGTGAATATAGACCCGGACTCAGATTAGCATGAGTGTAAGTAAATTGCCTATGTAAGGGCAAAAGGAGGGTCTGTGGTACTGAAAATTCTGGACCTGCGTCATTAACATCATTGTAACATGACGATTTTGGTATCAGCAGACCGGTAATGACAGGTATGCTATATCTGAGTATTTGCGTCATATTCGAGTGACGGGATCACTCTAATATTAACGATTCCCTTGTGAACCCTCGGGTTCCATTTTGTGTACGGCAGCCATTTTGTGGTTGCCCTCACATAAGCAATGACTAAAGCCAAAATGCGCCTTAGGGGACACGTACACTTTCAGTGACCTGGGCAAGCTGACTCCACTGTCCAGAGCCAGAACCTGTTCGGCCAGTTTTAGTTCCCAGTGGCTGATCGAGATTAGGGGCCCAGGTGCAGCATGCCATAAACCCTTCATTGCACACATCTATATCTAAATCTTATTCACACCTGTCACTGCTCTTTCTTTATGACCTGCTTTACGAGGAGGAGGTGCCCGGTTTTATTAGGGGTCCAGATTATATCTGTTGCAGGTGTTGGGCCTCACTGGGTATTTGGTTGTGGGCTGGACAAACTGAAAATGGGCTTGTCATCATGACTCTGCTTTTCAATGTTGTAAATATCTGAATGGTAAACTGTAAAGAAGGAATGTTAGGTATTTGCATGCTTGCACAAGCTAGGACTGCCCCTTACTTGTATGCTGAAGTTTGTAACCCTGAGAGCATATAAAAGGCCTCTGTTCTTTGTATTCCTCAGACTGCCTCATACAGTTGCTACGGCTTCTGTGTGACGTGGCCTCACTTATGTAAGTTTAATAAAGATGTCTTTTCATATTTCAGCTTCTGTAAAGTTCTTTATATTAATAAGATCCCTGAGTTGAAGATTTTGGTACTTCAAAGCCAAGGACATTTTGAACAGTCTCCTGACATCTACGCAATCCGTGGGTCTCGGACACTCTTCCATCTCTAGAGATTATCTTTTGTTGTACTAAATAAATCTTTTGTTTCCTTGCTTCCAGAAGTGTGGTCTCTCTTTCTTTGGAATTACACCATTAGCACATTGCCTGCACTCTGTACACAGAGAGGGCCAGTAGTCAGAACAACAGAGATAACAGGTGGCCCATTACCTTTAGCCGATCTAGAGTTTGGATACACATATTTTGTTGCTGCATTTCCTCTACTATATTCTTCCATCTCCAAGATGGTCCCCTTTGCTTGTGGATCCCCATCTTCGTTGGGATAGCATACTTTATTCAGTTTGGCGTTGAGGTCGTCCACATCCCATGTTTCTGAGAGGTTAAATTTGTAGGAAGCATATAGTAGCTAAAACCAAGCTTGGCATGAGCCATTGTGAGAAAATGGCAGTGGTGGCAACGGGATTCCTCTTATGTTCTGATGAGGAGGAATCTTGCCACAAACCCAACAGTTAGTAGCATTGCTTAGCTGGTGTGTCTGATGCAACATTTGAAGAAATTAATTTTCTCAGATTTTGCCGGTACCCCTGTTCATGTTGCGGCAAATCGAAATGGTGTTCCTTTGTAGTAGGCGATGTAGCAGTAATGTTGAGCAAGGAAGCCCCAGGCATTACTTCATCCACTACCCACATTACAGTAGCAATAAGAGCAGCAATCAAAGTCAAACCAAGGATGCAAAGTGTACAGCCATTACACATTGTCGCAGCAATCCCCTTCTCCTTAGTGGGGATCATCTTTCGGCAAACGACAAAAAAAGGTAGCGCCCTAAGAGTCCTGAGTGGACGTTGGTTTCTTCACTGACGTTGAGACGAGTAGCCACTAATAGGCAGACCCCCCTTTGTAGTCGGACTTAACCACTCAGGTCAATGACTTCACTTGTCTTGTTTTGCACTGGAGAGCCTTTCTTCCTGGATCGGAGTAGGTACCTGGATGTACCAAGGATAGTATGATCCGGAAAAACTTCCTCAGTTCTTTCAGGTGATGCAGCTCGTCCCGTCTCTGTGACCAAGATGTCGCGGTGATCCTTCAACGCAGTAGGATCCACTAAGGCGAGTGGAACCTTCTTGCAGTGGGTGGCATGCGTCCAATTTTTCCTGTTGGTCACTCGGACCGTAGTTCGGGTGGCGAGGAGGACCTGCTCGGGGCCCCTCCAGCGAGGTTCCAGACAATTTGTTGGTTGGAAGACCTTGATCATTACGAATTCTCCCGGACGCAAGTCATGTCCGTCACCTTGCGACCTGTCTGGGAGAGCTTCCCGAACCTGCTGATAAATAGAAAGTAAACTGTCCGTCAACTGGGACAGATAATCACTCATTAATGTGTGAGGCACATCGTGTATAGGGCGAGGCTTAGGAACCCCCAAATATTCATGGGCCTGCCAAACACAACCTCGTATGGGGTAAGCCCAGAGCGTGTATAAGGTATTGATCTGATGGAAAGCAGTGCTATGGGCAATGCATCAGGCCACTTCAAGGAAGTTAAAGCCTGTATTTTTGTCAATTTTAGTTTCAATGTAGAGTTATAACGTTCCACCAGGCCTGCTGATTGTGGGTGAAAAGCAGCATGGAACTTCTGCTTGACCCCTAGCCCTTTCATAACATACTCTACAACCTGTCCAATGAAATGAGGCCCATTATCACTCCATAAAACTCGACAAGCACCGAATCGAGGGAAGAATTCCTTCAGGAGTATTTTCGCAGTCGTGAGGGCTGTATTGTCTTTCGTAGCATATTCCTCCACCCATTTGCTGAAGGCGCAAACTATTACTAAGACATATTTAAGATTATTGCAGCGCTCAAACTGGATGTAGCACATCTGAAGGACCTCAAAGGGTGCAGATGGTGTCGCAAACTCCCCTGCTGGAGTTTGCGTTCCCTTCCCAGGATTGTACTGGAGGTAAACCAGGCAAGACTGGACTATCTTTTTAGCGGTAGCAGCAATATCAGGATGGTCCCAGACTTGCATAAGTTGTTTCGCTACTGAAGATGCACCAACATGGGCTGGACCATGTGCCATATGAATCGGAGGGTATAGGTATGCAGTGGGCAACTTCCATTTAGTCATATCTTTGCTCCTCCAACAGCCCTCATCGTCCAATGCTCCCTCCTTAGACCATTGGTCTAATTCATCGAAGGAGGCAGATTGTTGCATATCCAACACTTCCTGTCTAGCATCATGCCAACGTTCAGCTTGCGACTTAACCACATACATAGACGTGGTGCTTCGCTGCGTTGCAGTCTCACGGGCTGTACAATCTGCAAAGGCATTACCTGCTCCTATTTTGTCTGTCACCTTCTTGTGTGCGCTACACTTGACAATAGCTATTTTCTTAGGATAGGTTAAGGCAGTAAGGAGATTGTGCACTAGTTCTCCATGCACTATCTGTGTTCCATGTGAAGTGAGAAAACCGCGTTCTTTCCACAGGCGGCCAAAATTATGCGCTACCCCGAACGCATACTGACTATCAGTGTAGACATTGACAATCCGGTCTGTACTAAGCTCGCATGCTCTGGTTAGAGCGATCAGTTCAGCTGCTTGAGCTGATTTCTGTGGGATACGAGCTGTCTCAACTATTGTCTGGAGCATCGTAATAGCATAGGCAGCAGATGTAGTGCCATCGGGCAATTTCAAACATGACCCATCAACCCATAACTCCCCATCTGTAATGGAGAAGGGAGTGTCTTGCAGGTCAACTCGACCTTTTGTTTGTTCTTCAGTGAGAAATATGCAATCATGTGACTCTTGTGACTGAGGCTGAGTGGATGGAAATGGCAGTAATGTGGCAGGATTTAATGTCCAACATCTTTTAGTGTAATATGGGGGCCAAAAGTGTCAATTCATATCCTGTCAGACAAGCACTAGTCAAATGCTGCGTCTTTGTTTGGTTTAGCAACGCATCAACTGAATGGGGCACTAACACAAGCAATTTGTGTGATAGAACTATTCCTTCACTCTGGCGTATGGATACAGCCGTTGCTGCCACTGCTTGGAAACATCCAGGCAGCGCGTGAGCGACTTGGTCGAGGACAGCTGAAAAATATGCACACGGGCGTTGTTTATCACCGTGCATCTGTGCTAAGACCGAGAGGGCACAACCTTCCATTTCATGTACATAGTGTGAAAGACTTGGTGTAATCTGGGGTACCTAATACTGGTGCAGAGCAAAGGGCTTGACGTAACTGTTGGAAGGCGCTCTGGCATTCAGCAGTCCATGGGAGGGGCATCGGGGTGTCTTTGGTCAAAAGGGCTAACAGAGGTTTGATAATATGTGAAAAACAGGGGATCCACTGCCTACAAAAGGAAGTAAGGCCAATCAATGCACAGACATCTTTTTGAGTACGGGGTACAGGAGTGTCTAGAATGGTCCTAATGCGATCTGGTGTGAGCGCACGTCCCTCCTTAGACAGGAGGTGACCTAAATAGGTAACCTGCAGTCTACAGTATTGCAATTTCTTTCTAGAGACTGTGATTGTGATGCAAGAAATGATAATAGTAACAATGTACCTTCTTCACATTGCTCAGGAGTGTCTGCAGCAAGCAAAATGTCATCCACATAGTGAATTATAACCACCCCTTTTGGTACAGGAAAGTAATCAAGTTGTCTCTTTAATGCTTGACTGTAAATACTGGGACTTTCTGTATAGCCCTGTGGAGCTCTACAGAACCTGAATGATCTGTTTACAGTGTGAATCCAAATAGATAACGGCTGTCCCGGTGGATAGGTATTGAGAAGAATGCATTTTTCAAATCCATCACGGAAAATGTGGTGGCAGTGGGAGGGACCATAGTGAGGAGGGTTTTGTCAGAAACTACCGGATATTGGGGCACCACTATTTTATTAACCTCACGCAAATCAATAATGAACCTGTAAATCTTAGTATCAGTGTCTTTTTTTCAAAATAGGAAGGATAGGGCTATTGCAGGTATTAAAGGGAACCTCTTCCACTACACCTACTTTAATCAAATCCTGAACAATACCTGCTAGTGCTTCTTTGCCCTCTCGAGATATCTTGTATTGGTGGCAACGAGGCACCCTCCCTCACTTGAATTTGTACAGGTGGAATGACCATTTGACCCACATCAGTGTCTGATCTAGCCCACAAAGTGCAAGGTAGGACGCCAGAGCGACGTCCTCATTAATAAAGCGATACAAAAGGGGATGATGGACGGAACGTTTGAGCCAATCAAACACTCACCCCCAGTCAACTGATCTGGGTTTAATCCATCATCATTCTTTAGCTCACTCCACCACCCCAGTTCAGACATGGCCATATGCAAATCAGTCTGACCCTGTGCCTCATGGGAACAGTCCAGCCCGAACTGCCAAGCCATGTCTTCCCTGGACCGGAAACAAGCATCCTAGGACCGGTTTCTGGCATTCCAGCCGTCATCAGCCAGGCTTGCTTGAATCCAGTGGCAAAGTGAGCAAGGGACCCACGTCTGGGCATACCCCCGCCAACTTAGGGCGAACAAAGCGATACAAAAGGGGATGATGGACGGAACGTTTGAGCCAATCAAACACTCACCCCCAGTCACAGATCTGGGTTGAATCCATCATCATTCTTTAGCTCACTCCACCACCCCAGTTCAGACATAGCTATATGCAAATCAGTCTGGACCCTGTGCCTCATGGGAACAGTCCAGACCGAACTGCCAAGCCATGTCTTCTCTGGACCGGAATCAAGCATCCTGGGACCGGTTTCGGGCTAACAGCTCTCATCAGCCAGGCTAGCTTGATTCCAGTGGCAAAGTGAGCAAGGGACCCACGTCTGGGCATACCCTGCCAACTTAGGGCGAACAAAGCAAACACAAGGAGATGATGGACGTTTCAGTTTCAGCTCTCCGGCCATCACCTCCTTGTGTTTGCATTGTTGCGGGGGTCTTTTCAGATGCAGCGAAGGTCGGGTGGTGGCTACGAAGACAAGGGTCTCTTTCGCGTAGGTATACTCCACCACCGTCCGTTCAAACTTCCTCATAGGGACCCCTCGACCGGGCAGCTGCGTCACTGATGGGGCCTCACGTTTGGGCTCCAATTGTGGATTTGGGGGTCTCCTTGGAAGACCACCCAAAGGTGCAGGGTCCACCCTTAGTCCACAGGTCCGGGATACAAACTGAGACCAACACTGGATCGCCGAGAGAAAGGATATTTATTACAATCTCATGAGATGGAGAGAGAGCATCAGCAACAGACACCCGCAGCTTGTCTGAGGAGGAAAATCTGCCAAGCACTTTGGTTCCACGTCTTATATACCCTTCATCCCCACCCCAGGCGTGTATAGTAAACAAAGAACACCATGATTTTGAAAAGGGGGGATGTATACAGAAAACGATGAACACCATAATTATACAAAGGGAGACGTGTACAGTAAAACAATGAACACCATAATTATACAGGCAGAGGTCAATCTGATAAGTTAGCAGATGGTCACTGTTGGGCCCCTGCAGGGCGTAGGTGAACACCATAATTACACAACAAGCAGAGGTCAATCTGATAAGCTAGCAGATGGTAGCTGTCAAGCCCTGCAGGGCGAAGGGCAGGGTGAGGACAGTAAGCACAGGCGAACAGTCCTGTTTAACTGAAGTTAGCAAGAGTTCAGTCAGATTGTGGCAAACAAGGGCACGGACAGTCCTGCTTGGCTGGTTTAGCATGAGTTCAGGCAGGTCAGTTCAGGAACAGGGCGTTGGTGGCAGTGCAGAGGTGAGGTGAATCAAGATGTGAAGCCACAGAGCATTTGTGACCCCTGTAGAGAGGTCGCAATGGAGGATGAAGCGCAAAATGGCTGAGCTAATGGCAAGACAACAGACCTACTTTTCCACGCTAGTGAGGTCAAGGGTGTTGGTTCAATGACTGATGTGATTATATCTTTCAACTTGAGCATCCTGGCTCGTGACAGTGATAATCTGGGCTAGTGAAATAGCTAGCAGCTGGTGTGTTTAATCTTACAATTAAATTAATATAGGCTTCAGACATTTTCGATGGGGTACCATGACCTTTGATAGCCTGCAGGGTTCTGGTCCTTCCCTGACGATTCACAATGTTATAATTGTACTGTTAATGTAGACCCCGTCGTTTATTGCAAGGGAAGCTTCTAGTCCTTTTGATTGCCACATATAGCTAGTAAAGCTTAATGATCAGTTACCAGCATAAAAGGTTTTCCATACAGGAAGACCTGGAAATGTTCACACGCCCATACCATGGCTAAACTATTTTTTTCAGGTTGCAAATAAGCACGTTCGGTTTGGGACAATCTCCTCCTTGCATATGCCACAATATGCCTTTGAGCATTTGGATGTCTGCTGTGCTGTGCAAGGATGGCGCCTAACCTGAATGGGCTAGTGTCAGCAACCACCTCTATGAAGCTTCGGATTGAAATTCGCCATTTCAGTAGAATTCTCAATGGCTTATTTGATTTTTCTTAACTCTTCTCACAATTGTGACCAATGAATTGAAGCATTCTTTTTCATCTGATCTCTCAAGGGCGCAATTACAGTGGCAAAGTCTTGTTTTCTTGGACAGTAGATGGCCATGCCAAGAAATGAACGCACCATGGAAACATCAGCATTTGACAGCACTTGTACTTTAGCAGGAGTGGGTATTGCACCCCATCAGAAAAGATATGGCCAAAGAATTTTAACTATCTTATGGAACTCTCATCTATCCGCATTCAAAGTCAAACCTGCATCTGCAAGTAAATGACATACTTGTGTGAGAGCCTTATCGTGCTTTTTTGTGTAGCTCCAAAAGTTACTATGCCATCGCTATAACTGAACGCATTCATGACAGGTTGAAGTTCTGCAGTAGAGGACACCAAACTTAGTCTTTTGTATTGAAACAGACCAACATTTGTAGAAAGGTTGTAATGTACCTGCAATTTTTTTGTGTTACTACTTATGATGACCTTTATTTCAATGAAGGCGAGAGAAGAACTTTGCACCATTTAATTGTGTTATGTCAACAGTGTGTGGACCTGGATGTCGCTTTTGTTCAACTGCCTTGTTTGCCTGACGCATGTCAACACAAATGCGTACAGCTCCTTCACTATTTTTTTGGGCACTACCACAGTGGGAGAAACCCATGGTGTGGGACCTGTAGATCGCCCAATGATGTCATGCTTAAGCAACGATTCAATTTTGTTTTTAAGAGCACCTTGTAAATAAAATTTTGTAAATGTCTGTCTTTGAGCAACAGGACGGATATCCTCATTATTATGCAGCTTTACTTTCATAGTCTTAAACTTTTCTAAACCATGAAATAATAAAGGGAATTTACTTCCTATTTCATGTTGAGCATTCATGTTGTAGTTTGCCGAAATCAGTCCCGTATCAGCAGATGCACTGAAACAGAGTAGATGGGCACTGGACGCTGTTCCCTGAAACACATTGATGGGCACCTTCATTTTCTTGGGCTTCATTGTTGCTACAAATGAACCTTGACTTTTTAAGGGCGTCTATGTAGCCCAGGTATACACTTCGTTTTTTGATGGAGTCAGTTGCGGTAATTGACACAATTCATTATATTTCTCCTCTGGCATAATGTTTATCGAAGCACGATGATGAAAGGTATTGAAAAACCATTCATTTTCAGTGTATTCTGCGGTTAGTGTTTGAGTTGCCTGCTTTTAGCATGTTGACTTTTCTTTGAGTGGACTGACATTTTTTCTTCACATGTGGTCAGTCCAACATGCACATGCTTTTCTGAGGTAAACATCAACATGGCGCAGCCATTTTCTTCACTTGCACTTTCACTTGATACTGATCTTTAAGAACCTCTTGGTTATGATTTAGATGATAATAGACTTTGTTCAGTATCGATTTGTCTTCACTGATGTCGCCGCTTGGGTTTGTGGGTGTGCGTCGAATGCCGTTTCTGGAACGTTCCGGCTGCCATTTTGTCTTCGCGCTGTGATGCCCTCGCTTTTTCCTTTGCTCTGCAGACCGTCACAAAATGGTTCTCCTTTCCACAACCTTTAGATAGCTGTCCAATGACAGGACTTTTACCTTTGTGTGGAATCTAAAATCCACATCTAAAATACACCTTTTGTGTGTAGATATCACCTTGTGGCCTTCAGTCTTTGGCTTAATTGTCACACTCACAACTGATTAATTCTGGGCACCTCCGGCATCCGTGTCAGCAGCTTACCTATCTGCATGCTCTTCAGCTTTGGCAGCAATGAATACTCGCTCCAGACTAAGTTTCTCTAAGCATTTATCGCCTCAATGAATCTGAAAAGCATCCATCAATAACACTTAAGACGTATAGCTTCTTGATTGATAATGTATATTTTGTAATCTACATTAGACATTGAATTGAATTTGCGAATCAAAGTTACTTTGATCTGATGGTTGGTATGTAATTTCTTCGTCAATTCGTGGCATGTTCCTTATAACTTCTTTTACACCATCGGCAAGGTTTTTGAGGTATTTGATAATCTTTTTATCAGTCTCCTCCAGTGCATCAATGAAACCATCAAATATCTGTCCATGCAGCCCATCTATCGATAATATTTTGCTTTTTGGCAGTATCGACTGATGGTTTCAGGAAAGCGGCAGCGTTGCAGCCATTTATGGTAGTGGCTGATGAGGGTGGAGCTCTCTCCGTCTCCCTTGAAGCTGTTTGTGCGAGCCATCTCTGAGGTCTGGGGACGTGCTGGCTGCTGGACCATCCTTGATGACATTTGGAAAGACGGCCTCTGCTTATGCTTCCATGGGAAAAGCAGTGTTTCACTATTCCAAAATGTCTACCACTGTTCTGATTGTCGCAAACTGCTGTGTTCCTGTTCCGATCGCCTTCATTTGGCTTGACAAGACTCACCAGCGTCGTAAGTGCTACCACTGTGCTCTGCCTGGGTTGTTGTGCCTGGCGCGGAGGTTGTACCAACTTACTTTACTCTGGTTCTGGTGAGTAAATAACTGTTTTATCCTTTGGCATCTCTTGTTCTCTCGTTATCTTCACTTTCTAATCAAAACGTTATCTTGTAATTTGCTCTTTGAACACCTGGTTGTATTTACCCTCAGCGTTAATGCTCCGTATCTGAAAGAGACACGTTAGTGACAGATTCCTTACCTTAGAATATCCCCAGGCGTCAGGCAGGATCCGGAAAGTTTTTGCGTAGCAGTACCCTTGCGCGTCGGTAGGCGGCGTTGTGCGGCTCCGCGTCCGTCGTCGGCATCGGGATCGCCGGGATGACGTCGCTGGCAGTACTTAGACGCCGCCCCTGCGCGCTGATGTCAGTTCTTCTTTTTCCGCGCCAGTAAGCGCAGATCCAGGAAGAGCAGTGCCCTAGTCATTTTTTGACCAAGTTTTTGGGTGATTTTTCACTGTTTTTTCTCAACTAGTCTCTCGACTCCGAAGGTGTCGGTAGGGATGCCCGGCTTCAGGCCATGCGACGCCTGTGGTCGGATGATGTCGATCACAGACCCGCATCAGGAATGTCTCTACTGCCTCGGCCGTGACACGACGTCGTGACCTGACTGCCGGGCCTTGCATCCGAAGACTTTGCGAGAGCGGTCTCGAAAGCTCCTCGAGGTCCGGCAGTCGGCTCCGCGCCACACCAAGCCCCGGTCACGTGAGAGGTCGCGGGGCCGGTCGCGGAGTCCTCATCGGTCGTCTGGGTCCAAGTCTTCGCACTCCTCCGGTAAGTCGAAGCATAAGAAGTCGAAGAAGCGTCATCGCTCGACGACTTCCCCTCGCCGGTCTTGCGACTCGGCTGAGGGTCCTGTCGGCACCGTCCCCGCGGCTCCGGGAGTGCCTGTGGGGCCGCCGCCGCATTACCCCCCTTATCCGGGTTCGGTGGCGACTCCGGCCGAGATACAGGAGTTCCTGTCGGCCATGGCCCGCCTCTTCGGGCCTCAAGGTCCCCCCGGTGCGCCTTCAGGCCCCGCGGGCCCTGATGGGGTTTCTCCGGCGCCGCCGGCGACTCCGGTCCCGGCGCCGCCTGTCACACCAGCCTCGGCCCCGACTCCGGCCTCGGCCCCGGCTCCGGTGCTGCCACAACCCCGATCGACGCCGGTTGACCTGACGACACCTCCACCGATCTCTCCGGTGCCGTTCCCGACGCCGTCCGGGGCTCCGGGTGGCGTCGTTCCCCGGTTCTCTCCGGATACGGAGCCGGACCGGCGCCGCTCGACGCCAGCTCCGACGCCTATGAGATCTTGGGTCCCGCATGTCCCTCCTCATTTTGAACCAGAGGAGGACGAAGAGAACTGGGAGGGGTCGGATGACCCTCTCACACAGCAGTGTGAGTTCGATCAGGACTGGGCTGAGGAACTTGGGGATGCCAGTGGTCTGGACACCTCCCCTGACTCTGGCATGCTGTCTCCTCCTTCCGTGGCAACGGAGGAGGGAGCAAACTTTGCAACGGTGTTGCGTAGAGCAGCTGGGGCCTTACACCTCCAATTGCCTACAGTGGCTGTCAGGACTAACCTCCTGACGGAAGTGCTTCAGCCGGCGGCTACCTCCTCGGAGCCACTGCTGCCGTTTAATGACGCGCTTCCGACGTTCTTTTGGGCACCTGGTCCAAGCCCGCCACAGGCGCTCCTGTGGATAGGAACGTGGCCCGACGCCATCGCCCCGCTCCGGGCGACCCCCTGTTCCTCTCCCAACACCCCACTCCTGAGAGCTTGGTTGTCCAAGCCTCTGCTTCCCAAACCGCCTTCCCTACCGCTCCTCCGGATAGGGAATCCAAACACCTGGATCAATTTGGGAAGAAGGTCTTATCTTCCTCCAGTGCTGGCTTGCGGTCTGTCAACACCGCTTGCCTTTTGGGCCGATATTCCCACTCTCTGTGGGACTCGGTGGCGCAAGTTCTGCCCCAGTGTCCTGAGGAGGTCCAGACACTGCTTTCCCGCACCATTGCGGACGGAAGAGATGCGGCTAAATACACCATTAGATGTGGCCTTGATACCGCCGACTCACTAGGCAGATCGCTTGCGACGACAGTGGCGCTGCGCCGTCACACCTGGCTGAGAACCACTGGTTTCTCGGGTGATGTCCAAAACACCCTTATGGACATGCCCTTTGATGGGGTCGGTCTTTTTGGAAACAAAGCAGACCATGCGCTGGAGCGCTTTAAGGACTCGCGGGCTACAGCCAAGTCCCTGGGCCTTTCTGCTGTACGCCCTCCGCTACCGTCTGCTTTTCGCCCCTTTCGTGGCCACGGAAGGGGCGACCAGTCACGTCCGCTGCCCAGCCACCGGCCCGCACAGCAAGCGTCTTCGCGTGGCCGAGGACGTGGCTCCCGCCGTGGCGGGTCAGGCAACCAGCGTGCGGGTCAGGCCACCAACCCCACCCCGTCCGCGGCCTCCAAGCCCTCCTAGTTCTTCCTTTCAGGTGCACAGCATGCCAGTAGGGGGCAGGGTCCGCCATCACCTTCACCACTGGCGTACCATCACCTCGGACAGGTGGGTCTTGGACATTGTCCGAAGGGGCTACTCCCTCCCCTTCGAGACCATCCCCCCAGCCATGCCACCTCCATTCCACCGCATGTCTGGGGATCACTTGGTGCTTCTTCAGAAGGAAGTTGCGGCCCTCTTGGCCAAGAGGGCCATCGAGCGCGTTCCGACCCCAGAAGTAGGACGTGGTTGCTTCTCCCACTACTTTCTGGTGCCCAAAAAGGACAAGGAGGACATGCGTCCTATCTTGGACCTCCGGAACGTCAATCGCTTCCTCCGGAAGGAGAAGTTCAAGATGCTCACCTTAGCTCAGGTCTTGACTGCCCTCGACCCTGGAGACTGGATGGTAGCGTTGGACTTGCAGGACGCTTATTTCCACATCCCCGTCCTGCCGGCCCACCGGCGTTACCTGCGGTTCATGGTGGGCCTCGAGCATTTTCAGTTCACCGTGCTCCCCTTTGGCCTCACAAGTGCCCCTCGAGTGTTCACGAAAGGGATGGCGGTGGTCGCAGCTCATCTGCGCCGGGCAGGGGTTCCAGTCTTCCCCTACCTCGACGACTGGCTGCTGAAGGCGGGCTCGTCCCAGGCAGTCGTCTCCCACCTCCAGACTACGGCCGAACTCCTGAACTCGCTGGGGTTCTCCATCAATGTGCCGAAGTCGCACCTGATTCCTTCTCCACAGCTCCTTTTCATCGGAGCAGTTCTGGACACGACGCAGTTTCGGGCCTATCCTCCCGAACGGTGAGTCCGGGATATTCAGGCTATGATTCCGATCTTTCAGCCTCTATCCTGGGTTTCGGTACGGATGACCCTGAGGCTGCTGGGCCTCATGGCCTCCTGCATCCTGCTGGTCGATCATGCCAGATGGCATATGCGGGCTCTGCAGTGGGACCTGAAGTTCCAGTGGGCGCAGCACCAGGGCAACGTGTCCGATCACGTCCAGATCTCGGAGGAGACTGCAAAACAGTTGCAGTGGTGGCTCTCGAACCGGCAATGGGTCAGGGGCATATCCCTCTCCCTTCCCCAGCCAGAGCACACAGTCGTGACGAACGCGTCCCTTCTGGGATGGGGCGGTCACATGGGAGAGGCGGAGATCAGAGGCCTCTGGTCTCCGGCGGAGTCCCGGCTCCATATCAACCTTCTGGAGCTCCGGGCGATCCGACTTGCACTCATGGCATTCCTTCCCTCTGTCAAGGGGAAGGTAGTGCAGGTGTTCACAGACACCACCGCCATGTGGTACTGCAACAAACAGGGCGGGGTGGGGTCGTGGACCCTCTTTCAGGAGGCTCTGCGCCTCTGGACATGGCTGGAACATCAGGGCGTTTCCCTGATGGTTCAACACCTGGCAGGTTCCCTAAACGCCAGGGCGAACGAACTCAGCCGCAGGTGCATGATGGATCACGAATGGCGTCTTCACTCGGAGGTGGCGCAAGGTCTCTTTCAACAGTCAATGAATCAATCACGGCATTTATAGAGCGCGCTACTCACCCGGGAGGGTCTCAAGGCGCTGGGGGAGGGGGTAAGTTACTGCTCGAACAGCCAGGTCTTGAGCTGCTTCCTGAAGGAGAGATGGTGGGGAGAGATGGTGGGGAGAGATGGTGGGGAGAGCCTTGGTTAGATCTGTTCGCTACCGAAGAGAACGCGCAATGTCAGCAGTTCTGCGTGTTGGAATTTCCAAGGCGGCACTCGCTCGGCGACGCTTTTCGTCGCGAGTCGAGTTGCGGTCTGTTGTACGCCTTTTCGCCAATACCACTTCTACCCAGAGTGTTGAAGAAGATTCGGCGTGACCGGGCCCAAGTCATCCTTGTGGCTCCGGACTGGGCTCGAAGAGTTTGGTATCCCGAGCTACTCAGTATGAGCGTCGATCCCCCGATCCGTCTGCCTCTTCGGGAGGATCTTCTGTCGCAGCAGCAGGGGACGGTCCTCCACCCGAACCTGTCCAGTCTCCACCTGCTTGCGTGGAGATTGAGCGGCGGCAGTTGATTCCTTTCGACTTGCCTCCCGAAGTTTGTGATGTGATTCTGGCAGCCAGGCGTCCCTCCACTAAGGTGGTATACGCCTGCAGGTGGAACAATTTTGTGGCATGGTGCACAGCAAAGGCTGTAAATCCCCTTTCTGCCCTTCTTTCTGAGGTTCTTCTGTTCCTTCTTTCTCTGGCCCAACAGGGTTCTGCCCTGGGTACCATCAAGGGTTATCTTTGTGCAATCTCGGCCTTCCTCAGGCTTCCTGATCAGCCCTCTCTTTTTAAGTTCCCTGTTAACAGGTTTCTTAAAGGCATTACTCACCTCTTTCCTCCTGTTCCGTTTATAATGCCTCAGTGGGACTTGAATTTGGTTCTTACCTTCTTAATGTGCGCTCCCTTTGAGCCTCTGCATAACTGTCCTCTTCGTCTTCTGACTCTGAAGACAGCCTTTCTGATGGCCATCACCTCCGCTCGGCGGGTGAGTGAGCTCCAGGCTCTTTCATGCAAATCCCCCTTTCTGTCTGTTCATCCAGACAAGGTTGTTCTTCGGACGCGTCCGTCCTTCTTGCCAAAGGTGGTTACTGCCTTCCACATTGGGCAGACCATCACTTTGCCCACCTTCTTTCCGCCTCCGCATCCTTCGAGAGGAAGAGATGCTCCACCGTCTGGACCCAAAACGTGCGCTTTCCTTTTACCTCAACTGCACACAACAGTTCCGGGTGGATGACCAGCTCTTTGTTGGCTACTTGGGCGCCAAAAAAGGTCGGGCGGTACACAAGCGGACCATCTCTCGCTGGGTCATCTTGTGTATCAAGGCCTGTTATTCCTTGGCTAAGGAGCCTCCTGTTGGGGCTGCGTGCCCATTCCACCAGGGCTACGGCTGCTACCACGGCTTTAGGCCGCGGTGTTCCGTTGCAGGATATTTGTCGGGCAGCTATGTGGGCCTCGCTGCACACGTTTACCAAACATTACTGTCTTCACAGCCAGGTCCGGAGGGACGGCTTCTTTGGCCGTTCTGTCCTCCGAGACTTCCTTGTCTGAATCTGTTCGCAGACCCACCACCGGGGTTGGTATTGCTGGGGTATCTATTCAAGGTAAGGAATCTGTCACTAACGTGTCTCTTTCAGATGCACAAGTTACTAACTTGTGTAACGATATATCTGTAAGAGACAGTAGTTAGTGACCGATTCCTTACCGCCCCACCCATCCTCCTCGTTCTGCGAACTGATTTCTAGGGTTAAGGACATCCCTTTCAGGGCCCTAGTATTTTTCAGACACCTATGTCAGCTTCTTGCATGGCTCTGCGTTCCTGGCGCGGAAAGTCGTGTACAGAACTGACATCGGCGCGCAGGGGCGGCGTCTAAGTACTGCCCGCGACGTCATCCCGGCGATGACGACGGGCGCGGAGCCGCACGACGCCGCCTACCGACGCGCAAGGGTACTACTACGCAAAAACTTTCCGGATCCGGCCTGACGCCTGGGGATATTCTAAGGTAAGGAATCTGTCACTAACTACTGTCTCTTACAGATATATCAGTAACTTGTGCATCACTCTATATTGTGTAGCAGTGTTACCTTTATGTACGTTCTGACCAGCAGATTCTTGGACCACCGATATGTAGATTTCTTTTCAATGCCTCCCAGCGCCTGGAGTTGCGCTTTGACTCCACATGCATTAAGCGTCAGTTCTGTACTTCAACTACAACTGACGTGGCACTCACGAGCAGTTTGTTTGGACAACGGCAAACCCTCTGGGAGAGCACTGTCTATCTTCGGGTTGCTTATCCTCCATCTCATTGCCATTTGTAGCATCTTACCCAGCCTGGGTCCCCGCAAATGACTATGCCACTCACGGAGCTTAGTATTACACATCTTTATTCTGCTTGGTGTAACATCAAACTCTACATTCTAAATCAGCATTCATTGCATTCCGCTCTAACACCTACGTCATAGTTCTACGGAGTCCATCAGGAGCCAAAAGGATTCCGTCATTGCTAACTCGCAATGCACTACAGTTCCCAAGGTAATCCCTTGAATCACTGCTTGATCCTAAATAATACTCACTCCTGGTTGGGACACTGAAGTTTGTGTTATGTGTCAACTCTCTCCATTGAGTCAAAACATCATTTTGAGTGTCAGATAACTGTTCTCCGGTTTCAGCTGGTGAAGGTCAACCAGATAGGGTTGAAACTTGACAGACCTATTATGCGAAGTTTACTGACTCTGATCCCACTGAATTAGATGACCTGATTTTATCATTCTGGAAGCCCTTGATTGTCATTGACACTGAGAGCTGTGTGAAGGGTTAAAGACTAAAATGCTTCTTTATGCAAAGTGGATCTTCAAGACAATTTTTTTTACAATGTGATTGCAAGCAGCAAAGACACATTAGGTTTCTGATTGGAAAACTCGATATGTTCAGACTCTACCTGCAGGGCAAGTCCAAGTATAAATCTAAACCGCTTTGCTGGATCCCAGCATCCTTGGATCCCCATTACAGGTGTACTTAAATTAGGATACATTTTTGTAAAGAACAGCGATATGGCTATCCTGCAATTAAGAATAAGGACTATGACTTATTTGGGATGCGGACAGGGAGGGTGGCAGTCAAATCACTAGGTGTTAAGGCCACAGCACTGCCTTGCCATTAAGTGTTGTCTGTATTCAATTTCAAGGATTTAGTACCCATCCTGGTGACCACTAAGGTCAGTTTCATATGTAATGGATACCAACCTCTTTTTATTTGCAGTCAAATCACCTCATCATTTTTTTTCAACTTGAAAATAATCAAGACTAGAAATGTACTCTTATCTATTTTCCTTTATTATTTATTTAATATTTCATGTTTTTACAAAATGCCATAATTTGAACAAAATTCAACAATATCGAAATTGTTCTTTCATTGTACAATTCCCTTCAAGGTAAGGAGAAATTGCCAGAATCGCTAAGTCATCGTTGAGTTTCTTAAGTAGAGAGATGACTGGATGGGTCTTGGTGGTGATGAACGCATCGGACAAGGAGCTACTGCAGCTTACCAGTGTGGAGGTCTGAGGTTTACTTTTTTGGCTTCTGCCTGTTTAACTTTTCTTTGGTAGTTTTTAAGGACCGAAAGACATACTTGACTGAAGGAGTCTCCATTTTAGCTTTGCATCCTTACAAGCTTAACAAGCTTTAAAGAGGTCAAATTATTGGCAATTCATGGTGCGTTGAGGCATAGGCGCTTGCTGGCATATTTTTTTGGGAGGGAGTGACTTCTTTTAAGGCCTCTTGGTTGTCTTGAATACAAGAGAGGGGGCATATTGGACTAGGCATGGCAGCAGCTTGGTGGGGTTGGGTTGCGTGGGCCCTGGGTCTCCAGAGCTCCCATGATGAAATAGGAAAGCTAAATGATCTTTCCAAGGCAAAGAAATCCATGGGTCAACCCCAATATTGTTTTATGAGAAGAGTGGAATCAAGAAAATGCCCTTATTGAGTGGAGCCTGCTAAGTTGATTGTGGTCTAAAGTGAGACATTTGTCATAAGTGGAAGGAAAGATGTCTGTTGGATGGGTCAAGATTTATTCAGATTAGTATGCCCCATGGGCTGTAAAATTATAGCCTTCATTTCTGCACCTAGAGACTTCTAAATTAATAGTGCTGCAGATTTTAAGAGCTACAAATCATTTCCTATAATTTTTCTAAGAAATTGTTCATAGTTTATTTTAAAATTAATAATCTCTCTATTCTGTGACCGCATCCGTTAGTGTTGTCTTCAAATCTTGTGCACAGCCCTGCTAAATACATTTGATGAAAATTACTTCATTGACTCGAACATCGTATGTGCTGCTCTGATTACTGTCAGAAATGTACCAATAAATTACGTTTTAAATAAAAAAATGCAATATATTTTTCAGAAACTTTTGATTGAACAGCTGTTCGTTCCATTACGAAGGGAAGTAAAGGCAGATTTTGTAAACTGTGCTTCTCCTTTGTCAACTCTCACTGTTCATCTCTTGCTATGAATATTCTGCGTATATATTGCGTTTTCACTGCGCATTAATCCATAATCCATTCCTCCTGCGTTTAGAACTAACTTTTTATATGCACTCGACAGAGGGGCTAATGGGCAATTTGTCTAGTTGCTAGTTGCTTACCTGATGTCAAATTCTACTCTCTGCTATTAGCCATAAATCCTTTCCCTTTAATTGAAATTGTGGAATGAAATTATGTAAACACTAACTGTACCAATTACATCCTAATGTCTTTACTTCATTTTTAACTGGACATCACTCCTAAAACTGTTCCATGTATAGCAACCGATGTTAGAGGACTCGCATAAAAAGTAAAAGTTCTTATAAAGGGGTCCACCGCCATTTGAGCAAGGGATACTATCTATCAAATATTTAAAATAATGCACGTATTACGCTGAAGCAGAAAGTGATTTTTCCTCTATTGACAAAGAGCAGATTTATTTTATTTTTTTGTGGTGGATTAAAATATTTTTTTGTTAGGAGGCAGAGGGTGCACTCTGATCAGTTTCGCTATTCCTGAAACGGGTTTCATTTTGAAATGTAACCAGATATAGTGCTTTCGGCAGTTGCTTAATAATGTCCCTTGTTGGCAATTACAGAAAGTAACTAAATTATATTGTGTGGCCCGATGAGTCCTAACAAATAACATTTTAATGAACATACTTAATCTCTATATTTTGCATGCTAATTAGCATTTGCTTAATCTTTCTGATTCAGAGACTTTGTTCTGCTCTCCCTCCTCGTCTTTGCGGCAGTTTTTCTCCCCTTTGTATTCTCCCCATCGCCCCTCGTGATGCGCTAGCAGTTATGTGCTTACATGACATGCCTGTTTCTTTCTTGCCCATTGCTTCTTCCACTTCCCCATTATTGCTCTTGCTCTCTGACGCCATTCTGTCTCACCCCACGCTGGCCCTCTGCTTCTTCTCCTCCCAACCTCCCCCCCCCCCATGCCCTCTGTGTTGCTTCTGGTCAACCCGTGTTGCTTCCACCCTTCATGCCCCCCCCACTAGTAATGAGACGGATTTACATAGAAAGCGGATCAAGGATGTTGCCCAGCGAGGAGTGCACTTGTAGCCAGGTGTTCTGTGCTAAGAATAAACGGAGCAAAAGGGCTGGGTCGCCCCCTTGTCAAATTCTAAATCCAGCCCATAGTGTGATTCATTTGTTACAGTAACAAGTAAACTTATAAGGAGCCTGAGATGAGTTACACAGAACAAGACAAGGTTTTGTGGCCGCCTGCGGTGCTCCCTCTCAGACCTGTGCTAGTGACTCCCACCGTTTCCCCTGCTGCCCAGAGTCGAGACACCGTTCTTAGAAGAACTTGGACAGAAGCACGAAATAGGATACGGCTTGGATTGCACACGTGAGAGAAGCGATTCCTCACCTGCAAGGTACACAATGATAATATGGGTAACAAACGCTTATCAGGACCTACAAAATCGCTTCTGGGAATTACAAACACTTCCCATATAAGTCACATCAACAATACAACACTTTCCTAACCATGGAGCTCCCTCTCCGCCTCACGGCCATTCTTAGCATGATACAACCCGATATTGTGCTTTGTTGCCCACATTGGGATACAAGGCGCTATGCAAATGCAATAAAACGAACTACAGGAAATAAATCCGTGAGTGCTTCTGATGAAGATTCCTTCACAGAAACTCTTATTGAATGCAAACTTTATTCATGTATCGTAAAAGGTATTTATTTTTTTGGCTAAATTATATTTCTCACATCCTGTCGCACCTTCTTTCGATCACTGCACATATAACCGTTTCTTGCTCATCTCATGCCCGAAGATTTCATACAAATATGGTATTTTTTTTAGGAGAACAATTTTATAGTTTAAGGTCACTGATGTGGAGTCCAAAAACCAGGCAAAGTTAATCAAGCATAATTCCAAATGTGCACTTCCATAACATTGATCAAATACAATGTTAAAATGTATCCATGAAGTATCAACTTGTATTTGTTTGCTCGATTGTATCTTGTAAGTGTCCCTTCTGCGGGATGAAAAGTTAGACGGGTGTCTAACTCTTGAGCCCTTTGCATGGGCACATAAAAGATGGACAGATAAATACTGAGAATTTACTTCCAGGATACATGAATAACATCTTGTATGAACTTTGTATTAATTCATGCTCGTAGGGAGTCCTCCGCACTAGCCCTTTACATTTACCTGACGTCTTTAGCCCTGCCTCTTGCCATGAGGACGTGCGCACTTAACCTCTGACTCCGAAAACATTTTTTTTCTGCTCCTGAGGCAGACGCTATACTTGTTGCGGACTAGCTTAGCACAGTCTCATGGCGCTCTTAATGTAATTGCTGCCAGTGGACTAAATGTGCCTAAAGCAGACATGTAAAGGTTTTCTGATCAGTGAATTACTGGATATGGGCTGGAAAACTATTCCTCAGCGTGGTTGGTTGGCCTGAGAACACATGCTTGTCCTTGGAAGTGTTTTCAAATAGAAGCGCACTGATTAACATTACCTTGCGTGCCTCTGTGGGTAATATAGCGGCTTACTTAGTGGTTAATTAAAAAAATTAATCGGGCATGCAAGACGGATTTGCATATGGCTGGGTCTAAACTGGAGTGGCATGGTGAGCAAAAGAACGATGGATTTAACCTGATCTCTTGACTTGGGGGTGAATGTTTGATTTGTTCCGCATTCTGTCCAATATTTCTCTCTCTTTTGACTTTAGTGGTAAAGCAGGCATTCGAGGCTCAGAGGCATTTCAAAAGTTAGGCATGTTATTTTAAAGGGAACCAATTCTTTTCGGGAAGCCCTTGTAGGGGTATACTGACCACAGATAGATAGATGATCCTCTTTTCAAAAGCCTCATATCATTCTAACTGTTGTATTTTGAACTTACTGTTGACTCCGTTACAGTGTGTTTGGAGTTCCTCCATACAAGACGTTTGCATAACCCACACAAGAGCTATTTGCTGCCACTTACGCTAATGTTTCACGACGCTATGACAATAAAAGGAATTCCCCTTTTTAGGTCGAGCCTCGAGTAGCGCGCAAGCGCTGTTTAGAGGCGAAGACTTATTGTAAGCGAGTTTGAAAAGCAGTCCCAAAAACGCTCGTGCGTCGTGGCTGGCCTTTTTGGGATGGGTACGCGCGGCAAACATGTGTTTCCAATTATCGTGCCCAGATAATTGGAAACATATGCCGGCCGTGCGGGGAAAAGGCCATGACGCACGAGCGTCTGGTCAGCTGAGCGTCTCGTCAGCTGAGCAGGCTGCCGCGCTCGCTCGCCCCCGCTCCTCCATTGTTGTCCTTGTTTTTTTAAACCATCGCATGCGTTTCCGTGTGGAATGGCATTGTATGCTTGTACGCTACTTTGTTTTTTATTGTTACGCTACTTTGTTGCTACCCCACCTCCTCCCTCCAGCCGTCGCCGGCCGTCTCCATTTACACGTCGAGAACGGCTGACCCGTCCTACTCGACCGACAGTTCGGCGACCGGCACTCCGACCACAGAGGAAAACACCAGTGAGTCCGGCTCCCTCTTCCTTCCCGACTATCTCTTTCTCTCGAACTGTGAGGCTCCCCTCCCATGTCCCAAACAGCATCAAGCAGCAATCGCGCCAGTGGCTTTTTTATTTATTTATTTTTTCAGTACGTGTTGTTAAGTGGTGCATGCTCACATTCCTAGACTCCTGCTGCCTGCTTCGCTGTAAGTGCTGACCTTTTCCGATGCGTGCAGCAATAGCATTTCTCCTAAAATATCCAGTGCGTCTGCTAACACGTTTAGACTGTTGCAGTGCCTGCAAGGAATTTCAGCCCTCTGCAACACCGTGGGTCCCCTCCCATGTCCCAAACAGCATCAAGCAGCAATCGCTCCGGTGGCTTTTTTATTTATTTATTTTTTCAGTATGTGTTAAGTAGTGCATGCTCGCATTCCTAGACTCCCGCTGCCTGCTTCGCTGTAAGTGCTGGCGTTTTCCGATGCGTTCAGCAATAGCATTTCTCCTAAAATATCCAGTGCGTCTGCTAACACGTTTAGACTGCTGTTGCAGTGCCTGCAAGGATTTTCAGCCCTCTGCAACACCGTGGCTCCCCTCCCATATCCCAAACAGCATCAAGCAGCAATCGCGCCGGTGGCTTTTTATTTATTTATTTAGTAGAGCGCCGTAATGCCTTTCTGCACAGAACACCCCTCCCACCTCCCAAACATCAACCAGAGCGATGCCGTGGCTGGTTTCACTTTCTTTGTGGTCTATTTCCAAGCTGCTTCCTCCCCCTCCCAATCAGTCATTGGGCTCCATCAGAGCAGCGGAGCCAGGGGGATGGAGAAGGTGAGTTATACTGCCGCCTTAGAGCACGGGACACTGGTCTTTGCCTGCTCCTCACAGCTGACCCGGCTGTGGGCTTTACAGTCTAGTACCCTCCTCCCAGCTGCCCTCTGATTGCCCACTGGAACTCGCGATTGGCGTAGTTGTTGACACCGTGTTACTGGTGCCGCTGTGCAGGTTCACATAGGAAGCGGCTGGGGCCCAGGAGCAGCAGCAGGCAACAGAGTAACACGGGCTCGTCTGACCCTCGCACACCCCGCAGAGCAGCACTGGAGCCACATTGAGTTATGCAGGGAGAGGACCTCCCTCTCTGCACTCATACAACCCTGATTTTTTAGATTGCATCTCTCTGACTTTTTCAGGTGAACCAGCAGCACGGGTTAAAAGCATTCCATTTCACTTTCCAAGGGGATGCACTCTTCGCAACTCAGCGCTTTTGGAGCAGCCCCCAATTATTGTTCTTGGAGGCGCGCTCACCGTGAACCAGCGCTGTGCTGAAGATAAAATGCCGCCCCTCGCTGTGCTTTTGAGCCACGCTGCAGGTACAGAGTTCATTGGGGGCGAAAAGGCTTATGGTGATTAGTGGGCTGAGGATCTGCTTTCGAACCCCTCCCCCCTTAGAAAGTGTTGGGTACTCTTCGCAACTCAGCGCTTTTGGAGCAGCCCCCAATTATTGTTTTTTGAGGCGCTCATTAAGTTAAAGCCATTTGCTTTGCTATACAATACCATTAGCAAAGCAAATGGCTTTAACTTAATCAAAGGCGAGGCCTATTGCATTTTCAATGCTTGTGTTTTGAGCTCGAGGGCGCTGTTCCCAGTGCTGTGTTTCAGTCCTAGGCATAGGCCATGAAAAGCCAATTTTTCAGCTACAGCAATTATCGCATGGAAAGCCACCACACAGAGAGTTAAGTTTCTTACTGTGGCGCGACCCGTGATAAGTAGTATTTTCTGAATCGACTTTCATATTAAAAAGTATAACATTACTAATTTAATCATTGGTTCTGTTGTGTTTTTGGAATGGTCGGAATACATTTAGAGGCGTGCGAAATTTCTGCAATTTGCTCTTGTGTAATTACGTAAAAATTTGGGAAAATTACGTAAAACTGTGAGATGAAAATCCAGCATTAAGGCCTATATTTTAGCACAAAATGTGTCCTTGTTTTGATTTTGGATGCAAGGATGAATTTCGTTCTAAAAATACAGTGCCAAAAACACAAATCCAGCGCACAGCTGCTCTCGTTCGCGTTGTTTCTGCAGTCCCATAATTGTGACAAGGCCAGTGGCGGCTCGTCCGCTAAGGCGGAGGAGCGTCGCCCCACTGCTCGTTGAGCAGTGCAAAGAAAAAGAAAATGATAATAACAACAAGTTATTATCATTTTTTTTTTTATCGGAACTCCGACTCCAGCCAGGTCGGGTGGGGCGGGGCTGGGCTCCCCACATCAGAGGGAGCAGGAGTGGTTTACACCCCTCCCTAAGTGAGCATGCCAGCTTGGTCGGCCCTCTGGGGCCATCCAAACAGTCATGTGCACTTGGCATGTTCTCCACTGGGCTGTGTTGCACAAGCCAATAGGTCTCGCCTTTGGGACCTTATAAGTGTTTAGCCATGCAACAGTTGATGTTGTTGCACCAAGGATATTGTGCTGCATAACTAAATACTTATAAGGTCCCAAAAGCGAGACCTATTGGCTATGCCAATGCTTGTTTAAAGAGTGCAGTTGAAGAAAGTTAAGTATAACAAAGCGAATGTGCTTCCATGGTCTTACAGATGCTTTGCTTTTGCGAGGAGGCCTCCATCCAGCCCTGGAGGGTGAAATAACACAACATTTTCCACATAAGATGTACTTCTTGGTGAAAGTAATTTTTAGCTCTGACCTTTGAGCCAGCATTAGTTGGCTCACCAGACTATTGTTTTTCCAAAAGTCTGAACCACAGCAGTTATCTTAAAGGGGCCTTCGAAAAATCCCTCTAAGTATCTGGTTGTTTTTGTGGTGTGAAATGTGATTTAAGCGTTCACCAGACATTTACAGTTGTTTGTAGGTAAGCCCTAAAAATGAAAGGCAATTAGAATCTGCAGTAGGCTACTCATGTTCCATTGTTAGGTCGACTCTAGTAGGCAGTGCATAGTCTCCTGTGAGCCATTCTGGCTTACTAAGAACTTAAAGGGGCTTGGAACCTGCCCGTTGCTTACCATTGGTTTGCTTTTTATTCCTGTACCACCAGCTTGTCAATTTTGTTTGTCTATTTCATGGAGCATTGCCTCTTTACCATCTTTGATTAGCTGTCATCTCTGCTTCCCTTTCAGGCACTACTTTTTGCCTTTGTTACGCGCTTCATGAGAGTGCATGTTTTTGAGCCACCTCTCTTGAACTTCTCTCCCCCTGCACTTTCTTGCTCTGTGACATATCATAACTTGTATTTGTTAAGTGCACGTTCACCCAGAAGGGTATCTTGGCACTGAATAGCAAGTGTTTGTTACCCATCTCAATGGTACTCATTTAATCAACCTTAGAAGGATGAAAGGCTGTGTGAACCTGCCAGGATTTGAACCTGTGATCATGAGGACAACTAGGCCCCTACAGTGGACGCATTAGTCAGCTAAGCCACCAGACCTTGTTCTGTCATCTGTGTGCTTGTCCCCCACCCCGGCCCCTGTTGCCTCAACCCCCTCCCGCTCTCACTTGTGTTGCTTCTGTGTCGCTCGCCCTCCCGGTCTTAATTACAAGTTCTGTGTAGGTTAGGCGTCCCCTTGCCCTACTCTATATTGCTTCCAACCATCCCCTCTAGTGTCCAATCCCCATCCGGCTTTTATGGAAAAAAAAGTTGTGCATTTTATTTTAAATTACTAATCCTGATTTGATCTGTAACTAAAAAGGAAAAAAAAATAAGCGTCTGCTTTATTTTTGTAGACACAAGCATGTGTGGGGTGCCGCCTATAAAATGACGTGTGCTGTCTCATTAAAGGATTCTTTTTTTATTTATTTTTAAAAATACTTTAGCTATGCTGTGTAGCTTTGGGGATACTATGCAGCTTGGTTAACTATTGGCAATACCAGGAGGTTCTAAATTCGAGAATCATTGGCTTTGCTGATGCTTGTTTCACTTGAGTCTCCAAAATATTTGTTGAAACGTTTCTCTCAGATCGATTACAGCAGGAAAATGTCTTTAGTCATAGATTTTGCATATTTACTTAGTTTCACACACATTAACAGTAGATTATCATACCACGAATCAAGCTTGTACGCCTGTTACAAGTATTTTGTAACCCAATAAACGGGATAATCTGTGTCTACCAAATCCCTTGTTTGTGCTATTCATCTAGGAGATTATTGTAAAAGAGACCACGGCATGCCTTGGACCTTTCTTACAAATTGGTGTTATGAATTTAGAGGCCCAGTCATCCGGTATGCGCAGATTGCACAGGATTATTATAAAACGAGGTAATTGTGTTGTACACCACTTTGTATTGGTCTTGAATGAGGATTTCAGATTCCCACCAGTACCTGGTTGGTTCTTTGTTGCTTACATATACTGGTTCTATCCAGGACTTTTGAAGTTAAGTTGCAAGTAAAAACATTCTTTTAATGTGGATTATATTTTGTAAAATGTTTAACAATATTGTGCAATTTATAGAGAAACTAAGCAACATTCTATGGCATTATTACCGAACTGTTTTGACATCTTAATAGTTATTGCTACGAAGGGGGCCCGAGCTGTATAAAATCTACAATTTTGTAACAGAATTTGCTAAATGTGCATTATTTTACCAAATTATTATTCACCAACAACAATTGTCTTGTGATACAAAGAAATTATTCAAGACGCTATGTTCAAAACCATATTTCTCACCCCCCACCCCTGCTGCAAAAGCATAGAAAAATACGTTGATTTTTTAATTGCCCTTGTGCCAGTTCAGCCAGACTGGGCATTAAAGCAAATATTCATACTCCCCATCCACGAGCCTTCAGAACCAAGCTTGTGATTGTGACATGGCAGGTGATTATTGGAGTTGGATGAGGGCCACCAAAGCTCCGGCATCAGTTATTGCAGCAGATCTGACTGGAGATTTGTATCTATTTTATTTAAAATTTTATAGTGCACATGACCACATAAAGTGCTGTACCTCGTAAACCCCACCATTGAAAAAAGACCTATTCATACGTACTCTAATTGTGACGATAATTCCAGGTCACATAAACCTTTGGCATGAAGTGAAATGCAAGGTATCCAATAAAATCGCTGGGCGGTGAAACGTAGCTATATATGCCCCGTAAAACGTTTCCTGAATCTAGACAGGGAAAACAAAACACAGAAAACCCGACTCATCAGCATGGTGTTTCACTCGAAAAAAACCCCTCTGTTTACAAGGAAGCTACACAAATAAATGCCACAAAACCGCATAACCACCGCTACAGTCCAAACTCGCCTTACTTGAAAACGAAGAGCCGCAGCACAGCGTACTCATGCCCCAACGCCGGTCTCCTCGAGTGCGAGTGCCGGCACTCGCACTCGAGGAGACCGGCGTTGGGGCATGAGTACGCGGTGCTGCGGCTCTTCGTTTTTCAAGTAAGGCGAGTTTGGACTGTAGCGGTGGTTATGCGGTTTTGTGGCATTTATTTGTGTAGCTTCCTTGTAAACAGAGGGGTTTTTTTTCGAGTGAAACACCCTGCTGATGAGTCGGGTTTTCTGTGTTTTGTTTTCCCTGTCTAGATTCAGGAAACGTTTTTACGGGGCATATATAGCTACGTTTCACCGCCCAGCGATTTTATTGGATACCTTGCATTTCACTTCATGCCAAAGGTTTATGTGACCTGGAATTATCGTCACAATTAGAGTACGTATGAATAGGTCTTTTTCAATGGTGGGGTTTACGAGGTACAGCACTTTATGTGGTCATGTGCACTATAAAATTTTAAATAAAATTCAGGTACTGATATAGGCTATCTTTTCTTTGTGTTTGTGTTTACAGACTGAAATATAGTGGAACCGTTCAGGTTGGTTTATCTCATTTTTGAGATGTGAAACTTTTAAATTTTATTGTGAAATACATTAGTCCTGATGTTTGGGACTTTATGGTGGTGTTTTAATCACTTTTTGTCACTGGGTGACACACTAATATTTTGGCAGAGAAAAAGGAGACATATATATTTGTTAATATTGCAACACATAATCTACTCCTGTCACTTTCACTTGTTTGTTTGTGTTTTGTTTATGTTCAAGAATAGATGTAATTGTAGAAGATCTTTTAATATACTGTTTCACACTGGAACTATAATGTCACTATCATTAATATCTGTATACAGTATCACTTTTTGTTTTGGTTGCTTTTTAATTCCCTGGGAGCACATTTGTTTATGTTGAAACAAATGGATGCAGATCATTAAGGAGAAAATCAACGAAACTCTTTGACTTCTTATATATATGATTGACGACTGAAAAGAACTTTTTAAACGATTTGCGTCTGCTGGGGTATACAAATCACTGTGTTTTGTTGCTTGTTGGCCTCAAAAGAATCTAGGGAGGTGGGTGGTTCTCCTTAACCCTTCAGCACCGCTAGTACTTGGAGCATTTTCTTATTAATAACGAGTGAAATTACCTAGTGGCGCCTGTACCCTATTACCTATACCACCAGATCTCACTTTGTAATCGCTATTCTGTTTAACGTTTATTTTTATGGTGTATATATTGCTACTGTAGTGTTCCTATGCCCCCCCTGCAGTTTGCTTTGTGAATCTGTATTCAAGGGCAGTTGCTTCCGTCTTCATCATTTCCTCATAGTGAATAAAGCATTGGCAAAGCCAATAGGTCTCGCCAGCCCTGGCCGTGTGATAGCTAAAAGACATTGGCAAAGCCAGTAGCTCTCACATAAGTGCGGCCTATTGGTTTTGCCAAAGCTTGGTAAATAGGGCTGACGGTCTGCCAAAGGACTGCTTCCCAACAACTAGAGCGCACCCCTTTAAAATGGCCGCTCTAGAATGTGAGCAATCTAAGAGGTAAAAATAGCACCTGTATCTGAGAAACGATTTCTCACCAGTGCGTACCGGAGAGCAGGACAGAGATTGCTGCCTCAAGTAATCAATGTAAAACAAAGAATAAAACCAAGCATGAATAAAAACTAGTTTAAGAATCTTTAAAATCACTGAAAACCCAGTAGCAGCTCCGTAAGTCACTCCACACTCAGTCAGCTAGAATGCATTAAGTGCAAAATGCAATGTAGAAGAAACATTCAACTTGCATTCAGATGCGCATACGCATGTCAGCCGTTTCTAAATAGGAATGACTGTTTGCCAAAGGATTGCTTCCCGACAACTAGCACGCGCTTTAAAAATGCTTGCACTTGTGTAGGAGCATCCAAGCAATACATATGGAATGAAAAATAGAAAAAGCCAATAGATTTGGATATTTTGGTTTGGACGGAGTATCAAGCAATTACAGGGTAAGGGAGTAGGGGTAAGGGCAAGCAATGACGGGAAGGGGTGGGAGGACAGGGAGCAGCAACACAGAAGAGGTGGGTGGGAGGGGGAAGAAGCAACTAGGAGAATGGGTGGGTGGGGGCGGCCCTGATGGCTCTTCCGGCAGAGATGAGGTGCCAATTAGGCACTTTGTAGTGAGGGGTGGGACGCGAGGAGCTATCAAAGCAGCAATAAGCCAGTAGAGGCCCCTCACCCCTGTCTACGATCACTCATGCTCGGAGAAACAGCAGTAGGGCACAGGGGAGTTGCCAAGTAAGCCGTGTGGTGCAGCAACTCCCTCCGGGCAGCAGATTGTACTTGAGAATAGTGTCTGCTGCTCTCCTTAACCTCTGCACCTTAGAGAGCGGACCGAGCTCTGTTATTAAACACTACCAGCACTGCTGTCCCTGACTGTCTCCCCCAAGCAGGACACCATGCCTGGTACCGATTTCTAGGAAGCTGTCTTTGCCTTCTGTTTTCCAGCACAGCAGAATCCTTGAGTCTTACCTCCTATGGTAGAGCCCTCACTAGATCCTACTTCCACCGCAGGACATTGCCCCTAGCTCTTGCTTCTGAGAGTAGGGTTGGCCCTGGCTACCAGATGTGCTTACTTTCCTGGGCTTCTGCGTCTGAGAGTGCCTCTTCACCTAGTTCCGGCTTTTAGGTCAGCAGCTATATCTGGCACCCACTCAAGGAGGAGAACGCTGTGCTGCCCTCTACTTTCTAGGGCAGCACCGCTGTACCCGGCTCTTCATTCCTAGAGCAACATACCGTGACCCCATGACTCCTCCCTAGTTGCTCGGGCTGTGCACCTTCCTTGATTCCTGCTTCCTAGAGCAGTGCACTACTCGCAGCCCATTCCCCCTAGGATAGCATGCTGCTCCTTTCTGGCTCAGTTGTTCTGGCGCGGGTTTCTCGATGCCTAGGAGTTTGTAGGCTGCTTGAAGTGAGCGGATTTGTCTGAGCTCCCCTTTGTAGGAAAAGATCAGCCGGAAAGGGTGCCCCCAGGAGTATTTTATGCCAGATTCCCTGAGGTGAAGCGTGATCGGCCAGAAAGTCTTGCGTTTAAGCAGCGTGGATGCAGCCTAGTCCTGGAATAATGTGGGAGTCTGACCTTGAAACGTGAGGTTGGGGTTCCGTCGAGCCTCCCGGAGAATCCTCTCCTTTAATTGGTAATCGTGGACACAGGTTAGGATGTCTGCTGGGGGTGCAGGGGCCGCCCTGCGCGGTCCAACCTTGTGTGCGATCCAGCTTGACTGCAAACTACGGGGGTTCCCCTAGGATAGCGCGGAAAAGACCTGCCACCAGGACCTCAATATCGCCGTCCTTGTCATCAAGCGCCATACCTCGGATGAGAATGTTTCGACGGGACCGGATTTCTAGGGCCTCGGTATGCGCCTGCAGGTCCAAGTTCTGCTCCCGCAGCCGGAGGACTTCTTGTTGGAGGTTCTCCAGTTCCTCATCTCGTCCAGCTTCGTGCTCCTCCAGAGTGTGTACTCGGTCCCCCAGCGAATCCACATCGCGGCGAACTTCCCGCAGGTCCGCCTGGAGATCACGCTTCATGGCGGCTAGGTCATCCCGGAGGGAGGAAAAGAGGGACTCCAAAAAGGGGCGGCTGATAGGGCCCTCTGAGCCCTCGTTCCCCTCAGTTTTGTCCGCGGTTCCCGGGCCTGGTGTAAGATTCCCATGCAGCTGAAAGGATGACGCAGGACACAGGGATGTGGTGGAAACTTCAGGTTTATTCCAAGGAAAAGAGACCCATCCAGGCCACAGCCAGTCCAGGTAACCACCATCAGCATTTCAAACAACACATTCCAAAACCTAGGAAACTAAGTACAGCACAGAACCATGGTCATGGAACCATGGGAAACCATGGCACCATGACATCAGAAACCAGCCTAGTTCAGATTCCACACCTGTCTGACGATCTGGCTGTTGGGTAGGTTTGAGCAATAGGTCCCTCACTGATCTGTCCTTGGGGGCAGCCATGGTCCCCGCAGGTGTGTGGCCCCTTGCCCCAGTGACGGCGAGGGATGCAGGAGTCTGCTGACGGGGGAGGCCCTTGGGAGGCGTCGGAGAGTAGTATCAGGCCAGGGGGCCGCAGCTACACTTCCTCTCGTGCTGACCCCACACGGTCGCCCCGCATCCACAGCGTAGCAGAGGCGTGGTACCTGCCAGGGCCTGCCTCTGGGTTCTGTCCCCTCCGCATGGCGGTGGTGGCATCGGCCTAGGAGCTGAGGCCTCGAACTGCGCTCCCACTTTGGGGGTCCCGCTGCCGGTGAGGGGGGTGCTATTAGCAGGAGTTGGAGCCCCAGGGGCCCTGCGGCCCGCACAATGCGTGGAGGGGCAAGGAGTGGCCGCTCCCCCAGATGACATGGCGCCAGAGTCTGGTCCGGGGGCATGCACAATCTCCGGGCGCCGCAGCAGTCTGGTGTCGAGGCAGTGAAGGGGCCCCCTGGGATGGAGGGGGGCTAGCTGCGGTGCGGTGGGGCCCAGCTGTCCGCGGTCAGGTCGGTATAGCGCGGCCCCAGCCAGAAAGCCCCGTTGTGCGCGCTCACCTCCAGGGTTCAGCCGATGACCAGGCCGGGACTCGGGGCCTCCCGAGGGTGTCACAGCCGCGTGTGCGCCTCTCACTGCAGCCGTTGGTCCGTCCCCAATGATCCAGGCATGTGTGAGGAGGAGGCGAGTGGATAGCCGGGGAGTCCTGGCGTGCCGAGTTGGCCAAGGGCGCTGCTGACACCCCTCCCCCATAGCCACGAGGGAGAGGCCTGCTGGAAGTTGCGGCGCCGGGGGCTCGCGTAGTCGTCACGGCCCGAGCAACACCCAGGGCGTGCAGCGACCGCGGCTCCGGTTGGGGATAGACTGCCCCAAAGGGGCGATGCAGTGGCCCCTAGGGCACTCAAGGGACCGCCATGGTGCTCCGGCCCCTTGCTCTCTCTGCCCAGGTCGCCACAGGTCCTCCCGGGCCAGTGGTGATTCAGCCGGGTGCTCCCGCTGCACCGGCTCCGCCCGGCGCAGGAGTGCTGGTGGCGCCTCAGAACTGCCCTGGTGAGTAACGCACCTCCGGGGGGGGTTCCCTGGGCTGAGATCGGCACCCCCTTGTAGCCGGGATTGCGATAATTAGGCCGGCGGGAGCGGAGAGCTCCGAATGCGCGTCTTACGAGACACCATCTTGGACACGCCCCGCTGCTCCTTTCTGAGGGCAGAACAGTGCTGCCCCTTTCTCTTGCTTATAGGACTGCCGCTACACCTGACCTCGCTTTCATAGGGCAGCATACCATGTCTCTCTCTTCTGGTCGTGAGCTGCGTGGGAGAGTCGCTGCATTATCCTGGCTTCTTGCTTCAGCATTGCTGTGTGGGAGGGGAAGAATGAATGGAATGCAGTGCCCTGGCGAGCTCTGGTGCTGCTCACTGCATTCCGTAAAACACCCGGACTAACTACCAAAATGAAAGCTGACCGCCACATCCACCCCATAAGAGTATCGTCTGCAGACAGACTCGATCCCCTCCGATGGTGCATCACAAGGTAGGATGGGAGGGGCATTCCGTGTTCTGAGTTGAACACGATTTATGAGTGCCCCTCTTGTACTCGCGCCTCTGACCCTCTCTAAAGTCTGTGCCTAAGACTCGAGTGCTACATGAACACAGCATAATAAGTCGGAAACCAAGAGAGCAGAACACACCAAGCGGTGGAAAAGTAACTAGCGAGGGTCAATCGTGGAGAGATGACAAAATAGAAAAAAGCAGCTAGAGAAAGATGGGCAGAAATAAAAAAAAACACACTGGAACGGGTAGAAAACACAAACAAGCAGTGCTGTGTGCCAGCCAGCGGCGAGGAGAGGGCAGTAAGAAAAATTAGTGCAGTTTAATAAAACATATGGCCCATATCGAAATGATCTGTGTAGCAGGGGAGGTTGCCAGGGTTAGGAATGAAACACCCACAAGGCGGGACAAATGTGTACTATACACCAACGAAAACAATGAAATTAGTAAAGTCAGACCTAGCAACCTCTAAAAAAACGGTGGGCGTGTTGTGGGTGTGTTCCATCTCCACAGATAGAATACGGCATGCCTCGCAGAGCAGCGGATGCGCGCTGCCTCTAGGCTCAACCTAAAAAGGAATGGTATTGTTTTAATAGCACACAGATTGAAACAAGCTACTTGCCAAAGTCAGTGCTGGCAAACGTGATTCGTATCCGGATGCTCTCAGAGTGCGAAACATAAGCTAATTCCAATCGAAATCCTACTTGGGGAACTGGAGGCAGTGCTCTATCCTCCTGTGATTTGGTCTCCTTTTAATTTGTCCATGCCAACAGGTAGAAGAAGACTCTGGATGACCCCTTTGCTGACAGCAGTGTTATAGGTCCTATGAATTGTTCAGATGGAGCTTTATATTGATGAGTTTAGGAACTGGAATGTGCTTGCTCTGTTTTCATGGTAATACAGACTTGAACACTACATGTTCTGCAAGTCTTATTGGCGTAGAATTACTCTTTCCTTGGATGATAGGCTGCAAGTGACGTTGTCTTCTCAAGTCGGCACTCTTTTGTTAAAATAGTCTACAATAATGGCTAACTTATTGGCGGTTGGGAGAATACAAACAAATTATAGCAGCCCCATTGTTATGTTTTATTAAGAACAGTGATTGCATCTTACATGCCCTTTGGTTGTGATAGGTTTCTGATGAATACATCTAACTGCAGATTCCTCATCATGTGAATATGCCCCAGGCGTCAGACTGGATTCGGAAACTTTAAACCGGTACTCCTGTGTGCTGGTAAATGGCGTTCTGTGGCTCCGGGTCATCGGCCCACCCCAGAAGTGACGGGTGAAGATTCCTAGATCTCCACCTTACGAGCTTGCATTACTTTCTTTCTGCACTTTCAAACGTTGATCCAGAGCTAATTCTTGGTCTTTTAAAGACTTTTTTCGAAACCTTTTTGCAAAATGTTCCAGAACGCAAGGAAAAATGTCACCTGCTAAGTCAAAGGTTTAAGCCGTGCAGGGACTGTTGCAAACAGATGTCTGTGACAGAACCTCACGAGGCGTATCTTTGGTGCTTGGGGTCAGACTGGGACAGAAAATAGGCATGGGCATCAAAACTAATGCAACCTGAATCAGTGAGTTGTAAAGCTAAAAGAGTGGGCCATGTAGGCATATTTGGGCAGTTTTTAACTTGTAGAGTGTAAGTGTTTTGCAAGGTATGGAAGACTGCTTATTTATGCTTGCTGCATGCAATGTTTGTTGTAATATTGTGAAAATAAACAGTAAAATCTGCCCCAGCAGACCATAGAGCATGCCCACACGTGCCTATAAGACCAGCTCATCTGGCACTGCCTGATTGCCATATCAGCCAGCCTGACCCTGGGTCGGAGGACTACTTCAGGGCCTGCTATGAATGCGCCTAGATGAATCTGTAGGCCATATGAGAAGTTTTATGTCCTAAACATCAAAATAGTTCACGCCTTGACTGGTCACGGTCAAAAGGAAAGTCCCATTCAGGCTTCTTAAGTCGTTCCTGCTTCAGAAGTCATTCCCACAGTAGATCGTTGTTGCCGTCGAAGTCTTTGGGTAAGTTTAAGAAGACAATTAAACATCTAAGTGGGAATTGGCCCCTTTCCAACACACTTGAACTCCGGAGTAAGCGCGAGGGCGTCATCATGCCACCCAATCTCGCTTCTGATCGCCATAAGAGCACCCCCCCCCCCCTGATTATCCGAGTCGGTCATTGGCAACGCAGCGAGTGGAGGCCTTTAAGGAGGTCATGCTGCACATTTTCAGTGCGCCTTCAAGCCCCAAGTATCTGCAGTGTTCTCCAGTCAGACATCTGTTGGTAAGTCTGCCCTTGGCCCGAAACTGGTTTGGGTTCAGCCACAGCTGACTTCCGCCCCAGTGTCAGCCACTGAGCCTGTCCCTTTGCATCAGAACAGACTCTGGAGGAGGATTTGCAACCATTGTGGTTTCTGATTCCGAGCTCAATCCATTGCTCCCTGGTCCGACCAGAGCTCAGCGGACTGGCAACCATTCTGATACTTTACCCCTACTGCACAATAGGGCTCAGTCGTAGTACAATGTTTTCGACACTGATCTTGCCAATGACTATTTTGATGAAGGGAATGATTTCCTTCTCCAATATGATGAAAATTGGTATGTTCTGTAGATACTGGCCCTGGCAGCTTTAAGAAATTAAAATAAAATTGACCAATTGAGAAATGGAACCAATCGTTTGATCAAAATTGCTCGCTCCAAGGAAGTAGACGTTCACCCCCCCTCCCCCCCCCCCCCCCTTTAGGGACCGCTGTTCTCCTTTATTAGACGATTACGTCAGGCAGGTAGGTACTCCAAATTGTCCATCCGAGCTACGCCCTCCCATTTATTCCCACACCTCCTGCACCTTCAACCACCGTCAGGGTGGCTCATTGAGAACCACCAGTCTGTCTTGCAGCAGGAAGTGCCGGCTCTTTTAGCCAACAGCCTTTAGATAGTTCAGGTATTGGAGGGAGGAGCTGAGTGTTACTCCAGCTACTTTCTAGTTCTGGAGAAGGACTGAAGCCTTGGACCCATATTACAGATCTGCTTTGTCAATGCCTTCTTGCAGAAGGACATATTCTGGATCCTTACGCTGCCCAATTCCTAAGTCCCCTGGACCATGGAGACTGATTAGTAGTGCAGGACCTTCAGGATGCTTATTTCCATATCCCCGTCCTACAGGCCTGATCTGTGGTTCACAGTGGGCCAGGAGCATTTTCAGTTTGCAGTGCTTCCTTTTGGCCTCACTATTGCCCTTTGGATGTTCACAAAAGCAATGGCAGTTGTTGCAGCACACCTGCAGCGTTCAGGGGTTCCAGTCTTCCCCTTCCTTGACAACTGGCTGTTGAAGGTAGCCTCTCCCCAAGCAGTCGTTCCCCACCTCCAGATCACATTGAACCGTCTAAAATAGTTTGGTTTCACTTTCAGCGTACTGAAGGCACACCCAACTGCTTCGCAGATTCTCCTGTTCATCTGCGTCATTCTGGATATGGTTCCGTTTTGTGCCCTAGGGTACTATGAATGGCAGTTAAATCTGGAGGTGGTGCAGGGCATCTTCCAAGAATAGAGGGAACTCTGCATGCTCTTGGTGGTGGCAAAAGATAGTCAATGTCAGCACTTTTGCACACTGGACTTTCCAAGTCGACTCTCTCTTAGATGCATTGCGCCTAGAGTGAAGCTTCGGACTCCTCTATGATTTCCCACCGCTACCTCTCCTTCGCTGAGTTCTGAAGAAGATCAAGAGCAGCCAGTCATCTTGGTAGCACCAGAGTAGGCCAGGAGAATGGGGTACGCAGAACTTATGGAAATTAGCATCTGTCCTCCGATGAAGGTGCTGCTTTGAGAGGATTTTCTGATGGAGTGGCGAGGTCTTGAGCCCTGTCCAATCAGCATCTCCATGCGTGAAGATTGAGCAGCTGCAGTTGACTGTATTTGACCTTCCTCCTTAGATCTTTGATATTTGACAGCAAGGTCTCCCTCTACAAAATCAGTGTATGCCAGTCTTTGGGACAGATTTCTGTTTTGGCACAGCATCTGCCAAATTGATACACTGGAAACGAAGTTGTCTGAAGTTTTTTTGTTTGGTCCTGGCTCGGCAAAGGATGGCTTTGGACACTGTTAGTCTATATGTAGTCTCTTTCGGCTTTTTGTGGTTACCAGGCAAGCCTTCTTTATTTAAATCACCTGTTGTGGTAAGATGTTTGAAAGGCTTTCAACACTTGCTTGTGCATAAATTCTTTGTGATGCCACAGTGGGACTTTAATTTAGTTCTCACTTTTTTAAGTGCTCCCCTTTTGAACCCCTGCACAGTTTGGTTGAAACTTCAGACATTGAAATCGGTCTTTCTCATTGCCATAACATTGGCTAGGCGTGTAAGCTAGCTGCAGGCTTTGTCAACCCACCGCATAAAATATTCTTCCTAGATGAATTGGGTTTGAGGACCCGAACTTCCTTTCTGCAGAATGTGGTCACTCCATTTCAAGTTGAACAGGCTATTACCTTTGTTCTTTGCTCCACCTAATCTTTAAGAAGGAAAAAAAGGCTTCATTGTTTAGGCATTGAGAGCTCATTAAGCTTTTACACAGATTGCACCACGTAACATTAGGTGGGCAGTCAGCTCTTTGTGGAGTTCTCCGGGACATGGGAGGACAAGGCAGTGGGAAAAACAGACCATCTGCTCGCGGATTGTTCTGTGCATTAAGATCTGCTACATGCTGCCTAAGATGCAGCCTCCAGAATGTTTACAGACTCATTCCACCAGAGCCAAAGCTGCTACCACTGTGCGGGCACATGGGGTGCCTGTCCTGGATATTTGTCAGTTGGCAATATGGGTGTCTGTACTTGCTTTCATGAAGCACTACTGTCTCTCTAGTCAGGTCTGTTGAGCAGTATTTTGCCGGCTCTGTCCTGCAGGACTTTCTGGTCTGAGCCATTTCAGACCCACCACCTCGAGAGGGACTGCTATTGTATCTGAAATTCTTATGGATTAAGTCTTCCAGGTATGAAGTGGAATGTAAAAGAGATCCGATTTAATTCTCCATGAAGAAACTCCATCCACATCTTCCTGTTGGCCAGTGGCTCCCCACGTAACAGCCTAGAAATTGCATCTTTAACTCATAACATTCTCTCTCCACATTCCAGGGACAAGAATGCTGGCAGAGGAGCCACAGCATGGATACAACACATGCTGCAGCACAGTACCACGTTATTTATGCACAAGGTGAGGAGTCTGCAGTTGGAAGTATCCATCAGAAGAACAAGTTAGTTACCTTTTTAGTAAAAATCTTTTTGATTGGAAGCGCAGATTCCTTGCGACCCTCCCACTTTCCTGCTTTGTGAATTGGAATCTTTATGCATCTGAAAAGGTCCCAATTTTAGACCTCTGCACACCAGTTATAACAATCTGCCAATACTCTTTTCCGAGGGTGTGGATAGCTTCAGAAAGCAGCTGACATCAGCATGCATGGGAGACGCTTATACGGCTCCGCTAGTCACTTCTGGAGTGGAATGACGTTGGCGTTGAGCCTCATGATTCGAGCTACTGGTGCAGTATAGTAATGGCTTAAAGTGTCTGCATTCAGTCTAATGCCTCAGGAATATTCACAAGGTGAGAAATCTGCGGTTAGAGTATCCACCCAAAAAAGATTTGCAGATGGCAAGTAATGTGTTCTTCTACATGCACTTTTCATGCGCTCAAACCACTCAAGTCTCTCTCAAAATGCACCTCGAATACAGGGTTGCTCCAGAAGCAGAAAGAAAAAGCAGTCGAAGTAAAAACATTCCTGTATCAGCATTGCGTCCATCAAGATTAAAATGCAGATCTGATCTGAGGCTTTTCATGACTAGTGATGTGCAGGCACAGGGAAACTTTCAGCATTCGTAAGAAGTAAAAAATATATACATGAGCAAAACGCAGAGTGCAAGCAAAAGTATTTCACGAGTGGCCAAGCACTCTTTAATTATGCAGAACAGAATACACTTGAGCTATACTCCCATCTCTAGGTAAACAACATTGCAAGTGAAACAGGAATTATCGTTGTATTTTGCATGATCCCGTGCCAGTGTTTTGGCAGAGGGGAACCTGATTGTATGTTCTACATCACAGCACACTCTGGCTGTGTATGCTGAAAATAGGCAATACTAATTTCCCGTATCTACCTATTAGGATGAGCAATTTTGACACCGAATTGGTGAACTCCATTTGTGCTGAGCCATAAATGATATGCGTATTATTGGAGAATTTTGATTAGTGAATCTAGGACTTGCCCACTTGGAAAATAAAAACAACTCCCTAAGAATCTATCGCACAGACCAGTAATTGAGACTGACTACATTTATATCACTATTTAGTGTGCAGTACGAACAGTATAATACAATTTGAATGAATATTGACATTTTACAGTAAGAAAAATTAACCAATGCAGTCGTACACAATACATCCATCTTGTAAGATCAGTTACTCCTAGATTCTTCCAGGTTGCAAAAAAATTTGCACAGGTGTCAACTGTGTATGTGCAAACGATACTCTGAGTAAAGTGTGAATCCAGCGTTGCTTCTGGTTACTCTCAGTGGCAGTGGTATACCGAAATAGACAAACCTGAAACTAATGGTAAATGGAATTAAGAACTTGTGCCATGTGAATACTCCTCAGCCATAAAAATTGTTGCTAGAATTATGAACCTTTTGAACTTGCCAAGGGGACATGTAGCTGCTCTTACCAGACGTTGCAAGCAGTCTGGATTGCAAAAAGATCTATTGTCATCTTGCAGTGGTCTTGGAGTCCACCCATTACTTGTCTCATTTGCTTGCTTTTTTGTTCGTTGGCTTGTATGGGCTTTCCTTACTTGTTTGTCCCTACTTTATTTTTGGTTAAGCTCCCCATGAGATTGCATGTGTGTTCCAGTGGTCTTTCTCATGTACTTTTCTCTCCCCACTCCACCTCGCTCCGTGTTGTTCACTCGTCTGTGTGCTTCTCCCCTTCATGATTCTTCCTTCAACGTCTCCCTAGAGTGCTGCTTTCCTCACCTGCTCCCCTTTGCTGTCTGCTCCTGCTCCCCTTTGCTGCCCCCTGCGTGATCTTTTTTTTCTTCATTTAATGTGGTTTACCAGACCGCAAATTGCTGCTCGCATGTCTATCATAAAAGTGGTTTTGTGCTACTGCCATTTCTTTTTTCTTTGTTTATTTACCGATCCATCTCGGATCGGTAAATGAAAAAAAAACTGGCTCCATTGTCATTTTGCAGGTACACATGTGTAAGAGCATGCACAATCCCACAAAATAATGCAGACCCATCAGCGCTTTTTAGGTCTCGGCCTGCACCAGCTCTTGCGCTGGTCTGGCCGAGAGTTTTAGTAAGTGGGTTTTGGAAGTGCAAACCCACTGGCTTTCGGCTGGCGACCAGCTTGCGTTCACGATGGCGTGCACGCGCGCAGCTGCCATCTGGGTTTCCTATCTCTTCCTCATTTCCTCGTCATGGCTCATTAACTCTCTGGACTCTGATGTTTCAATCGCAGCAGCAGCTCACATTACCAACTGACGGCCCTGGACTACAGTCACATGAAAAACAACAGCGATTAGCATTGAAATGCAAGCTTTTTTTTGTCTCTTTAGAAATATTGCTTCGGTGGGTTGATTTCATCTTATATCGCTATTTGTTTTATATTGGGAGTCACAGCCTAATTACCAGTATTTTTGTCTCACTCTGTTTTTAAAAAATATATTTATTCGCGCAAAGCACAAAGCTATATTTAAGGTTTCTTTTTCCGCGTCACTTCTTCACTCTATTTAAACTCCACACACCCCACTCTCTCCTTCTCTCTCTCTCTCCCCTCTCTAATTCTCTCTCTACTTAATTAACTCTCCCCTCTCTATCTTTTTTAGCCTTTCATTCTCTCACCCCTTTATCTGTTTCTCTTTCAAACTCCTTCATTCACTCTCTCTCCCTTCTTTCTCTCTCTCTATCCCGCTCCACTCTTTATTCTATGTACACCCTTTCTCTCTCTTTCTCTCTCACCACCCTCTCTAATTGGGCATTATATCTTCTCTATCTCTCACTCGGCAACACCACAGCATCACTCGGCGCAACCACAGCATCACTCAGCGCCAGCACAGCATCACTCAGCACCAACACAACATCTCTCAACGCCATCACAGCATCACTCAGTGCAACCACAGCATCACTCAGTGCAACCACAGCATCACTCAGTGCAACCACAGCATCACTCATTGCAACCACAGCATCGCTCAGTGCAACCACAGCATCGCTCAGTGCAACCTCCGCATCGCTCAGTGCAACCTCCGCATCGCTCAGTGCAACCTCCGCATCGCTCAGTGCAACCTCCGCATCGCTCAGTGCAACCTCCGCATCGCTCAGTGCAACCTCCGCATCGCTCAGTGCAACCTCCGCATCGCTCAGTGCAACCTCCGCATCGCTCAGTGCAACCTCCGCATCGCTCAGTGCAACCTCCGCATCGCTCAGTGCAACCTCCGCATCGCTCAGTGCAACCTCCGCATCGCTCAGTGCAACCTCCGCATCGCTCAGTGCAACCTCCGCATCGCTCAGTGCAACCTCCGCATCGCTCAGTGCAACCTCCGCATCGCTCAGTGCAACCTCCGCATCGCTCAGTGCAACCTCCGCATCGCTCAGTGCAACCTCCGCATCGCTCAGTGCAACCTCCGCATCGCTCAGTGCAACCTCCGCATCGCTCAGTGCAACCTCCGCATCGCTCAGGGCTGCCACAGCATCGCTCAGGGCTGCCACAGCATCGCCGCTCAGGGCTGCCACAGCATCGCCGCTCAGGGCTGCCACAGCATCGCCGCTCGGGGCTGCCACAGCATCGCCGCTCGGGGCTGCCACAGCATCATCGCTCGGGGCTGCCACAGCATCATCGCTCGGGGCTGCCACAGCATCATCGCTCGGGGCTGCCACAGCATCATCGCTCGGGGCCGCCACAGCATCATCGCTCGGGGCCGCCACAGCATCATCGCTCGGGGCCGCCACAGCATCATCGCTCGGGGCCGCCACAGCATCATCGCTCGGGGCCGCCGCAGCATCATCGCTCGGGGCCGCCACAGCATCATCGCTCGGGGCCGCCACAGCATCATCGCTCGGCGCCGCCACAGCATCACCACCTCAGCATCACTCAGCACCACCTCAGCCTGCTCTCGGAATCTGGCATCTGTTGATTCTCCCCTAGCATCTGGCCGCTGCTAGTGTTATAATACAGGTACTAGTTCCCAACCTTCACCCTCCGATTGTTTATGCCCCCTCAAAAAAAAAGCTTTAAGAAACAACCATTGCAATAGGCAGAAACAAGTTGCCAGCATTGCAAGAACAAAAGAAAACTGAGAATTTTTTATTGTAAATACTTTTTTAATATGGTCGTTCAGTTTTACATAATGCCTTCTTGGTCATATATAAAGTAACAAAAATGCTTCTGACACTTTATTATAACTTTTCAGCATGCTGCACAGCAGCCACACTTCTCTACAGCACAGCTTGAAGACATTGGCAAAGTCAATAGCTCTGGCTAAACACTTAAAAGGCCCCAAAGGCGAGACCTATTGGCTATGCCAATGCTTGTTTTTTTTGTACTTCACCATGGTGCACAGCATTTTGCTGATGCTGTTAAGCAAGGCTAAAAGTCCTAGGGAAAGCCAATAGGTCCCAAAGATGGACACATTGGCTTTGCCAATGTTTGCTTGCGTTTTGACGACTAAACGGTTACAGAAGGCCACAAAGCACATATGCGGTCCTTGTTCCCTTCGAAATCACAGATGTTGCTAAGAGTACTCACAAAGCAGCCCAACTGTTTCATGGAGGAATGGGCAAGATCACTTGTGCCTATAAAGTTTAGCTTATCTAGTGAGCCCAGACACACATCCACATATAATAAGCCTGTGTCTCCTGCATCCTGCCTCTCTGATATTCAGACTTCATAAAAAGTTTATTCGCAGAAGAGCCATGGCATTGCTGCTCCTCTGTTCTGCAAGAAAGGCCTAACATGCTCCCTAAGCACCAAACACCATCCTCTCAGAGCACTTTGGCATCCCTATCCTTTCACCCTGGGGCCATGATAACCTTGGTTGCAGTTGTGGTGACAGTTGAACCCTGCATAGTTCACACATTAACCAGGGATGGAGCTCAGATACAGCTATGCAATGAAGCTTGAAACCAATCTAAGCCAGAACTCATCCTTTACCAAACAAAGTGTATCCCCTTCTAAAAATAGCTCCAGTCTAGTCTGCTGCAAGCAAGGAGATGAAAATGATTGAAATAGAGCACGTGCTACAGATAACTAGTGCTAATAAACTTTCTCCACAGTCTCACTCAGCCGGGATGTGGGAGGGAGGAATAAGAGAAATGGATAATTACAACTAGGGAATTATTTTAATGGAATTATGCCAGAATCCTCCACACAAAACCATGGAACCATGAACGGCTGACCAAGCAAATTAAACCGCTATACCCCATTTTGAGACCGTATGCAGCTGGAGTGCCAAGTGTTTCTGGGTTGTGATCAGGAGACAAAGGTGCTCTGGAATATAGTATCCTGAATCGTCACTCATTTCAAATCAAAATAGGCATGTAAATTGGTTAGACATTCTGTCTGAAGCACAAAACAGCAGTATGCAAGTGGGAGTAAAGTCCCACTGCTCCTGGAATACAGGCAGATGGCCCCAGATTAAGTCAGGCTGATATAGAGGCAATTAATGTTTTAATTTTCTTTACAGGTGTAATAGGCTTTCGAGACTCCTCGGTTTGACGTTGGGTAATAAATGTTGCTTCAACAATTCGCAAAATAGAATCTGTTGTTCAGCAGTCACACAAATGATGTCCAATATTGGCTCTACTTGGACAAGTTGTAGAAACATTTGTTAGATTTTGGAGGAACAGTACACTGAGCAGGATGGAGAAGTTAAACTGGATTTAAGATTTATGAATAACAGGTTTTTCTTGGTTTCTTAGTAACCTAGGATTTCAGTGCGATTGCCTTAAAGTTAGTGTCCTGAAGTGAGCTACGAACACTGTATGGCATTAAACCCCTCATTCCTTATGACCTTGCTCATTTAGTTTTTTTCTTTCTTCCATAAGATGATTGTGGTGTTGCTGCTCTCCAGCCTTAGAATGTGCAAGGGGGTCACTATGATGTAGGTTAGAATGTGGGGGTTGAGGATTCTGGAGGGTGGCAGTTGAAGGGGAGGCTTGGACAAGGAAGGTGCTGTTTCTGTGCTTTCCTGCCTTTACTGCAGAGTTGAAAATAAAGGATAGTTTTATACCATATGAAGCTGTATTCTTACACTATAAAGTTAGCGACAGACTCAACTCTGCAAGAACCGGCGTGCAAACCATTACTAGGTGAAGGAGAAGAATTGTGTGTTTGGTGAAATTGTTGGAGGGCTTACCTATAGTAACGGAGCAGTACTAAGGAATGAGAGTGAGTCCAACAATTTGACAAGCATAGACTGAGTCGAAGACGTTACTGGAAAAACACAGCAGGAGGCGGTTCAAGAAGAATTCCAAGTTGATGCTCGAGCGCAAGCAAAGGGTGGCTCGTGAGAAGCCATACTGCAGTGAAAAGAACGTGAGGAGGTTGCGCGTGGAAGCTCGAGCGAGAGGATTCAGCTGAGAGCTGTGTCTCTAGCAGAACATGAGCAGTTGTGTTCTGGTAGCTGAGGAATGTTGGGAGCGGCGATGATATACGCAATATGACGTGTGCAGCCATTTTGAGTCGGGCCGGCATCTGAATGCTCTGAAATGAAAGCGGCATTCAGCACTAGTGCGCTAAACGGCAAGGATGAGCGTGAAGTAGGAGCGGGAAACAACCTTTAGAACGCATGCATTACATCGCATGCCATTAGATCGCGGTTTTTACAACGCAAGTCGTTACAACGACTTGCACTGGAGGGCGCTATAGGACAAGGAGTAGTTTAATTTACTATCCAACACCTTCCCTACTGTACGTAGGCTGGAGTTGGAATAGTAAATTAAACTACTCCTAAGTCCACGCCCTCAACGCAAGTCGTTGTAACGACTTGCGTTGTTAAAACCGCGATCTAATGGCATGCGATGTAATGCATGCGTGATATCGTCATACATCCCTTCAGATGACAGGCAGTGTCAATGAAGGCAGCATTGAGCGGTGCCGCTGTGTGAAGGCACTGATTTTATCCAGCAAGCGTAATGATGATACGCACACCTGTGAGTAGAAGTGCTTTCAGTGTGCGTTCACCATCGGTGATATGCACTCCCGGTATGGTCAAATTTAAAATTGAATGGCAGCAGAAGTGGTTATGCACATCCCAAGGTAATTGAATAAGCATAAAAAAAGCACAGCATCGGCGATGAGCACAACGGTTTATCCCATTACAACTATGGGTGTGTAGTCAAATACACACCTGTTTAAGGAACTTTTAATGCAGATTGAAACTTGCTATTTTTTTCTTTTGGTATATATTGCTATAAGATGTTTTAGTGTAGGAAAAAAAGTGATGAATAGAGCATTGTAGAAAAAAAAAGGGAAAGCAACAAGCAAGGCATTTTGTTAAAGGCAAAGGGAGCAGGTTTTAAATTAAAGGGGGGGACAGTATGCAGCTCAAATGTTTACGTTAACTCTCCTTCCATTTTTGCCAGCTCCTGGTGAACCACGCATGAATTGGCAGAAATGAAAGGATTACTTTTGTAACTATATGGATACTATAAACAATGAAACCTTAACAACAAACTAAAAAAGGCATTTTATTACATTCTTTGGGGCCAGAAGGCATAAGGCAGTATAACCAAATGGAGAAAAACTAAGTGAGTAAGAAACGGATGTGCATGCTAATGTGCTGGATGATTTAGAAGGATATTATGCGCCTACTGTATGTATTGCTATAGATGAGTTTTACCACCGTAAACCGGAACAGAGTGAATCAATTGATTATGTATCTGCGCTTAAAAAATTGACAATTTCGTGCAGATTTGGAGCACTACAGGAGTAATTAATTAGGGACCAAGTTATCTTGCATACTAAAAAGAAGAGTCCAAGGAAGATTGTGGGCTACCGGGGATGGAGCTTTAAAGAAAGTGTTGAGAATAGTGAGGAAAGTAGACATTTCTTACAGATGTGCGAAGGCTTCTTTAGAAGAAAGTAAAGAATGCGCAGAAGTGTGTTGTGAGTGGAAAGAAAAGTAGTGAAACCTTTTAGAAGAATGTGGAAAGTGGGAAATGTACAGAGAAGAAGGATCAAAAGAATTTTGTCTTGCCTACAAGAAACTTTAGTAGGGGTGAGGGTCAAGGTGGATTATGTTGCTACAGATGGGGAAGTCGGAAGCATTTGGTGAACAGTGCGAAGTGCAGGGTGAGTGATCAGAAGTGCTCAATTTGTGGATTGATAGGGCACTATGCATGTTCCTGCAGGAAAAGGGACAGGAGGATAAGAGTACAGTGTGTGCCAGAGTATCAAATAGTCTGCTTCGAATGATGATCAGTCTGGGGAAAAGGATTGTGTTTTAATGGTGCGAGATGTACTCTTAGATATTGTAAAAGTGGTAGAAATAAACCCAGATTGTAAGTGGCAGGCATACCAGTGATTCTGGTAGCAGATACCACCTTACCTTACACTATAATTAATTCTGACATGTGGAAGGAAAAGTTTGAAAGTCAAATAGGTAAGGAACTAAGGAATTCTGATCTAAAACCAGAAAGCTTTACAGGAGAAGCAATAACTATGGTGGGGTTTGGAGATTTTTTTTTTTTAATTTAAAGGCCGAAGGTGTAGTAACGAGGTCCACGCAGGTAGGATGTAGGTTAAGTAGATTTATTGAAGTCTATTACATGTAGAGAAGTTCTTGTGAAGCAGGTAGGTGAGTTCTGTAGAGCAGCCCCACCAGGAGCAGCCTGCCTGCTGCTCAGCCCATTCTCAACTGTCACACCTCACCTCTCAGGCACCCAACATTCCAATCTCATCATCACTCCAACATTCCATGCAGCACACAGCACATTCACACTGGCTGAGCAGGAGGGAAAATGGCAGAACATTAACATGAGCAGGATACTACAAATCCCCCTTTCTTATACAACAGAAGCAATAGTCCTATACCTAAATGAGATATAACAATAAGAACCCCAAAAAAGAATAACTGAGAGGAACACAGATGCAACAGAAGAAATAATGTAGAAAAGAACAGATAGGAAGGAGCGAAGAGATAGGTGGAGGAAAACTAAGAGGTAGGAATGGTAAATGACACAAATAGAAATAACCCATCCTCTCTAACAATGAAAATTAAAAAGAGAAGAAAACAGTAATAAGGCGAAAGAAACAAGTTAGCAGAAAGACATAGACGCACCAATGACTACCCCCAAACACACCCACTGGCCAGGCAGGCAGGCAAGCAAGGAAGGAAGGACAAGGCACGACACAAACTAAACACCAGCCTTACACCCAGAGACACACAAAAAGTGAAGGACGGATCTCCTCCACAAGCAAGAAATAGGAAGAAACTACAATGAGGGAAAGACTGGGGACAAAGGAAGACAAACACCCAATATTAGTACAGACACCAAGGATGAAAAGAATATAATGTTGCGTTTAAAATTTACAATGTAATATAATATAAGCATAACGTTGCAAGAAAATGACAGCAAATGGGACTGAAACCCATGAGAGACACACTAAGAAAGGGTAAAAACGCACCACTCGTATGTGAAGATGGGACTAAAACCCATGACCTACCCCTGATATAAGGGTGGTTGACTTAATGTAAATGGGACTGGCACCCAAGAACGTGTAGATGGGACTGACACCCAAAAAGACACACCCTGTGAAAGGGTAACAATGTACGAGGAGATGGGAGTTCAACCCATGACCGACCCCTACCCCGAGGAAAAAGGGGTGAGGAGCTACTGTGAATGGGACTAAGACCCATGACCTACCCCTGAAATAAGGGTGGTAAAGTAATGTAAGTGGGAAGATAAACAAAATGGGACTGACACCCATAACCTGCCCCGAAACGTAAGGGAGTTAAGAAAACGTGAATGGGACTAAGACCCATGCAATGATAGCCTGTGTAAGGACAACCCACGTGTAGAGGTCACATACTGTGCAATGTAGTAATGGGACTATTACCCAAACTGTTCCCTCAATAAAACTATGTAAATACAGTTCTCTAATGTAAAATTGTAAAGAACAAGGAACATATGAAAACAGGCATAAAATACCCATAGGACCAGCCCACGTAGGATAAGTAACATGCAATGTAAGACTTCCTAGCGTACTAGTTGACAGACAAAGTTATGAAAAGTCCCAGCACACTCTGTAAAGAAGTGATCATTGCCCAAAGTTGGAATGAGAGTTTCCAATGAACGTCTGACACAAATCTCCACTCCAGCAACACTTGCAGAATTCTTGGAACCATGCTGTAACGACATTTTCCATTACCAGAATGTATCGCGTCATACATGGTGGGCAAGATTTATAAATTAGAATGTACTGAGAGAACATTTTACATGCCGGGATATCAACAACTTAAAGGGTGGATTACCAAAACCTTCATTTACACCGGAATGATAAGCATAAGTTGCCTTTGGATCCCGCGACGTCCCCGGTTTGCTCCCAATGTCCGTGGTTGGCAGGAAATGTTCCAAAGCAAACGGGTAACAATGGGAGTCCGTAGCCCCGGAGGTTGCGTGCTGCCATCAATTTCAGAATGGCGGCACGCATGTGACGCAGCGCTGGGTGGTTCAAGGCGCGTTGCTGCTGGCAGGCTTCATGCAGCAGCAAAGGCTGAGTTCCGAACAAGACGTCACAGAGGATCTCTCTGCGACACTGCGCGACTCCAACTGTGTGGTAAGGAGCGCGCACTCCCCTCATACTTTGAAAAAACAGCGCAGCTGCCAAGCCGTTGAACCGGCCGAATTGTAAAGAGGTCCCAGATGAGGGAAACATTACCTGTCGAGAAACACATCGTAGGCAGACAATAAAATGCCAAGAATTCCTTGCGGAGAGGCGCAAAACCAGTAAAAACATTGCCCATGATGACATTCTCAGTAAAATACAGCTGGTTGACACCCACTGGAGAAAGTCCTTTTATTGTTGAAACACCACAACGTTGGAAAAGCGTGTAACCTACTTTCTAGATGTCACCAGTCGTGGTCCGGCATGGTCCGAAAGATAACCTAAGAGCGAGACCGAGCCAATGTGAAGAACAACGCGATACACAGCTTGCGATGTAAGAGATGTGCACACTTAGGCTTAATGCAGCTGCACATCTCCTCAGAAACCAAAGCACGGTAGTAGCAGGTTGTAGCCAGCAGCAAAACACTCTATTGTAGACAGGTTGGATCAGCGCTGTGTGGCTTCCCGTGGAAGATAGTTATGAGGCTGTTCTTCCCATCCTTGTTGACAGGATTGTAATCCCTAGCTCCATGTACTTAAAGTATGTCCTCAGGGTCATGCAGTATGTGGCTGAAAACGCACATACATGATCCAAATGAATTTACTGGATGTAAGTTGATGGGCTTGATGACTCAAACAGAGCTGGATACACCAAAGTCCAAAATAAGTAATGTAGATGAGCACAGAACGCCTGGGCTGGGGCTGTCTGATGGTCAGGACACTGGTGGAGCGGAGAGGCGTAGTGCTTCATCTTCTAAGGTTTCATGTTGACGTCTTTGCTTTTCTGTGAAGAAATTCTTTGTTTCTTATAGATGTCTTTATTGTTCTGTGAACTTCCTTGTATCTTCTTTGGATTTTTCCTTTCCTGTGGATACCTCGTCATGTACTTTGTGTTGGCAGCAACTGTAGGCTCTGTAGTTTGATCCATCTTCAGGTCCTCTTTTCTTTGCCTGGTTTCTGAAATCCGTTTGTAGCACGTAGGTAGTCACCAACTCATCGCCAAAATAATGTAACGAGGTCCACGCAGGTAGGATGTAGGTTAAGTAGATTTATTGAAGTGTGTTACATGTAGATAAGTTCTTGTGAAGCAGGTAGTTGTGTTCTGTAGAGCAGCCCCACCAGGAGCAGCCTGCCTGCTGCTCAGCCCATTCTCAACTCACACCTCGCCTCTCACCCAACATTCCAATCGCATCATCACTCCAACATTCCATGCAGCACACTCACACTGGCTGAGCAGGAGGGAAAATGGTAGTACATTAACATGAGCAGGATACTGCAGAAGGGCACAAGATAGGGTGTATGTTGCAGCGTATGGACCGTGTGTACTAAGTTGAGGAGACCAAAGAAGTTTAGATATCTTAAACCCGAACAGTGAAGACCCAAGTCTTGATGAATGAAGGAGACAATGTGGGTGAGAACACGCAAGAAATTCAGTGAGGTATTTTCTGGAAAGATTAACATGTTGAAAGGATTTAAACACAAGATTATACTTAAGGAAAAGGCTGTTCCAGTAAATTAAAAAGTAAAGAATGTTCGGTTTGTTGTGAGAAGCGAAACGGAGAAAGATTTGTCAAGGTGGGAGGAGGCAGGAATAATAGAACGCATAGTCGTTGGAATGTTGTCCAGTAGTTGTGGCCAGGAAGTCCAATGGGAAAATCAGAATGTGTGTGGACTTAAAAGGTGTAAATCGACAAATTCAAGTGGACAAAGTTCCATTACCCAAAACTAGTGAGTTACTGGCCAAAAAAAGAACATGAAATGGTTTCCAACTGTAGATTTGTCATCTGCTTACCGCCAGGTTTTTCTACATGAACAAAGCAGAAATATATTGTACCATATGGATGTTTTCAAGATGTGAGGATGCCATTTGGGCTGGCGTCTGCAGCCTCCATTTTTCAGAAGTTGAGCGAAATTTTGAGGGCTATTGAGGGGGTTCTGAATTCGGGACGAGGTTTTGATAGTGATCAGAAGGGAGCATGATGAAAGATTGAAGAAAGTTATGATGGTTTTAAAATTGAAGGGGTTGAAAGAGTTCCCAAAGTGTTTGCACAAAACCAAGTTACATATTTGAGACATATAATTGGAAGAGAAAGTATATCACCTAAAAAAAGTTACTTGAGGCGCTAAGGGAAGCTCCGGAGCCTGGGAATAAAGAGGAACTGCGCTCTTTCTGGGACTTGCGGAGTTTTAAATTTTTTTTTTTTTTTGCAAAAGAGGTGTACAACAGGATTTCAAATGCAGGTATACAACAGTACGTCAAACAATCGGAATACTATGGTCAATCACAACAATGGGTGATACCAGGTAGAGAAATTAGTGGCGGGGGAGGGGGTAGGAAGGGACTGGACGAGGGGGGGGAAGGGGAGGAAGCATCTGTATTGTAAAGGGCACAGCGCGGGCGAGGGGTTGGTATCTGATCCTTTGTCCGTTCTATCAGTGTATGCCGGGCCTCGTCCGTGGGGGCGCAGAGGATATTGGCCCTTATCTGGTACCAACAATGCGGCGGCCCATATAGGAATGTCGCCTCAAGTGGCGGGTAGGTGGTAGAGAGGGAGGAGTATGTATCGGGGACTCGCGCGTGATGCATGAGTAGGGACGAGGTGGGGAGACCTAAGTGGTTGAAGGGATATTGTCGTCCATGACACTGATGGGATGGGTTACGAGTCCCAAGTCGAGAGCTGCTCTAGGAGGGGGTAGGAGGGGAAGGGCAATGGGGTGGGTGCGGAGAGGAAGGGGGGAAGGGAGGGTGGTCGACAGGGAAGGGGACTTTCCAGGACCCTAGTACGGGAGAATGCTAAGTGCATAGATGTATGGTGTTGGGGCCTCTGCCAGTGGGGAGGAGACCCATACATCTGTGTGCCTGGCAAGGAAGAGGGAGGGATAGGGTGGTAGGGGAGAGGAGGGCGGTGGGGGGGGGGAGGGATGGGGAGGTGTAGGGAAGGTGGGGGGAGCGGGGGGTCCAGATGGGAATGGGGTGAAGTAGAGGGTGGGGGGGGGAAGAGGCAGATGGACTGGCAGAGTTCTACTCAAAATTTGTAAATAACTTTGCAGAAAAGTCACACGACCATAGGCATGCGAAGTAAATTTGATTGGGGAGAAAACTGTGTGAGAATTTCAAAATATAAAGATTGACATTTGTTATGCTGTACCCATTCAAGGATTTGATACAGATTTATGCAGCATTCGGACTGTGTATGCCAGTGGAAAGGTTTTGGGTGCGGTGCTCACGCTAAAGAAGTATGAAGAAAAAAGTTGTCATTGGGTTTGCATTGAGAAGCGTTACACCAGCAGAAGAAGCATGATCAATAATAGAGAGACACATGCTTGCCTATGTATGGGGTATGAAGCATTTCAGGGCATTTGTGTGGGGCACGGAGTTCGATGTAAGAATGGACCACAAACCTTTGGTAAATTTGCTTACAACTGAAGGGTTCGTGAAGGCGTCTACAAGAATTGACAGGCTTTCAATGTGGCTCCTAGATTATAATTATCAGATTAAATATGTTCAGAGTGTGCAGAACAAAGTTGCTGATTTGTTTAGGCCGAATGCCTTTGCACATTAGAGTTATTTTTATTTTCAAGAAAACAAGAGCGACCCATACGTCCTTGTGAGCTGGGTGTTGCATCAGAGCAAAAACAATGTTCACAAGGAACTCATTTATCAAAACAATTCAGTATATGCAAGCTAATATAACTTGCTCAGATTAATCTAAAGCATAACAAATCAAAATCAGACCTTACTCATTCGGCCACGGCAAAATTACCAGAAGAATATATATTTTACAATATCTTAGAAGAATTTCTCAAAAAAAAAGCCCAAAACTAAAGTAGTCAAAGTAGTGCTCACTTCAGCCGAAGTGAGTAGGATTTGTTCTGTAGTCGCAGTCATTACCACAGACTTATTTCCTTATACATTAAGAATTCGAAGTATTTAAACTACAAGCACATAAAAGTGATTTTGTGAGCCCCAGTGAAGTGACCATAACCTAACGTGGTGAGTACTGAGTGGAAAAAAAGAAACGGGAGAACAGGTTATTGGTAGAAATCAAAAGGACGAGCTATACACAATGGATAATGTATTTCTCTCTCTTTTATTAGTGTTGAATTTTCGACCCTCTCTTGATACGGGGTCTCTTCAGGACAGCGTATCTGGGGACATTATCAGCACAAGGCGTCTATCTCCTAATGATTTCCTGATGGTAGGGAGGAGTACCGGGTGTTATTATATCATGTGGATATACTGGGAAACGGTTGAGCAGGAACCACTTGAATAGGAATGTGCGTGGTCCGTTACTAGGGATAATTTGCCAGGTCACCACAATTTCAGTTATTTCCAATCTGTGGTGATAACACAGATGGAGGGGATTGCATCCAGGGTTAATGGTTGAAACCCGATCGGATATCGATGCTAGTCCCCCGGTACACAGTTCTAAGACGAATTAAGCGTCACCAAGTCGGGTTTCTCAATGGAGTGTTCGTTCCGGGTGAGTTCCTTGTGAACATTGTTTTTGCTTTGCCCATTAGAGAGCTGCCAAAAAATGAGTGGTATGATTTTCGAGTTACTTGTCTGGATGAGGAAGGCATGGACTCCATTAAGAGAGAAAATAGGAAGACTACATATGAAAATGATGGGCTACTCGAGAAAGTGAAACAGTATCTTAGGAGTTTGGGAGGCCAAGAAGAGTAATCAGATGGATTTAAAAGGATTTTGGGAAGTAAGGAATGAGCTAGGAGTGTCAGGATTTATTGTGAGGGGAGGAAGGATTGTCCCACCGCAGTGTCAAAGAGAGGGTTTTGTATTTGTCACTAAGGACATTTCGGCATAGTTAGGAAAGAAAAGAGGGTTAAGTCCTTTTATTGGTGGTCAGGAATGGATTTAGATATCGAGAGTAGAGTGAGATTGTGAGCAGTGTGTCAACTCGGACAAAAGTTTGCATACCACGAGACCACCTTGGATTCCTGTTGAGTGCCCAAAGATGATATGGGAAATGTTGGCAGTGGATTTTGTAGATACTTTGTCTTGATTGACTGCTTTAGCAAATGGGTGGTGTTGGACGTTGTGCAGAAGGCAGAATGTGGACACAGTGGTAACGTTTTTGGATGCAGTGTTTTTAAGAGGGGTTTCCAAGGAAACTTTTGAGTGACAATGGAGCACATTTTAGAGCTTCCAAGGTTGAACAGTTTTTAAAAAAGAAATGGAGTAAAACATGTATATACAATACTCTGTCACCCTGCAGGAAATGATGCAGTGGAGTGGTTTCATCGGGTAAATAAAGGTACTATCTAAATAGCTTGTGCTAATAAGAAGAAATGGGAGGTGGAGATGTTGTGGACGTACAGATTGACACCTCCACTCACAATGTACATCCCTTTTGTTTATATGTGTAGTAGGGAGCCATTCACCAAAGACAGTTTGGGATGGCTGGATAGTGCAAGAAGAGTTGAGTGGTCACCAGAAATTGTAAAAAGGAACATTGTTAAAGCACAGTGTACTTACAAAAAATATTATGATGTAAAGAAAGCAATGAAAGTGGAAACGTTGCAGGAAACTGATTGGGTAAAGGTGCGAGAGGTACCAAAATGGCAAAGTGGATATACTGAACTGTTGAGTGATAAAATGCTTAAAAAACTCCGCTAGACTGAGTGATAATCTTGTGTGGCACATGAGTCGCTTAGCCAAATGTAAGGCAGTTGAGAAAAGAGAAAGAGGAGAGGTTGGGGATGAAGTCTCACAGAATGAGTGGTTTTGGGAAGATAATGTGGAGCTAGAGAATGAGAAAGGTGAACAGGAAACACCAAGTGGTGGAGACTCAGTGATAAAGTCGGTATGACCTGATTGGGCATGTTGCTAAGGATCATCCAGGCTCAAGGATTTTGTGTTAAGCTTATTGTAGTTCTGGTAATTATTCTGTGTTCTAGTAATTATTCAAAGTTCTGCTAATTATGCTGTGGCCTTTTTATTATAGTCCCCTGAACTTTTTAGCTGTGTACGGCAATTATATATATATATATATATATATATATCTACTGGCGGTCGCCAGTAGATAGTTATAGTTAGGACCTATTTTCCATAGGAAATCCGCGACATTCTATTTGAAATAACTCTTGCGTCTGTTGACGAATCTTCGCGAAATCTTCAAACTTTATGGCCCGGTCCGCTCCTACCCTGAAAGTCTCGGGGTGATTCGTCAAGCTGGGGCCGAGAAAAAAGGGGGGTCCCAAAACGTGTTTTCCCCATTCATTTTCCCATAGGAAACTTTAGACACGGCTACAGCCCGAACTGCTGAACGGAATTACACCAAATTTGGCAAAGAGGTAGTTCTTGGTTCAGAAAGAACCCTTTTTGTTAAATGGTGTAAATCCGTTCAGTAGTTGCGGAGAAAATCAAAAGTAAAAACACATATATATCTGGGCAGAGCCTTAACCACACATGTCATCGTGAGATCTGATTGGCTGTCAGCACTTCATCCTGGAATTGCTGGCAGCCATCTTGGGACCAATATAAATGACAGTACCCCATTGAAATGCATTGTAGTGAATCGAAGATTTTGAGGGTTACCAAAAGGAGAACTATAAAGGGTGATAACAGACTTTAGTTACATTAGAATTCATTTGTTGATGGTACCATACTAATTTCAGGAATTGTGGTGTGTTCTAAGGTGATTTTACCCTGTGAAAAACCTTCTGCTGGGATATCATGAATCATGTTTGAGAGAGAACTATTTTCACATGCTTGTCCCATACAGTTTTGGAAGGTGCTCCAGAAGCTAAAATGAGAGCATATTTTCTGTAAATTCACATTATCTTTCTCAGTCATGTGAGAATGAAGTCTGACATTCTCAGTAAAACATGTACATCCAACAAGGGCAGAGACTGTCAGTTGATTCCTTTGTGTTCTACTGCAGCTTCCCAGAGTGTTCTAAAGAACAACTAGAGTGCTAACAGCCTTATTTATGACAAAAGTATGGCACACCTGAAGCCATCTTGATTGGAATAAACTGGTAACACTTAAAACATTTTAATTTAAAAAGGAACAAAATGATGGGGTTCATCTTGTCATAGAAATTATGGTTAGTGCTCTGGAAAGAAAAATTAGGACATGTTTCAAGTGTGATCTCAAATATCTTCCTGTTATATTTCAACAGGAGCAGCCTGTCAGTTGATGCCTCTGTGTTCTACTGCAGCTTCCCAGAGTGTTCTAAAGAACAACTAGAGTGCTAACAGTCTTACTTATGATAAAAGTATGGCACACCTGAAGCCATCTTGATTGGAATAAACTGGTAACACTTAAAACATTTAATTTAAAAAGGAACAAAATGAAGGGGTTCATTTTGCCATAGAAATTATGGTTAGTGCTGCAAAAAGAAAATGTAGGGCATGTTTTAAGTGAGATCTCAAATCCTCTTCTATTTCATTAGAAAATTCTGACATGCAGACTGAAACAATCACTTTCAATACCAGCAGTAGACTTCCAGTTAACTCCTTGGTGAGCAGTAGCTTTACTACAGTGATCTAATGAACAACTAGAGTGCTAACATTCTGAATTTATGGCAAATGTGTGACACATCTGAATGCCTTCTTGATGGAATCAAAGTAAAAAACTGAAAGCATTTCCTACTGAGACTGCAGTAAATGAGGAAATTAGGAAACTTCATAACAAAGAAGTCTTCCAAGATGGCCACCAGTGAAAAAAGAGCCTAAATGTAGCACAAATATTACCCAGATGTAGCCCACATATAGCCCAATGACAAAAGTGTGCAAAACACTTTTTATTTTTAGTTTTTTTGCAGTTTTATGTAGTGCAGACTGGTCAGGTATTGGAGCGTTGCATCTTAAAACATGACCCCCTACACTACAAAAACACCACTGCACTACCCTAAACCCTAAAACACTACCCCAGCACAACCCCTACACTACACAAGCACCACTGCACTATCCTAAACCCTAAAACACTACCCCCAGCATGACCCACTACACAAACACCACTGCACTACCCTAAACCCTAAAACACTACCCCAACACCACTGCACTCACCTAAATCCAAAAACACTACCCCCAGCACGACCCCCTACACTACCCAAACACCACTGCACTACCCTAAAACATGACCAACTACACAAACACCACTGCACTACCCTAAACCCTAAAACACTACCCCCAGCACGACCCCCTACACTACACAAGCACCACTGCACTACCCTAAACCCTAAAACACTACCCCAGCACGACCCCTACACTACCCAAACACCACTGCACTAACCTAAATCCTAAAACACTACCCCCAGCACGACCCCCTACACTACCCAAACACCACTGCACTACCCTAAAACATGACCCCCTACACTACACAAACACCACTGCACTACCCTAAACCCTAAAACACTACCCCAGCACGACCCCCTACACTACACAAGCACCACTGCACTACCCTAAACCCTAAAACACTACCCCCAGCACGACCCCCTACACTGCCCGAACACCACTGCCCTAAACCCTGAAACACCAACCCTAGCACGACCCCCTACACTGCCCGAACACCACTGCACTGCCCTAAACCCTGAAACACCACCCCCTTCACGACCCTCTACACTGCCCGAACACCACTGCACTGCCCTAAACCCTGAAACACCACCCTCAGCACGCCCCCTACACTGCCCGAACACCACTGCACTGCCCTAAACCCTGAAACACCACCCCCTGCACCGCCCCCCTACACTGCCCGAACACCACTGCACTGCCCTAAACCCTGAAACACCACCCCCAGCACGACCCCCTTTACTGCTCGAACACCACTGCACTGCCCTAAACCGTGAAACACCACCTCCAGCAAAACCCCTACACTGCCTGAACACCTTTGCTCTGCCCTAAATCCTGAAACACTAGCCCCAGCACGACCCCCTACACTGCCCGAACACCACTGCACTGCCCTAAACCCTGAAACACCACCCCCAGCACGACCCCCTACACTGCCCGAATACCACTGCACTGCCCTAAACCCTGAAACACCAGCCCCAGCAAGACCCCCTACACTGCCCGAACACCACTGCACTGCCCTAGACTCTGAAACACCAGCCCCAGCAAGACCCCCTACACTGCCCGAACACCACTGCACTGCCCTAAACCTTGAAACACCAGCCCCAGCATGACCCCCTACACTGCCCGAACACCACTGCACTGCCCTAAACCCTGAAACACCAGCCCCAGCACAACCCCCTACACTGCTCGAACACCACTGCATTGCCCTAAACCCTGAAACACCAGCCCCAGCACGACCCCCTACACTGCCCGAACACCACTGTACTGCCCTAAACCCTGAAACACCAGCCCGACCCCCTACACTGCCCGAACACCACTGCACTACCCTAAACCCTGAAACACCACCCCCTGCACCGCCCCTACACTGCCCGAACACCACTGCACTACCCTAAACCCTGAAACACTACCCCAGCACGACCCCCTACACTACACAAGCACCACTGCACTATCCTAAACCCTAAAACACTACCCCCAGCATGACCCACTACACAAACACCACTGCACTACCCTAAACCCTAAAGCACTACCCCAACACCACTGCACTCACCTAAATCCAAAAACACTACCCCCAGCACGACCCCCTACACTACCCAAACACCACTGCACTACCCTAAAACATGACCAACTACACAAACACCACTGCACTACCCTAAACCCTGAAACACCACCCCCAGCACGACCCCCTTTACTGCTCGAACACCACTGCACTGCCCCAAACCCTGAAACACCACCCCCAGCACGACCCCCTACACTGCCCGAACACCACTGCCCTAAACCCTGAAACACCACCCCCTGCACCACCCCCTACACGACCCGAACACCACTGCACTGCCCTAAACCCTAAAACACCACCCCCAGCACGACCCCCTACACTGCCCGAACACCACTGCACTGCCCTAAACCCTAAAACACCACCCCCAGCATTACCCCCTACACTGCCCAAACACCACTGCACTGCCCTAAACCCTAGAACACTACCCCCAGCACGACCCCCTACACTACCCGAACACCACTGCACTACCCTAAACCCTAAAATACTACCCCCAGCACAACCCCTACACTACCCGAACACGACTGCACTGCCCTAAACCCTCACACTCCCCGAGCACGACCCCCTACACTACCCGAACACCACTGCACTGCCCTAAACCCTAAAACACTCCCCCAGCACGACCCCTACACTACCCAAACACCACTGCACTGCCCTAAACCCTAAAACACTACCCCCGCATGACCCCCTACACTACCCAAACACCAATGCACTACCCTAATCCCTAAAACACTACCCCCCACATGACCCCCTACACTACCCAAAGACCACTGCACTACCCTAAACCCTAAAACATGACCTCCTACACTACACAAACACCACTGCACTACCCTAAACCCTACCGCCTACACTACACAAACACCACTGCACTACCCTAAACCCTAAAAAACTACCCCCAGCACGAACCACTACACTACCCAAACACCACTGCACTACCCTAAACCCTAAAAACCTACCCCCAGCAGTACCCCTACACTACCCAAACACCACTGCACTACCCTAAACCCTAAAACACTACCCCCAGCAGTACCCCCTACACTACCCAAACACCACTGCACTACCCTAAATCACTACCCCCAGCACGACCCCCTACACTACCCAAACACCACTGCACTACCCTAAACCCTAAAACACTACCCCCAGCACGACCCTCTTCACTACCTAAACACAACTGCACAATTTGTTACAGGCGTTGCAACGCAGGCCTGTGGTGCTTACTGGAAGTACCTAGTGGGCTAGTTGGGCCCCAGGGACCCTCAGGATTCAAGGTGACCTAATCCCCCAACTTAAAACGCACCACGGGGCGCGTTTGCACAGTGGTGAAGGGAGGGGCGGGGCCTCAGGTGACATGTGCGCAAACACGCCCTGTGGTGCGTTTTAAGTTGGGGAATTAATTCCCTTTGAATCCTGAGGGACCCTGGGGGCCAACTAGCCCACCAGGTACCTTCAGTAAGCACAACAGAGTTGCGTTGCAGAGAGGTGAAAAAAGGTGTGTGGCCTCGGAACGCCTCTCTGCAACTCACCTCTGTGGTCCTAACGGTAGGTACCTGGGGGGCTAGTTGGGCCCCAGGGACCCTCCGAATTCAAGGGGACTTAATCCCGCAACTTAAAACGCGCAACGGGGTGTGTTTGCACACATGTCACCTCAGGCCCCCCTCCCTTCACCACTGTGCAAACGCGCCCTGTAGCGCGTTTTAAGAGGTAGTTTTAATCCCCCTGCCCTATTATGTACTAGGGACTTGCAGAGGAGGTCATGCTAATCACAGGGGTACCCCAACGCATAGTGTTCCCTAGTGTATGTAGGTGTTTTCACTGTATTCTAAGTGTCTTTTAGCATAGCACTGGCTCTGGTTAGTCAGTCAGTTACCACCAGTACCCGTCTGAAAATGTTGTGGGCACAGGATGATTTTGCAACAAGGCCTCTTTCTGCTCCTCTGTTGGTTCTTTCTGCACATCTTTTGCTTCTTTCTGTGCGTTTTTTCTTCTTTCTTCACATGTCCTACCTCTGTAGGCATAGTTAGAAACTAGCATTTAAAAAAACCTTTGAAATTCACTTAAAAAATCATAGGTTTCAGGCACGTTATAGTTAGAAATTAGCATTTAAAAAACCTTTGAAATTCACTGAAAAAACCATAGGTTTTAGGGACAGTTATAGTTAGTTGGACATTTCACTCGTACAAAACCATAGAAATTCCCCCGTTATAGTTAGTTCAGCTAACTATAACTCGCGCCCCCACAATGCACTGCTGATGACGTCACATATTACATCACTCATGACATGGTCAGTGACATCACTGATGACCTCATCCATGTGATAATTTCATGCATCTTCTCACACCCTAATATAACTTTTGATACACCCACTCTAAATTACAGACTGCCATTCTCAAAACCATAGACACTCCAACACCAAAAACTACATACCCACTCACTGATTCTTAGGTCTACACACACATCCACTCACTCACCCGTACAGTCACTCATACTTAGTCACTCAGTACAGGACTATCATATGCACTCATACACCTATATAAACACTCACACACCGCCACTCATCCATAGAGGTACTCACACACGTAGTCAGTCATGCAAAAAATTAATCACACACCCATTTACTCACCTATACAGTTATACACACACCAGCTCACTTACTCATACAAATACTAGCACATTCTTACGCTCTTATACAATCACTGATACAAGTACACACTCATCCATACAGCCACTCTCACAATCACACACTCACTTATAGCCATTTATATACTCCAACACACACATATACTGCCTTTCACATATGTAGTTACTCACACATGTACCACTGAGATATACATTCAATCACTAACACCCATACACACACTCACCCACCCATACAGTCCATCACAGATGCACTCTTGAAACCATGCACCCAGTGAATCACCAACTCACACATCTATGCACAGAGTCACACACACCCCACCCACACAAACACTCAGGCACCCATACAGATACTCAGACAATCAATCAATAACCCATGTAGACACTCATGTAGCTATTCAGAAAGCCATGCAGCCGCTTACAAACCAACAGACAGACGGATACAGACATTCACACAGTTTAGTCACTAACCAATGCATTCAGTAAGATTCATTTAATCACTCACTTGTAGAGTCAGTCACTCACGTACTAAATCATCCATTCAGACACTTTTTACACCCACTCATTCTTCAATACGCCTTTCCCTATATATATTAAACATATTTAAACTTTACAGAAACAGTCACTGGATGATGTCATCAGTGATGTCATCAGTGATGTCATCAGTGATGTCATCAGTGATGTCATTTGAGATGTCATCAGTGATGTCACTGACCATGTCATGAGTGATGTAATATGTGACGTCATCAGCAGTGCATTGCGGGGGCGCGAGTTATAGTTAGCTGAACTAACTATAACGGGGGAATTTCTATGGTTTTGTACGAGTGAAATGTCCAACTAACTATAACTGTCCCTAAAAGCTATGGTTTTTTCAATGAATTTCAAAGGTTTTTTAAATGCTAATTTCTAACTATAACGTGTCTGAAACCTATGGTTTTTTCAGTGAATATATATATATTTGGGAATTAGTATGTTTAGTTTTATTATTTATCATATTCTGTTGCAATATTGATTGTTTTATTTATTAGCATATGCAGAGGGAGGATGTGTGGTGTTGCTGCTCTCCAGTTTTAGAATGTGCAGGGCATTACTATGTTGTTGGTTAGAACGTGGGGATTGGGCATTCTAGAGGGTGGCAGTTGAAATGGAGTCTTGAACAAGGAAAGTGCTGTTTCTGTGCTGTCCTGCCTTTACTGCAGAGTTGAGGATAAAGGATAGTTTTACGCGGTATGAAGGTGTATTCTTTCACTACAACGATACAGATACATATATTTGAAAAAAACTCATAATTGAGCAGAGTGCTGGCATTGTTACGGAAGCAGCATAGAATGTTAAACTTCTGAGTGGCCCACAGATGCGGCTGTCACTGGACCAGCTCCTTTTGCATTTTTCATCTAATCTAGGAAAGGCCACTGAAAACACCAGATTCTGTTGACAGAGGCTTGGTAATTTGCCTCACTTTCCATATAATCCACTATCTTTTTTTAATTTTTTTAATTTTTTTTATTGTTAACAGTAAAAACAGAGAAGTCTTGGATATACGAGATGTACAGAGTGCAAAACATTATTACAATGTTGGGGACATGGAGTGTCACAACAGACAAACCAATATCCATGCTGGTACAATATTTGAGGGTTATATGCGAACAAAGTACGATTATTCGTAGGGTACCTGGTTTAGAGTCTATTGTGGCCCTTTCTCTGGCTGTTCTTTCATTAGGCCCAGTTCATCCTCTGCCTCTCCGATATCCAGCTCATAGTAATCTATCCACGGGGCCCATATCTTCTTAAATTTACGAGGGCACCCCCTAGCTTTGTATGTGACTCTTTCGGCCATCATATATGTCTATGCCTGCCTTCAATTCCTTAAGTGTGGGGGAGGCGCGATCTCCCCAGTGGCGGGCTATATCCCGCTTAGCCAATACTAGCCCCAAATTGGCGAATGTGAGCTTGCTGCGTGTTGGGTCGATCTCCGTGGGGATACCCAGGAGGGTAAATTTGGCCTCCCGCTCGAGTTGCGCCCCCAGGATACTGTTCAACTCCCCTAATATTTGGGTCCAGTACCTTTGTATTTTCCTGTACTCCCACAGTGTGTGTATGAAAGTGCCTCGATCACTCTGACATCGGAGACAGTCAGGGGTTTCTGTCCGTCCCATGATATGTAGTCTTGCTCTACCGAAATAGGTTCTGTGTAGGATTTTATACTGTATAAGACGCAGTCTCTGCTTTATTGCCACTTCGCGTGGATGCATTAGGGCTGCTTCCCAATCAATGTCGTCTAGTGGTCCCGTGGTAAGTTCCCATTTGGCTCTTAGTGGACCCAGATTATCAGGCATATTGTTAAGTAATGTTCTATAAGTCCATTAAATGGCCTTACTCGGGATTTCCTCCTGTATGAATCTACCCTCCAGGGGGGAAAACTCCGGTATTTCGCTTGTGTCCAGTCTCTCTGCCTTCCAGGCGTGTTTCAGTCTAATATAGGCATACTTTTGAGTATCTTTTAGTTGATATGTAGTCTGGAGTGTGTTAAAGGAAGCTAGAGTGCCTTTCTCTAGTATGCCGCCCAGCTTGGATATCCCTATCGTATCCCATTGTTTGAATCCCCTAAGCTTCCCTATCTCCGGTAGTCTCGTCCCCTCCCACAGGGGGGTCTTTCTCGTGAGTCTACTATCCCATTTCATCTGTTTCTCCGCTCCTAGCCATGCTTCAATTACCCTTTGGGTGGCCGGCAAGAGACGGGAGACACCCCTCCCGCCATATATATAATGGAGCTGTGTGCGGTGTCGAAATTGGAGTCTCTCTGTGGGATGTTCCCTTGTCGTATGACCCCACTCATTAAGGACAACTTAATGGGCTGCCCTATAGTAGGCTCTAATGTCTGGCAGGGCCAAACCTCCATTATACGGATTGCGTTTAAGGGTTTGCAGCGCTACTCTTGGGTGGGCCCCGTCCCATAGGAGTACTCGTAGTTCATTGTTCAGTGTCATGAATATGTTTTCCGGTATCTTATTATGGGTGTTTTGCAGTATATAAAGTAGCTTTGGGAGCGTTACCATCTTATACATGGCGGCTCTGCCCATTATTGTCAGAGGTAGTTTCCTCCATCTCTTGACATCTTCTTGGAATACCGCAAGAACTCGCTTGAAATTTTGGTTCAGGCTAGTCGCTTCATGGGATGTAATGTAAAGGCCGAGGTATCGGAATCCATCTGGGGAAACTTGTAAACACCTCAGGAAATCTCGAGTTTCAAGGGGACCTCCCACCGAATAAAGGTTGGATTTACTCCAGTTAATACTGTATCCTGCTTTATGGCCATATTCCTCAAATATTTGCAGGACCGTTGGGAGTGTCCTGACTGGATCCGTTATGTATAGCAGGATATCGTCTGCGTAGAGCGATATGCGCTCTTCATCTAGAAGTTGTTCCTCGTCTGTGAAGCCACTGAGCTCGGGATGGGATCTGATTCTACACGCCAGAGGCTCCAGGACTAGGGCAAATAATAGTGGAGATAGTGCACAGCCCTGTCTGGTACCTCTTTGGACAGGCCAGGGTTCCGAAGTCACCCCGTTTACTCTGACTTTAGCCGCCTGGTTCGTATAAAGGAGGTCCAGCCATTCCATGAAGACAGGGTCGAATCCAAAGCTCTGCAGGGTTTGTTTCATGAACGGCCAATGAACCATGTCAAACGCCTTTTCGGCGTCAAGGGAGAGAAACATGTGTGGGCTATCTCTGTTTAACCGTATCCATCCAGTTGGCCAGCCGTCTGAGATTGAGGCGTGTGGCTCGTTTAGGCATGAAGCCGGATTGATCTCTATGTATTATAGGGGTTATGACTGCTAAGATGCGTGTTCCCAGGATGGACGCCAGGATCTTGGTCTCTATGTTAAGCAGCGATATCGGTCGGTAGGACCCGCAGTCCTCTGGTGGCTTCCTTGATTTGTGAATTACCACCACTATAGCAGTTCGCAGATCAGGTGGGAGGATCCCCTCGTCTTTTGCTGCTAAAAACATGTTCAGTAGGTGTGAGCCCAGTAAACTAACGTTTTGTTTAAAAAATGATGCGGGTAATCCGTTCGGTCCCGGGTATTTACCTGACTTCTGTCATCCTATTGCCTCCGTCACTTCTTCTAGGGATAAGTCTTTATCTAACCCGTCTCGATCCTCCTGTGAGAGAGTGGGGATCTCAATTGTCTCGAGGTAGCTATTGATTTGTGCCTCGCTCGCTAGGGGCCTAGATCTCTAAAGGGCCTCCTAGTAGTGGGCAAAGGCGCCCGCTATGTCTTGAGGTGTTGTGTGAGTCTGGCCATGTTCCTGTATCTTTGTCACCCATCTTGCCTCAGTCTCCTTCCTACTCCACCAGGCCAGTAATTTCCCTGCTCTATCTCCTGTCTCATATAGGCGATGCTGAGTGGCCAGAATATGGGTTTTAACTTCCTGGGTGACCAGTGCTCTATACTCCCTTCTAGTTATCTCTATCTGACGGAGGGTGTGGGGGTCCGTGTCGGGGACGGCCTTAGTTTCCAGGTTTAATAGTATGTGTTCCAGGGTCTCAATCTGTGTTGTCTCTGCTCTTTTTTTTGTGTGCAATGATGTTCTGTGCCTTAGCTCTTGTCACTGTTTTAAACGCCTCCCATAGGGTGGCCGCCGATTCCACTGAACCTTCGATTTCTTTGAAATATAATTCGGCATCTGTGCGAATTTCTTTGGCTACCTTTCTGTCTTGTAGGGCCCAGGCGCTCAATCTCCAGTCTTTGTTACGTCTCTTAGACGTCCCTCCCACTGTGAGCCATAGCGGTGAATGATCAGATATACCCCTTGCGAGATATTCCGCCTTTTCAATTGTCTCTCTCTCCAGCCGGGGTAAAATGGTAGTCCAATCTGGAGAATACTTTGTGCGCCCCCGAAAAATAGGAATAGGCACGTGTGTTTGGGTGATGCCGCCATAAATCAGTCAGCCCGAGTGTATCTTGAAACTGTGTTGTGTGTGTAGGGCCGAGTGTTCCTGGGCTCACGTGCGTGCGATCAAGATGTGGGTTTATCACATTGTTAAAATCGCCCCCTATGGTGGGCGTGGCAGGCCCTGACTGCAAGAGTATCCCAGTGATGCTATCTAGTGTTTGCTGCTGTAAGCGCGGGGGCATATACGCTAACCAGCAAGAATTCTTTGCGATGCCATATCCCCTGGACCGCCACATACGTCCCGTTGGGATCTGACCATGTCTTAGTGATCTGAAAGGGGGGTGATCTCTTAATCAGTATAGCTACCTCCCTTGACCCAGTGGAGAACCAAGCATGTGCCAGTGTAATGTACTGCCCTCTACCCAGGAAGGAGCATTGTGTGCCCGTCAGGTGTCTCTTGTAGGAGGACTATGTCGGGCTTAAGTCTTTTAAGATATTTAGTGGCTAACCTTCTCTTAATTTTGTTCCCTAACCCGTTGACGTTCCACGTCATGACGGTGTATTGACCCTCTCCCATTGTCAATGTGATCGTGGGTCCTTGCAATTCTGGTTCTTCTCGTCCAAACTCTGTCCTCCCTCCCCTCCACCTCTTCCCTCGATATCCATTTGAATGCTTTCGGAATGACTTCTCTGTGTTTGAACTTATTGCATAACAGTTCCCATTACATAACTTGCCCCCCTCCCTACGCTCTTCCCTTACCCTCGCCGCCCCCCAATTCGTCAACATGACCACACCAGCGCAGGTAAGTGTCAAAGAGGTCTGTATCCCTCCCCCACCCCCAAAACAATCAACTATTTAATAACGTATTATATAGACACGAACAGTCTCACCACTTCAGGGCTGAGAAGCTGTAATGTCCACTAGACCCTGGTAGTGTCTTACTGTCTCTGGGCGGTCTGTCAGCCCCTTCATCTCAATCTTCTCCCCCACTTTTGGATTGCTGCTGCTGGTCGGTCAGGGACTCCAGGTTCTGGGCCGTTGCTTCCATCCGCTGAATATCTTGGAGTAGTGGATGATCACTGTCTGTATCCGCCGAGTATTCTTTCTGAGACATCTGAGGTTTTGCATTCCCGAGAGCTTTGTTGATTCCGGCCAGTCTTCCCTCTTGAGGTGTCTCCGTCTGAGTCCGAAAAGCGTGTTCTTCCTTCCTTAGTTCCTATAGGGCGCACAGGAGTTCTCGGATGGTCCTCCGCTGTGTTGCTGTGCGTCACAATCTTTTCCCTCTAGACCTCTCAGAACCCGATCTCCCCCTTTTGTCTGTTTGGGATGCGTCTTGTTGGGTTGGTCGGCGTCTCAGTGAGGGGCGTTCCTCGATCGAGGACCATGCTTCCTCCGGGATCTTGGAAGATTACTTTAAGTTTGGCCGGGAAAAGTAACATATATTGAATCCCGAGTGTTCTTAGTTTCACCTTCACTGCATCGAAAGTTCGTCTTTGCTTTTGCACTTCTCGGGGGTAGACGGGGAATACCATTATCTTTGTGTTCGCGTAATTGACTTCCCCCTTTGTGTCTCAGCTCTCTAAGAATCAAGTCGCGGTCCTGAAAGTTTAGGAAACGAGCTATTAGGGGCCTCGGAGGAGCACCAGGCGGCGGGCGGAAGCTGGGCATCCTGTGAGCTCTTTCTATGATAAAACGGGGCGAGAAGTGAGCATTAGGGAGGGAGTCCTTTAGCCACGAGAGTAGGAAACGTCCTGGTTCTGTCCCCTCTGGAAATCCAATAAACAGGAGGTTGTTTCTACGGGCCCTGTTTTCTGCGTCATCCACTCGCCAGGCTACTTCTTTCACAGAGACCAAAAGTCCCGTCACTTCTTTTCGCATGGTGTGGGAGACGTCCTCCACCTCGGAGATACGGTTTTCAGCTTGTCACTCTCTCGGAAACTTTTGTCAGGTCTTGGCGCAGTAACGTCACCTCCGAGCGGACCTCCGTCATTTTTCCTTCAAGGACTCTCTAGACGCGTGTATTGCTTGCAGTATGGCTGCGTTATCTGGGAGGGGTGTACTTTCTCCTTCTGCCCCTGTCGTTGAGGGGAGCACTTTTGCGTAGCGGTCCAACTTCCCCTGTTTCGATGTTTTGGGCTCTTTATCTTTCGCCATCTTGAACCGTGTAGTGTGAGTCTTCTTCCCACTGTGAGGTCTGGGGGGGTCTCCCCGGGGAATGCTGCGGGGACTCGCCACAAGTTACTTTCAGCGCTACTACTCACTTCCTTCCCGCAAGTAATGGTTGGCGAGGAGTCTACTTTCGGGGTTTGCAAGACTTCCTCTCGGTCTTTCGCGGGCGTTGCGCACTCGGCCAAGCTCTATATTGAGTCGGGAATATGGTTAACGGGATCTTTGGGGATGCGGTGCTTCGCACTTTTAGTTGTCGCCTCACCTTCTTGCCAGTACCCTTCGTGGAGAGGACGCCTTTTCTCCGGGTAGGTATTGTGTGTGGGTAAGTGTCGCCTTTTCAAACACTGCGGCTGAAAAACTTGCGGGTCCTTGTAACTCTGTACAGCTATGCCTCTGGGACCATCTCTTCAGCCCTTCCCTTGGTCTCCATACTCCAGATCTCACTGCAGTCCGGTATAGGTGGGCCGCCTCTTGCGACGCTTCCCAGGTTGTGAAGTGGTCTTAAGGCAGGGGGTCCGTATGCTGCGACAGGGGCTCAATGCCAGGGGTGTCGGAAACACGTGGCCCCCGCACCAGTCTCTTTATTTGTGCCACCCTCGGATCAATGCCAGTTGCTGGAGGGTATATCACCCCTGCTGCGCGTCCCCTTGTCTGGTCTCTCGTGGGCTTCTCCTCGGCCCGTGAGTATATTTGTCTCTGCCCCCCTACCTCAGAGTGTTCTTCCTCGTAGAGGTGCCTTCAGCGTTTGGGAGCTCTCTCAGAGCCGGTGGCAGCCCCAACATCGAGCCCGCTGATCTTAGTTGAATCTAGAACCATAAACATATGCAAATTTTCCCGCAACGGCTCCCGCTTTAGCGTCTGGGCGGCATTTAGGGTGTTGTCTGCACCCGAGGACTCCGCCCGGTCCGCAGCATCTCCACACGGCCTGGCGAAATCCTCTCTTCTCTCTGACCGATCCGCACCTCTTCCGCGGCTCCACAGGGTTTCCCCGGGCTTCCCGCACAGGTCGCGCGGCAGGAGCGTCCTCGAATCCGGCAACCGGAGCACCGCCCCACAGCGGCGTGCCGAGGAGCGATTTCCGCGTGGGTCTAGATCCCCACTACTGTGGGGGCTCCCGTCGCTCCTGAGCCCCCAGTCCCCCGTGGGCCGTAAACGTGGATCAGCGCAAGCCTCGGTCCCCGCGGCGCTCAGTGCCCCCGGGACGCCGCCATCTTGATCCCTGTCGTCAGACTCCACGGCTCCGAGAGTTTTCCTCTTCCGAAGATCACATTTTACCCGCAAATTTCAGCTGTTCGTTGCAGTAAGGTCTTCATCTCCTGTTGTCAGTAGGTTTTGGCTATGAAGGACAGGATAAATATGCAGGATTCAGTCGGGGCCGGCGGAGCTATCGAGCTACGCTGCTACCTGGCCATGTTGTTGGCCACACCCCAATCTTTTTTTTTTTTTAAACATTTATTTATTGGAATTTGAATATATAGTCTTCGAGACACATCAATGTTCAATCAGCAAGTACAGTATTCCTCTTACATATAGGTGTTACAGAGCATAGTATTAATGACGGGCACTTCGTACCTCAAGGAGGTGCATATAGGGTCAGCACGGTACATTTGGCATGTAATCACTAACATTATTCATACTGACTATTACACAGTTGAGAAATTAAGTACACATTGCCATTTCCGTTCCTTCCCCACTCTAGTATATTTTCCCCGCCGCACTAGACACCTGAGGCTGGGCAGGTAGCATCACCGCTGTTCAGAGATCTGGTATAATATAAAGTTACCAAACAAGAACATTTAACTACTTGGCTTAAACTAGCGCGGTATTGACTGCGGCTGTAGATCTCACTTAATTTAACATTGCGTACTGGGTGGGGGGGGGGGAGGAGGAAAGCCCGGGGGGGGGGGGGATTCTTTTCCCTCCCTTTCTAATCTAAGCTAGTCTAGTCCAGGGAGTGTTCGCTTTCGCTACTCGTACTGCAAGGGGAGCTCGGGTGTATTCCCAGGTATGTAGTGCGTCCCTCCATTGGTCTGCTATTGGACGTTGCCGCAACCCCACCAACTCTTCTCTACGCAACGCCCTTTCCTCAGCACTCGCCCAAAGGAGCACCTCTTTGTCCCCCCGTCCTTTCCACATTATTGCTATGCGCCATTTGGCAAGTGCGAGCGCCAAGTATATGAATCTGTTTCCAACCTTACGTTTAGGTGGTCTGGGAAAGGCCCCTAATAGACAGACTTCTGCAGCGCACTCGAGCATACGCCCCAGGGTGCTGTTGATTCTAGAGAGTACTTCATGCCAGAAGAATTGTATGGTCCCGCAGTCCCATGTCATGTGCAGGAAGTTTGCATCTTCCTGACTGCATCTTCGGCATCTCCTCAGCCCTCCCCCAAAAGTGACAAATATCCTATGTGGTGTCAGGTATGTCATATGCACATAATCCACAATCTTAACCATAATTTACAGAATTTAGCAGTTTCTATCTTAAAGGGATAAAAGGTTAACGTTTTCACAAACCGGTTGCAAACAGAACCTGACAGTTTGCACAAGTTAACTAGTCATATTTCAGCAGTGCACTACCGCATTGGTATGCTTAGAGGTAAGTGGCATAGATTTTAACAGCAATTAAAAGCGGATGTCACTTTGCCTTAAATATTTACATGTAATCCAATGACGGAAAGAAGGATATTTTATGTCTTAAATTCATTTTGGGATGTACAAAATCTTCTCAAAGCACTAGTTAATGTTACGAGTTTATTCTGAGTTAGGAAGATTTCCAAACATGTCGCATTTATTTTTAAGGTCCAGTGTCTTGAGTCCTGAAGTGTTTCCCAGTGATGTATGTAAACAAAGGAAATATATATTATACTACAGGGCTGCTTTTTTTCTTTTAAACATTTGATGCTCCCACGTATCCTATACTGTGAACACTGCATAACCCAGAAGACCAGTTTGGAATCCAACTGGTTACTACTGACTAAATTGGGCACACCTTTTTTGGTCGAGCCTGCAGGCAGCTCACGTGATGTCGCTATGTTTATTTATTTATAAAGTTTTATATAGCGCAAACAAGATCCCGAAGGATATCGGAGCGCTTTACATAGGATGGGAGGAAGGACATAAATGCAATATCGACATAACGTGAGGATAAAAAAAAAAAACGGGGATAATCACATAATTACAAGACAAATGAGTCAAGGAGAGTAATACAATAAACAGGTATATATAGCGGGATACTAAGGGGGGGCACACTAAGCGGTAAAAAGAACAGCATCAAATGATGGTACAATGGTTGTAGGATCAATGACTTCGAGTAGGTGAACCTAGCCCAATTAAGGTAAGAATTTATTCATCAGGAATCTTTTGGCTTCCAGTTTGAAAGCCGTCGAGGAGATTCTGCGTACATCCAGTGGAAGAGAGTTCCATATCTTTGGGGCAGCGCCGGAGAAGGCTCGGTGACAAGTTCTCTTTTTGCTAAGGATGAGTGGTTTCATGAGGAAAGTGTTAGCGCTTCTTGAGGCTCTACCACCACAGGATAATTCAAGCTTTTGCGCTAGGTACCTGGGGGTTTTGAAATGCAGGGCTTTGTGCGTCAGAACGGCAATCTTTAACTGAATTCGAGCTTCGTAGGGCAACCATTTAAGAGATTTTAGGAGTGGGGATATGTGCTCATTTCGTTTGGTACCTGTAACCAGTCTAGCCGCAGCGTTCAGTGATGCCCTTAGTGGAGCCAGGGTGTATTTGGGAAGACCACAGAGCGTAGCGCTGCCGTAGTCTAGTCTTGGCAAGACAAGCACTTGGACCACCTGCTTGAAATCCGATTGTGGAAGGAATGGTTTGATATTTCTAAGTGTCCTCATCAAGTGATTAGCTCCCTTACACACATTGCTGATATGATTTTTCATATTCAAGTGCTTGTCCAGGGTGATTCTGTGGATTTGGGGGTCTCCTTGGAAGACCACCCAAAGGTGCAGGTTCCACCCTTCGTCCACGGGTCCGGGATACAAACTGAGACCAACACTGGAGCGCCGAGAGAGAGGATATTTATTACAATCTCATGAGATGGAGAGAGAGCATCAGCAACAGACACCCGCAGCTTGTCTGAGGAGGCAAAATCTGCCAAGCACTTTGGTTCCACGTCTTATATACCCTTCATCCCCACCCCAGGCGTGTATAGAAACAAAGAACACCATGATTTTGAAAAGGGGGATGTATACAGAAAACGATGAACACCATAATTATACAAAGGGAGACGTGTACAGTAAAACAATGAACACCATAATTATACAGGCAGAGGTCAATCTGATAAGTTAGCAGGTGGTCACTGTTGGGCCCCTGCAGGGCGTAGGTGAAGCTCTTAATTACACAACAAGCAGAGGTCAATCTGATAAGTTAGCAGATTGTAGCTGTCAAGCCCTGTAGGGCGAAGGGCAGGGTGAGGACAGTAAGCGCAGGTGGACAGTCCTGTTAAACTGGGGTTTAGCAAGAGTTCAGTCAGATTGTGGCAAACAAGGGCATGGGCAGTCCTGCTCGACTGGTTTTAGCATGAGTCCAGGCAGGTGGCAGCAGGTCAGGTCAGAAACAGGGCGTTGGTGGCAGTGCAGAGGTGAGGTGAATCAAGATGTGAAGCCACAGAGCATTTGTGACCCCTGTAGAGAGGTCGCAATGGAGGATGAAGCGCAAAATGGCTGAGCTAATGGCAAGACAACAGACCTACTTTTCCACAGTCCCTCCTTTTGCCATAAGCGAAATCATTTTTAGTCAGTTGCAATGTCCATCAATAGCTGTATCTCACGTTCAATCATTATTTTATTGTTCTTGACATGAGTATTTATAGGGACTGGCTTGATAGCACTTGCGCAGAGGCCGCAAAGTGGGGGACCACATTGAATGCAAAGACAGCAAAAGAAAATCAATACAAGAGGTATCAGGACGATCATTAGGACTTTCCATCCCCAAGTCAGTAGAAGTTGCCACAACCAGGGGCCAAGGGACCATGAGCCGGTATCTTGATGAAGATCAGAGGTGATTTGATGAAGCGTGGAAATAGCCTCATAGACAGATGAGGAATGGTCTGGGATGTACACACAGCAGCTGGTGCCGATGATGCGGCACACTCCTCCGCGGTCAGCAAGGATGACGTCAAGGACCATGCGGTTTTGTAAAACGACAAGGCGTACCGCTTGGAGCTCCGCTGTGTTGTTGGCCAGAATACCAGCTGTGATGTTGACCGTTGCTTCCATGACCCTGATGAGGTGGCGAATGTCTCTGCTGTTTTCCATCGGTCCCCAGAAGGGAAGGATGCCTTTCATGGCATCCAGGAACAGTTGAGAGGTAGTGTCTGCTTGGTCGACCACTTCGTTGCTGCGGCGGATGCGATGAAGAGGAGGAGCAATATAGGCAGGAGGAAGGAGAAACGCTATATATCATGTGCCTCCCCAGTTTTTGTGAAGCCAGGTGTATGCTTTTGTCTCACACACAAAATAGGTGTTTGGGGAAGCAACAAGCGGTGGTGGAAATGTCATGTTCAGAGTTGCTGTTATGGCACAAGAGCTGTCCCCAACGTACTCAGTACCTAAGCCTTTGATGCATATAAGTCCAGGAATGCAAACAACTGATAGGGGCAATGTTCGCTTGGCGGGGGCCTTCTTTTTGAAGCTAGAAAAGCGAAGACGGTCAGTGGTGTTGAAGATCAGCATTTCCTCTTGCTCATCTTCCGATATTTTCATGGGACTGTTAGTTGGACAGAAAGGGTTGATGGTGTTGCCTGTCTTGTTCCACCATAACTCGTCCCGGAATTGCTGGAGAATGGTATCAGCGATGTTGCTAGTCTCCTGGGCATCCATGATGAGCATCATCAAGGCAAGAGGCATGTACAGAATAGGGGTAAGGAAAAAGCGATATTGGGTTTTCCGTGGATTGAGGCAGGAGACCACAGACCCAACAGTTCGTTTTGTTCAGGACCATATTATGTTGATGCAACATTTGAATAAAAGTGTTGTTCCAAAAGTCTTGTCTTCTGTGTTGGAGATAAGGGGGCAAGGACACCTGCGAGTGTTCAGTAGGTGTGGCATCAGTCGGCAATATGGTACCTTTTGCCGGTGCTTTTTCCTCTATAATCCAGAAGATGATGGTAAGAATGATCGTGAGGCAGAGAAATACTGTTAGCACTGTTGACCTTAGATTATACAGTCTTTTATGAAATGCCTTCTTCTGGTCTGCGTTTTTAGGCATAGTCTATCTTCTTTTGGGCTCTACAGCTGTCAGAGAGGGAGACTGAGCCCTACGCGTCGCCGGTAGCTGGTGGTTGCTTCACTGGCTAGGCTTCTCAATACCCCACTATAAGGAGTATCGAACCACCCCACCAGACTGTACTACCGCCCTGCGACTTTTGGCTCAGCCCTCCTGTCCAGTCGCTGGAGCCCCAGGGGTCGTGCGAGGACGTAGGTTGTATCTTCCTTTGGCTGGCACAGTGTGGTCTTCGAACAGTTCGAGCTCTGGTTCTTGGAGGCCATACACTGGGCGGTCGTGTGCCAGTACTTCCTTGTAGGCAGACAGAGTTGGGTCAGTCTGTGTGATGCTGGGGACCTTCCGGCAATGAACGGCATGCACCCACGATTTCTTGCCTTCCACTCGTAGGGCTGTTCGGGTCGTTAGCCGGACTAGCAGAGGACCTTTCCACCGGGGCTCCAACGTTTATTTCCGAGCAAAGTTCTTCACCTGGATGTAGTTCCCTGGCCGGATGGTGTGTCCTGGCCCCGTGGATCGGTCGGGCAACGCTTCCTGAACCTGCTGATTAATAGAAGACAAAGTTCGTGTAAGTACCGACAAGTAGTCGCTCAGCATTTCACAAGGAGAATCCGACAAGGTGGTAGCAGGGGGCGCGCCCCAAATGTTCATTGGGCGTCCAAAAACCATCTTGTATGGGGTCAACGAGGTGCGAGAATGCGGGACGGTTCTTATTGATAGAAGTGCCAGTGGCAATGCGTCAGGCCATCTAAGCCCCGTAGTCTCCACTATTTTGGCTAGTTTTGATTTGATGGTGGCATTGTATCTTTCCACCAGGCCTGCTGACTGGGGGTGAAAGACTGCGTGGAATTTTTGCTTGACCCCTAGTCCAGCTAATATGTGTTTGACTACCTCTCCAATGAAGTGGCTCCCGCTGTCACTCCAGAGTACCCGGCAAAGGCCATAGCGGGGAAAGAATTCTTTCAACAACATCTTGGCGGTTGTTAGGGCAGTGTTGTCTTTGACCGGGCAGGCTTCCACCCATTTGCTGAATGCTCAAACAACCACTAGGACATATTTAAGGTTGTTGCACCGTTCCATCTGGATATAATCCATCTGTAAGACCTCGAAGGGTGCCGTGGGGATGGCAAACCCAGCTCGTGGTACCCGGATCCCTTTTCCTACATTGTAACGGAGACATACTAAACATTGCTGTACCAGCCTTGTGGCGGTAGACCGGAGTTGGTTGTTATCCCACACCAAGATTTTAGTTATGGTGGCAGCATCGGTATGGGCCGGTAAATGAGTCATGTTCAACAATGGGAGGAGATAGGCATTTGGCAATTTCCATAATTTTGTGTCCTTGGACCGCCAACAATTCTCCTCGTCAAGCATGCCCTCCTTTTCCCATTGTTGAAGTTCTCCAGGAGTGGCAGTAGACTGGATGTCCCTGATCTGTTGTCTAACGTCACGCCACTTCTCTGCTTGGGATTTTATTATGTACATGGCGGTATGTGTTCTTTCTTGTGCAGTGGCTCGGGCTGTCTCATCAGCTAAGGCATTTCCCGGTCCTATTTCGTCTGTGATTTTCTTGTGGGCATTGCATTTGACAATAGCTAGTGTTCGGGGCAGTGTCAAGGCTTGGAGTAATGCAGTTACTAAGTCACCATGCCGGATGGGCGTACCATGTGACGTCAAGAATCCTCTCTTTCCAGAGGATACCAAAACTGTGTGCTACTCCAAAGGCATATTGGCTGTCGGTGTAAATGGTGACAGCTAGACTCTGGCTAAAGATACAAGCGCGGGTGAGAGCTATAAGCTCTGCTGCCTGGGCCGATTTCTGAGGTATGCGTGCAGTTTCAACAATGGTGTTGGTAGTAGTGACGTCATAGGCAGCAGATGTGGTACCATCTGATAGTTTAATACAGCACCCGTCCACCCATAATTGCCCATCCTGTTCTGTGAGAGGGATGTCTTTCAAATCTACCCGCCCCTTAGTCTGTTCTTCTGTTTGGAAGAGGCAGTCATGTGGAGTGTCTGTGGTGTCTGAATCTGGTGTGGGGAGGAGTGTGGCGGGGTTCAAGGTCGTACATCGCTTTAATGTGATGTGGGGTGCTAACAACGTAAGTTCGTATCCTGTCAGTCGTGCACTAGTGAGGTGTTGTCTTTGTCTGGTTTAGTAGTATGTCGACTGCGTGGGGAACTAACACCGTCAGTTTAGATCCTAAAACAATTCCCTCACTTTGTCGAATAGAGACGGCCGCAGCCGCGACCGCTTTAAGACAAGAGGGCAGACCTCGGGCCACAGGGTCTAGAGTGGCCGAAAAGTAGGCGCACGGGCGTTGTTTGGTGCCGTGAATTTGGGTCAAGACCGAGAGAGAGCGCATCCTTGAGCGTTCATGGGTGTAGAGGCAGAAGGATTTAGAGTAGTCAGGTGTGCCCAGTACTGGTGCAGAACAAAGAGCGTGGCGTAAGTCTTCAAAGGCTTTGTCGTGTTCATGTGTCCAAGGGAGGGGTGTGGGTGTGTCTTTTGTAAGTAAAGCAAGGAGTGGCTTAACTATGAGGGAAAAATTTGGAATCCATTGACGACAAAAAGAAGTGAGGCCAATTAGTGCACGAACATCTCTTTGGGTAGTAGGAGAAGAAAGGCGTAGTATTGTCTGGATGCGGTCAGGTGTGAGTGTACGTCCCTCCTTAGACAGCAGATGGCCGAGGTAGGTCACCTGCTGTCTACAATATGTAACTTATTCTTGGACACCTTATGGCCCTGTGACGCCAGAAAGTTTAAAGTAGTAAGAGAGGCAGTGCGAGCCAGGGCTGGAGTGTCCGCAGCCAAAAGAATGTCATCTACATACTGAATGAGGACAGCACCGGGTGGTAACTGTATCTGGTCGAGCTGTTGTTTAAGGGCTTGGCTGTATATGCTCGGACTCTCCATGTACCCTTGTGGAGCCCGGCAGAATCTGTATGATCTATTATGGTAAAGCCAAAAAGGTAGCGTGAATCAGGGTGTATTGGTATGGAGAAAAAGGCATTCTTGAGGTCTATAACGGTAAAGGTGGTAGCAGTTGAAGGGATCATTGTTAATATAGTTATGTCAGAGACCACAGGATATTGCGGGACCACTGTTTTGTTGATCGCGCGAAGGTCCATGACGAAACTGTATATTTTCTCAGAAGTGGACGTGTTTCAGGACTGGAAGGATAGGACTATTGCAAATGTTGGACTGGACTTCCTCAACTACCCCTGATGTAATCATATCCTGTACTATAGTCATGAGGGCCTTTTCTCCTTCTGCAGAAATCTTATACTGAGGTAGGCGGGGAAGAGGTGCATTTTGTTTTACTGTTATTTGGACAGGGTCCATGACAATCTCCCCCACATCGGTGTCCGTGACAGCCCACAGGGTATCTGGTAATTGGGAGAAATCTTGCTGTTCGGAATCAGTGAGACAATAAAAACGTGATTCATAACCAATGGGGCAATCATTGTCAAACAATATGACTCGGACATTTTGGGGAGAACAGCGAATGGTGGCTCTCTAGTGTTTTAACAGATCAATGCCCATCAGGTTATCTGGGCAATTTGGGGAGAGCAGAAAAGAGGCCATCGCTGTGTTCCCTTGTATATCCAGGGGTACCTTAGTAGAAAGGGGGTTAGTAGAGGGCGTGCCGTCAAATCCTACGGAGGTGATCGATAAGCCGGACAGGGGTGCTCTAGGAATCAGTTCTTTTGATAGGGCACTTCTAGAGGCCCCGGTATCAACCAAAAATTTGCCCTGCGTACCAACCACCTTAGCTGTGACATAGGGACCTGTTTGATCGACAAGAAGTTCTACTGGTTCCTTCCCCTGTCCCTGGCTGTCTCATGCATACTCGTTGTCGGGGGACTGATCAGTGGTAAAATCTTGGGTAACAGCCTGCCTGGAATTATCAAAGACGTTTGGACGCTGTCCGCCAAAGGGTGGCGCAGGACCTCTCCCTCTTCCTCTAGGTGCTCCTCGCCCTCTCCCTATGGTATTTCGCTGCAAAAGTGGACAATCTGCACGCCAGTGGCCTGTTTCTTTACAATACGCACACTGGTCCTGGGACAGTTGACGTGGGGGCTGGTGTGTTCTAGCAGCCGCAGGCATATAATTGTTCTGTTGGCCCCTACCGTTTCCTCCCCCTCCCGTGCTTATCTGGGAAAGCATCACCTTTTCTTTTAGGTCTTTTCTTTTTCTGTCTTTTTCCTCCTCTATTTTATTTTGCAGATGTTCGTAATATTGGGCCATTGTCAGGATCTGCGCTGGTGTTGCCGCAGGCCACGTGCTTTCGCTACTCTGTAACCTAGTGGAGATCAGTAGCAACAATCCCTTAACAAAAGTCTGAACTATTAAGTGTCGGCCTGTCTCAGTCGTCGTGTCCTGTCCACTATAGTCAACAAACACCTGGCTGAGTCGAGAGAAGTAGTCAGACGTAGTTTCCTCAGACTTTTGCTTACACGCAGTAATGACTGTCCAGTCAACCTTTCTGGCCGGAATGGTGGCCTTCAGCTTTGTTACTATGCGACCTGGTAGTGCTAAAATAGCTTCCGCTGGCCTTTTCCCCTGGTTTTCTATCCTTATCCATTGTTACTAAATCTTCCCACTTGTGACCGAATACAGTCTGATCGTCTATTTTCCTTATTGGTCTCCAGATGTCTGGCGGCAGTATTAGCCCAAAAAATTGATCTATGTCTGTTAAGGTCATGGTGTAGGTGGCAATAACCGTGTCCAACCCTTCGTAGAATCCAATAGTATTCTTCCGGGGGTCGGGTAAGTCTTTTTTAAAAGCTAAGATGTCAGCTTGAAGCCATGGAGTGTACACCCAATTATATAACGTCCTGCTCTTCGCATCCGGACTATCTAATCCCTCAGCAGTACCCTGTCCTCTAGCAGGGACAAAAACTGGAGCAGCTTCCCTTATTGGTGCCATATGACCTCCCCTCGCTCCCTCCACTACTGGTTCTTTTTCCTCTTCCTCCTGGTCTCTCCTCAAACTTTCCATCATTTGTAGTGTAAATGCTAACAAGCTGTGGCTTTCCTCAGCACTTCCTCGTCCCTCTGTCAACTTACGATACAATTCTGTAATATGGCCTGCTGGTGTTACTCCGTGGCGTTTCTCATAAAGAGAGAGTATTTCATGAGCAAATTGCTGTAGGAAGTAGCCCTTGCAGGGTGGTGCATAGGCTTCATAGATCGCACGGATCTGGTTTGATGTGGCAAGATCCTTCAGGCAGGTGCGAACGAGATCATTCAGAGCCTGTTTCTCTGTAGGTGTAATGCGGGGTGTGTGTGATCGAACAGAGGGGGCTAAATCGGGATCAGATGGAGCAGGAGGGGCAGTGTGGTCGGGAGGTGGAGGTTGGGCGTTAGGGGGTGGTGCATTCTCACCGGCCGGCTGTGGGATAGGATGGGGAGGGACATGGTACGGTGGTGGCAATGGGTGGAGGAGAAACTCCTCCTCCTGGGGGTCCGTTTGTGACAAGGGAGTGTAACGTACAGAGTATTGACCGGACATATTTAACCTGTATTCCCTATCTGCACACGCGATGTTTGAAGCAACCTTTTCACGTCGCAATTCCTCTAATGCCTGTTTATCACTTTTCCGAGCCTCTTTCTGTAATCTAGCCTGAGCCCTTCTCACCCTCAGTCCCTTCCTTTTTCCACTGACCCAAGGCATCAAACATTACTTGTCGGGACCTCCTCCTATGAAGTTGGGCCTCTACAGCCTCAAGCTTCTGGAGTTCGAAAGAGCCGTAGATAGGCCATTGAGTCTCTGTATCCTTAGACGTGTATTTATGCCACAATGAGGGTACCTTCCGGAGGAGCCGGCTGACTATCCTCCAGCACCCTTGATCGAGATTTGCAACAACAAAACCATCGTGCAAATTTACTACACACGGGCATGCTTTTCTATGTTATCTTACCAAGCGTCTCCACAAGTTTCTAAGCCGGACAAAAAGTCCACATTACCCGTTTACCTTCACTTTTTGCAAAGAGTGAAGAAAATAAAAACCCAGATAACCAAACAAAAGGTATCGCCAACCGGCGATCCTACCAGAATCCTTTGTCTCGTTCTCCAGGTGGTCTCTTTACTGCAAAGCTCGTCCAAGTCTATCGGGGGCTCCAGTCAGGACCGGTGCCACTTGCGGGGGTCTTTTCAGATGCAGCGAAGGTCGGGTGGTGGCTACGAAGACTAGGGTCTCTTTCGCGTAGGTATACTCCACCACCGTCCGTTCAAACTTCCTCGTAGGGACCCCTCGACCGGGCAGCCGCGTCACTGATGGGGCCTCACGTTTGGGCGCCAATTGTGGATTTGGGGGTCTCCTTGGAACACCACCCAAAGGTGCAGGGTCCACCCTTCGTCCACGGTTCCGGGATACAAACTGAGACCAACACTGGAGCGCCGAGAGAAAGGATATTTATTACAATCTCATGAGATGGAGATAGAGCATCAGCAACAGACACCCGCAGCTTGTCTGAGGAGGCAAAATCTGCCAAGCACTTTGGTTCCACGTCTTATATACCCTTCATCCCCACCCCAGGCGTGTATAGTAAACAATGAAAACCATGATTTTGAAAAGGGGGATGTATACAGAAAACGATGAACACCATAATTATACAAAGGGAGACGTGTACAGTAAAACAATGAACACCATAATTATACAGGCAGAGGTCAATCTGATAAGTTAGCAGATGGTCACTGTTGGGCCCCTGCAGGGCGTAGGTGAAGCTCTTAATTACACAACAAGCAGAGGTCAATCTGATAAGTTAGCTGATGGTAGCTGTCAAGCCCTGTAGGGCGAAGGGCAGGGTGAGGACAGTAAGCGCAGGTGGACAGTCCTGTTAAACTGGGGTTTAGCAAGAGTTCAGTCAGATTGTGGCAAACAAGGGCATGGGCAGTCCTGCTCGACTGGTTTTAGCATGAGTCCAGGCAGGTGGTGGCAGGTCAGGTCTGAAACAGGGCGTTGGTGGCAGTGCAGAGGTGAGGTGAATCAAGATGTGAAGCCACAGAGCATTTGTGACCCCTGTAGAGAGGTCGCAATGGAGGATGAAGCGCAAAATGGCTGAGCTAATGGCAAGACAACCGACATACTTTTCCACAATTCCGAGAGATTTGGCTGAGTCTATGATGAGAGGGGTGCAGTTGAAATCGGTGAGGTGATTCAGCCATAGGTCTAGCTTGGGAATGTGGTTCGGAGGAGAGATGAGAAGGAATTCAGTTTTGGAGGTGTTGAGCAGGAGATGGTTCTCAGTTAACCAAGTTTGGGTAGACGTTAGGGTATTGTTGAGTGAGATAATGTTATCCGGGGATGAGATTTTCAAATAAAGTTGCGTATCGTCCGCATACATATGGAAGAGAATGTTCGTGGAATTTAGTGAGTTAGCTAATGGTTCCAGGAAAAGGTTGACGAGGATAGGTGATGGGGCTGACCCTTGGAGGACACCCATGAGTACTGGAGAGGGCTGGGAGAGGGAGTGGTTAGCCGTGACTCTTTGTGATCTGTGGTGGAGGAAGGACGAGAACCATTGTAGCACCCGACCCGAGAAACCCATCCTGTTCTTCAGAATGGATAGGAGGTTGTCGTGATTAACCGTGTCGAAAGCGGAGGAAAGGTCAAGGAGGATTAGGAGGGTGGAGTCATTTTGGTAAAGCATTTTTAAAATGTCATCCATAACGTGAGTGAGAGCCGATTCAGTACTGTGCCCACTTCCGAAAGCCGGATTGATGCTGGTCAAGGAGTTGGAAGTTCTCTATGTGAGCACAGAGTTGGGATTGTACGCCTTTTTCTAGGAGTTTGGCTAGGGTGGGGATGTTGGAGATAGGGCGGAAGTTATTGAGGTCAGCTTTATCTGCGTTAGGTTTTTTTAGTATAGGTGACACCTGAGCTGCTTTTAGGCAGTCTGGGATCGTACCTTGTGAAAGAGAAGCGTTTACAAACCTTGTCCAGGTGGGGATGAGTACATTCTTGATTTCTTTGAAGATGGCCGGGGGCAACGGGTCACTGAAATGGTTAGATGGGTTGATATTCTGAAGAATCTTGTAGATGTCATTTTCACTGACTGGGGTAAAAGTGCTCCATGACGCATTGTTCTTAGTGTTCAGGCTGATAGGTTTGCACTTTTCTAAGAGGTCAAGGGGTGGTGCGGACCCGGATGATGGCAGGAGAGCCTTCTTGGAGGCTAGTTCAATGGTGATGAGTCTTGATTTCTCAGTGAAGAAAGCAGCTAGGTCGTCGCATGAGTGTGGGCTGTCTCCGGAGTCAGAGTGGTTTGACCTACCACTGATTGCTGTTTGACCAGTTCAAAAAGTTTCTTGGGGCGGTTAGCAGCTTGATCAAGTTGGTGTCTGAAGTAGTCTGCTTTAGCGCTCTTGATTTGTTTGATGTAGAAACTCCTAACATCTCTAAGGAGTTTTAGTTGGTCCAAGGAGGGTTTAGATCTCCAGGAACGTTCAGCTGCCCTAAGGTTGCGGCGTTCCGTATTTAAATTGTCGTTGTACCACGGTTTGGATATTTTTGTTGAGGTATTTTTTTTGTTGGAGTGGAGCAATGTCATCCATGATGTCGGAGATGGTCGAGTTGTAAGAGTTGGTGAGTAACTGAACATCAACCAGGTCAGCTTGGGAGGCGAGGGCAGATTTACAGTGGGCTGCTAGTTCATCAGAGTTTATTGATCTGAGGTCCCTTTTCCAGATCTTTGATTTCGTTGGTTGACCCTTCCTCATCGACACCTTCCTGTTAATATAAAAGAGGATGCAGTGGTGGTCGGACCAATCGCAAGGGGTAATGATATCCAATGTGATGGTCTGTCCTTTCGAGATGAGGTCTAGAGTTTCTCCTTTATTATAAGTTGGTTAGTCACAGTGCTGAATCGGTTCTTGATCATTTAAGAATGATTTAAGGCAAGTTACTGCGTGGTCATTGGGGTTAGACCAGTGAAGGTTGGTCACCAAGGAAGATTTGGGATACGGCTGAGTCGACATTGCCAGAGATGATTTCCATTAGTTGCTCGATGAAGGGGAGATGGTCTCCCGGGGGGTGATAAAAAGTGTGAAGTTTGCAAACCGGCAGGTTATTACTTGAGCTACTGAGACAAAGGTATTCACAGGAGGAAGGCGAAGAGGACTCCAAGTGAGAAATCAAGTGTGTTCCTATGAATACAGGCTAGGCCACCACCCAGCTTCCGAGCTCTGTCTAGCCTAATTATGTCGTGAGTAGGAGGTCTAAGATGGGAGTGGAGGCGGGATTTAGCAAAGTTTCAGTGAGGAAGATAATGTCCAAGTCCTTGTGTTGGATGAGGTCGAAGATATCAGAGGCGTGTTTACTGGCTGACCTGCAATTGAGTAATACACATTTAAGTCGTAACGGATTTATGGGGGAAGGAGTCTGGATGACGTTCACTCTCGTGAGGTTGTCTTTATTGAGGACTCTAAGGTTGTGATGAGGTTCTCTGTTCGGGTTGGAATGGATGGTTTGTATTTGTCTCGGCGGGATTATGTTGGAGTTGGACCTAGTGGAGTAAGAGTTGAGAAGGTCATTGAGATCACTGGACGCCAGGCAGGTCTCAAATCTTCTGGGGCGGGAGGGTGCGTTAGGGGTATTGTTTTCGAGACGGAGGGGGGCTAAAGGCTGGCCAATGCGATCTCTAACCCTAGGGGAGGCTCTGGGTAGATTCGCAGAGGTGAGGAAGGAGGTGATCACAGGGAAAAGATCATTTGAGAGGGCTTTCAGGTCATGTAGTTCAGAAGTGAGAAGGTGCACCTGGAGAGAGATCTTCCAGGCGCCCAGCCACGTCTGAGAGGGGTAAAGGGTGTGTTGGGAAAGCGAGCGGGGAAAGGGGGCCTCGGTGTAAGCCCGTGGGGTCCAAGGTGGTGATGAGTAGTTCCTGGGGAGGGAGTTGATCATTTGGGACTAACGGAGCTCCATGGCCTTTGGATATCGAAGTTGGGGCATTAGCGAGAGTGGTATGACCATTGAGCTGAGGGTCATGTACAGTCCAGACGGGGATGAGTGGGTTTGACCGATCATGGTCGGTGGAGGGCATTTGCCCGTACTCCAGCATAGGATGAGCCGTGGGGAAAGGGTTGAGGGAAGAGGGATCATTCGTTGAAGGCAATGACAGTAGGTCACGCGGGGATCTCTCAGATCGAGGAACGGATAGAATCGGGCTGGCTAGCTGAGTGCCCAGTGAGCCCGAATAGTCTCACCTTTTGAGTCGGGGGTCTATAGGGTTGGGGTGCGTCAAGAGGGGAGAGAGCCACTCTGTGATCATCTAAAGGCGAAGAGTGATTTAGGACGAGTGAGGGCCTCCCTGAAATGTTGGGGGGAGGACTGGTAATGTCCTGAGTGATGGTAGGGTGAGTGTAGGTGTCATTGAGTTTCGCCGAGACCCCGTTTTTGAGTAACGGGAAGATAGTGGCTATCTTAACTAGATTGACATTGGAAGCTTGGATTAGGATGGTACCATTGTTAAAGAGGGTGATGGTGGCATTGGCGTTGAGTGTGAACGTGGGCGCTGTTGTTAGTTTGAGACCATGAGGTGTTTTTCTGGTACCTGATACTCGGAGCAAAGAGTGGAAGACTTTTCGCCAACATGCTCTTTTCCTGCTGTAGAAAATAAGGTCATGAACTCTACTACCTTTGTTTGTACAAAAGTAGACGTCCGAGATTAAAGTTTCGGGCCTAGCCCTGAGTATGTGATGCTTATGTTTTTTGGCGGCGTTTTTCGATAGGTTGGGTGGGTAGTTGATAATGAATGCATTGGATCCTGAAGGATCGGGACCTAACTCCATTTAGAAAGTGTGTCTATTGGCAGATGGTAATGTCTTATCAGTTGAATATGGATGGTGTTAAGAGGAGAAATCCTGCACCAGGTGTGTGGGATAAAGTCAGCAAACAATCTCCAAGATGGCATCCAAAAAAAAAACAGCAAGTGGAATTGGGCAAAGAGAAGGCAAAAACAGACAAAAATAGCCACGTTGACGATCTGTTCGATCTAAAAGAAGAAACAAACTGTTAAAAGTGGCTTTTAGCCCCCCATTACTTGGCATTAGTTGGCCTCATTCTCACCCTTATTTGCTGCTTTGTGCGTACAATGGCGTCACTTTCCTGCTCTGTGTGTGGAGCATGCACCAAGTACATATTGATTTCCTCTTAACTAGTATCCATCCGCTGTGATCTATGTACTATGTAATCTTTTTTTGTTTCTTTAGGGTGCTTTGCATTAGTACTAGTTATATTAAACATGTTCACATTCATGCTGTTTAGGCATGCGGAGATTAATTGATTTGCCCAGAATCACAGGATGTTGAGGCAGGCGAGACTAGAACCTGGTTTCTCAGTTTGGAATTCAGCATTTTTGCCTGTAGCACCACATCCTTTCTTCCCCATCCCATCCACTCCTCCATTCAGGTTTTGTATGGTAATGGGGACAGGACTGGATTCTGCACAACTAAGAATTAGTCGTCGCCAAGCATGCTTTGTTATTGTGACACGTCGTGTGCATTGTACTCCTCCTGTTCCAAACGTAGTGTTTACATTTATATAGCGTCTACTTGGCACCAGACTAGCCTTAGTGTGCTGTAGCGCTTGTACAAAACCTACTCCCTTTGTGCCTTATCGCGGGAACAGCCAAGGTTTAAAAACTAGGTGCGCTTCAAAAACGCAATATATTATTGTATGTTTGTGAAGGAGAGCCCCCTCCTTTTTTACTTTAAAAGAATCTAGCAGACCTTAGTTCCCACGCCCCCTCAGATCCCTGGCTGGATAGCAAGCCCTGATAGCGCTCACATATTCCATTAATGCAGCAGCGCCGATAAGATCTTAGAGTTAGGACAGGAGACTGGGGTGCTTGTCTGGCAGCCCTGCCTCCTATTCATTGCATTAAACGGAGCGTCTAACGGTGGGAAGAGGCTTGAAAAATGCATTGCTCAATGTTTCTCCTACATGTCTCCCACAGCAGCACGATGTTATGCCTCCCGTGAGATATTGCTTTATTTATTATTTTTCATATTGTGCCCGGGTCCACATCCAGGGTGATATGGGCCTCTTCAACGATAATGAGCAATTTTGAGGTGCTTGCCGCACTGTTAAATGACAGTGTTGTTGAGGCCAACACTTCAGAAGGATGAGGGTCCTTCAACCCATCGAGATGGGAAACACCTATGCCAATGATTGGGAGCCCTGGACAAGAGAATGCAGTGCGAATCTCGCCAGTGCTCGCACACAGGGTACACGTGTGAGAGCAGGGCGGTTCCAGTGCCGTCTCCCTGCGGGCTCTGATCACCTGCTCCCTGAAATGGGTGAAGTGCACTACATCTTAGCACAGAATATTTGCTGGCTCTGAAAACGCATCATCTAGCTCTATATATTAGATTCCAAGCATTGACAAAGCCTATAGGCCTCAACAATGCGAGATCTATTGGCTTTATCAATGTTTTAGCCGTGTTATATAGCAGCCCACATGCTGAGCAGTATGGCTGAAAGCTTTAAAAAGTGCTATGAGGAAGTCAGCGCTAGCTGCGTCACAGCATTTTTATTTCCAACCTTGCTGCACAGCAGCCACGCAGCTGTATAACATGACTTTAAAACACCGAGAAGCCAATTAGTAGATATATTTGGCTTTTCGGTTTTCTATGCCACGTTTTATAGCTCTGTGGCTTCGGTGCAGAATAGTTCAAAGTAAAAAAACAAAAACAAACGCTATAAAACGGCCAGTGTTGACCGTGTCAAAGCAGTCTTTATTTACTTTTAGCGATGCTGCACAGCACCTGTGATGCTGCACAACATGGCTAAAAAACATTAAGACAATAGATCTCGCATAGGGGAGACCTATTGGCTTTGCCAATGCTTATTTTTTACAAGACATTTGTCAATGTAGGTTAGTTTTCTGCTCAGTCAGACATTCCATATCTTGCACAATCTAGTTCAATCGGCGGCAGAAAAGCCTGTATTAAAATGCATTGTTGTTTTTAATGGAAAATTGTTGTCGAAAAACATTTTGAAAAGTATCTACTGAATAGTCTAGAAATAAGACCATATTACAGCACTGGAATTATTTTATATAAAGTGCGCTTAATTTTCTTAATAGCTAGATGATGTAACCGGATGTGTTGCATTTATTCACCAGTACATTGCTTTCTTGCCACATAATTTAGTGAACGGTGAATTTGGCCCTAAATGTACAATTCTAGTGGTTCTCAGTTTATGGAATTCTCCGTGGTACTCTTATGTGACACCAGGGCTGTGTTGCCCGATTATGATGAATCTGATCTTCAAGTAGGTAGTGCTTTCATTACTTAACGTTTCTCTTGAACATACGCATCCCCACTGACGACCCCACCAGGGCTAAAATATGTCTGCAGTACTCTGATAGTACCAAGAAAAAAAGCAAAGGATCGGAATGTATCGGGGATGGTTTACATTAATTCGCTCACCTCCATTCGCCATTTTTACCTGACTCGCTTGTTTTCACAGGAGGGCTCCGATATTAAAATATACAAATTCAGCATACATCCTCTTTAGACAGCTTGGACATGGCCCCCAAACCTAAAAGAATTTAAAAAAAAGTTACTAACTCGAACGGAAACTAAACCTGCTTATTATCCATCAGCTCGTATATATTGGTTGGCAAACATCTGCAAAACATTAAAGGCAGAGAAGCCGTTCTCATGGGCAGGCAAGTTTAGTGTTTCTAAAGAAATACAGGTTATGTAATTTCCCAAAACAAAAGCCTGTTATAGTTTGAAGCGTTGTGAACGCTAAGGCGATATTTCAGGGTTAGTTGGCGCTTTCTCCATGTTTCCAGGTACAAGTAGAAGCCTCAAAGTGCTGTTTAACTTCTAAACTAAGCAGTGTTCTTCGACTTTGATGCCCAGAACTGCGTGTTGGGCAATCTGCCCATATCCTGCTTGTCCATGAACTAAAAAGCATTTGGAATGCAATAGGTTTTGCATTTGTCAGAGTTGGAGCTATTGGCATTGTAAATTACTGTCTCTTATCTGTGTTTTGGGTTGGAGTGTAGTGGATGTATGAACAGAGACAGCTGCAGCACGTATAGAGGACTTAAAATGAGGAATTGCCACTGGGACCAGAGAAGCAGCTGCAGCACTGTCTAGAGGACTTAGAATGAGGAATTACCGACTAGAGAAGAGTAGCAGTTATGACCACTGTCTACAAGACTTGGAATGAGGAATTAACAACTGGACCAGAGTAGCAACTAGCAGCACTGTCTAGATGACTAAGAATGAGGAATTACCACTGGGACCAGCTTAGCAGCTAGCAGCACTGTCTAGATGACTCAGAATGAAGAATTACCACTGGGAACAGAGACCCAGCTGCAGCACTGCCTGGAGGACTTAGAATGGGGGAAGTTACTGACGGAACCAGAGAAGCAGCTGTAGCACTGCCTAGAGGACTATGAATGAGGACTTATCGACTGGACCAGAGAAGTAGCAAGAAGCACTGTCGGAAGGACTTAGAATGAGGAATTACTGATAAGACCAGAGTAGCAGCACTGCCTAGAGGACTAAGAATGAGTAATTTCCACTAGGAACAGAAACACTGCTGCAGCACTGCCTACAGGACTTAAAATGTGGGAATTACTGATGAGACTAGAGAAGCAGCTATCAGCACTGTCTAGAGGACTTGGAATGAGGAATTACTGACGGGACCAGAGTAACAGCTAGCAGCACTCTCTAGAGGACTAAGAATGAGGAATTGCCACTGGAACCAGAGACTCGGCTAGCAGCACTAGCTATAGGACTAAGAATCAGGAATTACCACTGCGAACAGAGACACAGCTGCCACATTTGTGACCAGATAAAGAACAAGATTTGCAGTCCTGTTTAGAGAAATGGAGCTCCGAGCGAGTGAAACATAATCAATGCTAAAAACGACATATTGGGTGAAAGGGAGCTCGCAAGGAAAGTCAAATTTCTAACTTTGTGACTGCTCAACTCTATCTTCAGTGACCCATACTCTGTAGATCATAAGTGAAACTAAGGTGCGAAGAGGAGAACACATGAAGAAACAGTGGGTGAGAGGGGAAAACAGAAACAGTTGGCTGCCCCATCCCAGGAGTGATGAATCTGTCACTACTGTGAGCTGGTTGGCGACCCAGTCGCGGTTTGTCAGCCACCACTGCAAATCCTGTGCAGTTGCCTCCGAGATCTGGACCATGTCGGGGACAGGTTCCCCTGATGCTGCGCCCACTGGAACTTCAGGTCCCACTGCAGAGCCCACATATGCCATCTGGCATCTGTCATTGGCAGGATACAGGAGGCCATGAGGCCCAGCAGTCCGAGTCATTCTCTCCTTAAATCCAGGATAGAGACTGAAACATTGGTATCATAACCTGAATATCCTGGACTTGCTGCTTGGGAGGATCGGCCCGAAGCTCCACTGTGTCCAGAACAGCTCTGATGAAAGGAGGCGTCTGAGATGGAGTCAGGTGTGACTTCGACACTTTGATAGTGAACCCAGCGAAAGGCCTGACGTAGTCTGGAGGTGGGAGGCGACAGCCTGGGGCGAGCACCCGTTCAACAGCCAGTCGAGATATGGGAAGACTGACACCCCTGATTGGTGCAGATAAGCTGCAAACACACCATCACCTTGGTGACACCTAAGGGGTGCTGGTAAGGCCAAAGTGGAGCACGGTGAACTGAGAATTCTCGTGGCCTACCGTAAACCGCAGGTGGGTGCTGGCGAGCAGCCAGGATAGGAATTTCGAAATGGGTGTCCTGCAAGCCCAATGCTACCATTCAGTCTCCCGGGTCCACGGTAGACAGGACCTAAGTAAATGTGAGCTATCTTGAGCTTTTCCTTTTTGAGGTAGTAGTTGAGGGCTCGTAGATCTAGGATAGAACGAAGGCCTTGTCCTTTGCGGGACCAAAGAGTAGAAATAACCACAGCCTGCTTGTGGCGCCGGAACCCTCTCTAAGGCTCCCTTGGCCAAGATAGTCATTACTTCCTCTTGAAGCAAAATAAGATTATCTTCTGTCAGCCGGTCGTAAGATGGAGGGAGGGGTGGTCTCGAAGGGGAGGGATTACCCCCCTCGGACTATCTGGAGGACCCACCTGTCCGATGTGGTATTGAGCCAGCGGTGAAGGTGATGGCGGATCTTGCCACAAACTGGTCGCCCATGATCTTGAAGGGCAAGACTAGGAGGATTTGGAGGCTGAGGCTTCAGGGGGGGGGGGGGCGAGGTGGGGGACAAGGTGGACTGACCCGACCTCTGGCCGCCCGACTCATGGGGTCGGAACGAGACATTGGTGCCAGAGGCACTGGCGTAGAACCTGATGGAGCCCCCTCTGAGCCTACAGGGCCCGACTGCATGCCGGTAGGGTTAGAAGGCCCAAATATGAGACACATGGCATCCTAACATTCTTTAAGTTGGGTGGGAGGGGGGGGGGGCGTGGAGCCGAACAAGGGGCAGATTCTGAAGAACGAGTCCTAGATCGCCGATGCTCCTCGGTTTCATCAGCCGATGGACGGGGAGATTTCTTGAGTTTCTTATGCCTCTTACCGGACTACTACAAGTGGGCAGACGAGGACTTTGAGACTCCCGGAGCAGAACCTGGACCTTCCTCTTGACCGGGCCTGGAGCAAGACTGCCTAGCAGTCGTGCAGTGCCAGGCCGCAAGTAGCTTTCGGAGCCATGGCCCGGCAGTCTGAGCACGACTTCGAGTCGTGGTTCCCGCTCCAGAGGCAAACCAGGTGTGGATCCGTCACCAGCATGGCGCAGTGACAGGCGCTCCAGGCACCAGAGGCAAACCAGGTGTGGATCCGTCACCAACATGGCGCAGTGACAGGCGCCGCAAGGTTTGAATTTAGAAGTCTTCCTAGACATGATGGAAAAAAGTCTACACACTAAAAAAGGGGTCCACAAAACCTTGTAGAAAGCATGTGAAAAAGCTCTCTTCTTGGATAAGTGCTTCACTGGCGCGTAAAGGAAAACTAATGTCAGTGCACCGTGGTGGTCCCTATGTAGGTGATGCTGTCGTCACTACGGTGATGACTTCACACTGAGCCGCCCGACGCCACCTACCGGCGCGCAGGGGTAGTGCTTGAATAAAAAAAACTTCCAGATCCAGTTTGACACCTAGGAAATTTCAAAGGTAAGGAATCTGCCGCTAGATATGTCTATCAGATAGAGATGATGCAATCAGTACTTGGTCCATGCTCCACACGAAAGAAGAGAAGTGAACCCCAGGATGTGCTGGCCAATAAGAGGCAGCAAATAAGTGTGATATTGAAACCAACAAATGGTAAGCTGTGGGTGGGCTCAAAGTCCCTTTTAGAAAATATTGCAAGCGAGCGAGTACGTGTTGTTGCAGGCAAGACTTAAACATCCTTTACGACCCCTTTTTTTTTTAGGTCTCACCTAACCCAGCGCATGCACTGTGATTTCGAGACTTATTTTTAGCTTACAGTGGGCTTGGAGCCCTCCCATTACTTACCATTGGTTGGCTTCATTGTCAAACTCATTTTCTTGCTTCTTATGGGTCATCAGTCCCAAGACTTCCTCTTTGTGTTTGTCCCTCCACTGGAGCATGGATACATTACTTGCGTTTTTCCTCTGCTCACTTTTTTTAGGCTCTGTTTTTTTGTATTTGTGCTTAAGCACTCTACAGGAGTGTCGTTTTGAGCGGTCTACCTCCTCTGCTTGCCCCCCCTCCGATCCCCTACCAACCCTCCTTTGTCAGCTTGCTCCTCCACTCTTCGCTGTCCGTGTTGCTCCCTGACTTATGCTCCCACCCTGACTACCCTTCCTTCCATGTTGCCTGCAATAAAAAAAAGTACTATGATGCAGCCAGTGCTGGCTGCATCATAGCTTTTTTTGTCTCTCCACATAACCCGTTTGTGTTGCTTTCTACCACCCAGCCCCCCTTGTCCTGGTGGTATTCTGGCTGAGCACATGCCATACACCTCCTCTCATGCAGGCTGTGGCAGAAAAACCAAATGCATGGCATAGTCAGAGGCCTACATGCATAGTGCATGCCTTACATATCCAGTCGCAGACAATGGCAGACCAGATGAGTACATACCATATACAGGCTGCAGCAGACCGAATGGGTACAGTCCATACAGTGCCAGTCATAAAGCAAGTGGCAGAACGGCTGAGGGCCACACATACTAGTTACGTAGGCAGTAACAGAATGCATGACACATAGCCAGTGACAGACCGCATGCCCCACACTGCTAGTCACATTGCAAGCAGCAGACTGGCCAACTATATGCCACTCACCCCTGCTCAGAGCGAGCCCCAATGGAAGACTTGCTAAGTGAATCTTGCAGTTCTAGTCACAAGGCCAGTGGCAGCCAGTCAAAAGCCCTCTACACACGGACATAGTCTGAGTGCAGGAAACAATGCAAGACCTGAGTGCATGCTACACATTCCAGTCGCAGATGGTGTGACCGGCCTAGCCCATGCCTACCGTGCCACTATCACTGCAGACTGGCTGTGTGCCTATTGCCAGCTGCATGGGCAGCAGGAGACCGACCAAGCTCATTCCACAAACGGCTGCAGCAGATCGACGAAGCACATGCCATGCAGTGCCACTCTGAGCTAGCATCAATGGAATATGGGCCGTTTGGTCTTTACACATTGGAGTACCAACGAAAGACGGGCTAAGTGCATGCCACACAGTGCCAGGCACAACGATAAACAAGCACAGAGCATGAACCAATTACGCACAGGAAGTGATGTAGCTTTGATGTTAAATCTGCAATAGTTGAGAGGAGACACCAGTTCTGTGTTTTCTGGAGAGTCACAAATTTTAAAGACCAGGGGTCCGGACTTGTAATCTAGTGCTGGGTTTTAAAACCAAGAATGCCACATGCACCAGCCAATACCTATTCAAGTTTGTGTCTACACGAACACCCTAACTCATTTTAATTTCGCTACATCTGTTTTCAACTTGCATCAAGCAATCGACTATTCCGAACACATTCTTTTGATGTGCGTGTGTACGCAGAATTGAGAATGCAGCAGACAGCAAAGTCTAACAGCTCCACGTACTGCCAGCTTAACTGTGTGGCAATGTTCAAAAGTAGCCTTCGGTGGAGCAGACCTGTGGTGAACAGCTCAACTGAGGTAAATGAGGTCTGTTGTGTTATACTTGGTGTTGCCTTAATCTCCGGCTGAAAGTCCTGCTAAACCAGCATTCTTCCAGAGGTGGTGGTGATGCAAGTTAGAGATGCACAGGTATTTTTTTACTGAACGTGGCATATCACGAAAGACCGTGTTTTTTTAATCCTGATCTTGAAGACGGTCACATGGTTAAAACTCTGCATATTGCGCTTTACTGAGTTGCAACAGTTCACAGTAAAATGTCCAGACGAGATCTTAAGCCAGGACCTTAACTAGGGTCCATTCACAAAAGTGCAACATAAATGAAGACGTGCAAGTAAAAGTATAAATGGGGGAGAAATATGTGCAAAAGCAAAACTTGACGATGGCACTTCTTGTGCAAACACTAGCATTAGATGCTGCCAAGTAGGCACATTGATCTGAACTTTTTCCCCTGACAAATGCGTTGTTCTGAAGGCCGTCAGTCTGAATCACAGCAAGGCAGACTCCGTACTCCACCCTACTGAGATCAGTATCATAAAATGGGTAATAGTAACGTCTTTTATTTACAGCGCTTAAACCGCAAAAGTGTGGAATGAAACACTATCAAAAATGTATTTTATTACAAAAGCCTTTTTGCATTGCAAAACTATTGCTCCTACACAAACCTACGATTTGTCATATGCATCCTTGACAAGCGCAGGCCATTTTGGCACTTTATATACGTGTGCCTTGTTCCTATTGGCAATATCACATACAAATAAAGCTGGGAATCTCCTGCTTCACTTCTGTGAATCAGAATATCCTATGGTACATGGTATTGTTAGAGGTAGCCTTATTTGCATAGTTTGCCTGTGAAAGACACAATTGATGGACGGAATGCAGAACAAATCAAAACATTCACCCCCAGTCAAGAGATCTGGGTTAAATCCATCATTCTTTTGCTCACCATGCCACCCCAGTTTAGACCTGGCCATATTCAAATCAGTCTTGACCCTGTGCCTCATGGAAACAGTCCAGCCCGAACTGCCAAGCCAGGTCCTCCCTGGACCGGAAACAAGCATCCTAGGACCGGTTTCGGGGTTTCACCCTCTTCAGCCAGGATAGCTTGATTCCAGTGGCACAGTGAGCCCAGGACCCACGTCTGGGCATACCTGGCGCACTTAGGGCGAGAAAGCAAAAGACACACAATTGATGGACGGAATGCAGAACAAATCAAAACATTCACCCCCAGTCAAGAGATCTGGGTTAAATCCATCATTCTTTTGCTCACCATGCCACCCCAGTTTAGACCTGGCCATATGCAAATCAGTCTTGACCCTGTGCCTCATGGGAACAGTCCAGCCCGAACTGCCAAGCCAGGTCCTCCCTGGACCGGAAACAAGCATCCTAGGACCGGTTCGCCCCAAGATGGCAGGGTATGCCCAGACGTGGGTCCCTTGCTCACTTTGCCACTGGATTCAAGATAGCCTGGCTGATGAGGGTTTTGAACCCGAAACCGGTCCCAGGATGCTTGTTTCCGGTCCAGGGAAGACGTGGCTTGGCAGTTCGGGCTGGACTGTTCCCATGAGGCACAGGGTCAGACTGATTTGCATATGGCCATGTCTGAACTGGGGTGGTGGAGTGAGCTAAAGAATGATGATGGATTAAACCCAGATCATTTGACTGGGGGTGAGTGTTTGATTTGCTCTAACGCTCCGTCCATCATCCCCTTTGGTATCGCTTTGTTCGCCCTAAGATGGCAGGGTATGCCCAGACGTGGGTCCCTTGCTCACTTTGCCACTGGATTCAAGATAGCCTGGCTGATGAGGGTTTTGAACCAGAAACCGGTCCCAGGATGCTTGTTTCCGGTCCAGGGAAGACATGGCTTGGCAGTTCGGGCTGGACTGTTCCCATGAGGCACATGGTCAGACTGATTTGCATATGGCCATGTCTGAACTGGGGTGGTGGAGTGAGCTAAAGAATGATGATGGATTAAACCCAGATCATTTGACTGGGGGTGAGTGTTTGATTTGCTCTAACGCTCCGTCCATCATCCCCTTTGGTATCGCATAGTTTGCCTGTGGCCACACCCTCCGCTTTTGAAATGCATTTAATGGCGTTTCACTGTTCGTCCCTCTTTGAGCACCCATGCGTCCAGTCAGTTGCATTAGCAGCATGTGCACCTTACACACACGTCATGAATGGCTTGTTCATGTTCACAGTTTGTCAAGCCCATATTAGGCTTTTCCTTACACCCCCTCCCTATGTGTTGCCCCTCACCTTGCAGTAAACAAAAAAGCTCAATGATGCGACCAGCACTGGCCGCGACCTAGTGCCCTTTTCCTCACACCCTCTGTCTGTGTTGAGTCCCTGCACCCCCATACTCTCCCTCAGTGTTTTCTCCCGTCTCAACAGCAATAAAAAAAAAAAAACTGACTTGGCCAGTGCTAGCCACTTCCTGTGCTTTTTAGGTCGAGCCTAGCGGCAGCGCGCATGCACTGCTCGCTCTGCGAGGCATGCTGTCTGTAGTAGGGTATGCTGTGGAAGCCTCGTCCACTCTCCGCCCATATTTCTTATTGGCTTTGTGTCATTGTCCTACTGAAATGCTGGCTTCTGATTGGTGAATATGCTTTTTAGTCCCTCCTTGGTACCGTTTTGTCTCCATTTGTTACCGCCCATAAGGACTGGACCTTTTACTGGTCATGCTACACGGTCTGCTTTATCATGGCTAACAGCACTATTTTTTTTTTATATTTGCAGCGCGGTCCGCTTTCACTTTAGAGGCCACGCTTGTTTATTTAATTAATTTGCAGCGCGGTCCGCTCACTTTAGCGGCCACGCGTGGTTATTTAATTAATTTGCTGTTTTCTTCTGCGTGAGGGGCACAGGCGGGGCTAGAGCCTGGCACGTCTCGCGAGGCTTGGTTCTGTTGTGGTGAAAGGCAGGCACTTTTACCTAAACAAGCATTTACAATGCAATAGGTCTTGCATTTACGCAAGTTTGAGCTATTAACATTGCAAATGACAATGCCTTTTATTTTTGTTTTCGTTTTTAAAACATAAATAAAAGGCATTGTCATTTACAATGCCAATAGCTTAAACTCGCGTAAATGCGAGACCTATTGCATTGCAAATGCTTGTTTTGGGGTCTGGCTTGACAGTGGTTTTTGGCACTGCCCACATGTTGGAGCCAGGAGCACATATTTTGATTGGGCAAAAATTGTGTGCTTCCATAAAAAAAAAAATTGCTGCTTCAGTGTGGGGTTTATTTTGTTACAAGCCAATGGATTGGGTTTAATGTGGAACATTACCTGTAGTATAAACCACAAGAGAATCATTAGATTATGTGAAAAGACATCTGGTTCTGTCCCTTGTGTATGGATCTGCTCGATTCATTTAATGAGCCTCATCTGAAAGAAACACAGTGATAGATTCCTTACCTTAGAATATCCCCAGGCATCAGACTGGATCCGGAAAGTTTTCGTCAGCAGTACCCCTGCACGTCGGTAGGTGGCGTCATGCGGCTCCGCGTCAGTCGTTGGTGTCGTGGTCGCCGAGATGACGTCGCGGGCGCAACTTAGACGCCGCCCACGCGCGCTGACGTCAGTTCTTTCTTTTTCCGCGCCACCAAGCTCAGATCCGGGAAGAGCAGGAACCCCCAGTCAATTTTTGACTAAATTTTTGAGACTTTTGTCTCCATTTTTTGATCGAGTCTTCGACTCCTAAGGTGCAGTTAGGATGCCCGGTTTCAAGTCCTGCGGGGATTGTCACCGCATGATGTCGGTGACGGACCCGCACTGTGTGTCTTTTCTGCCTGGGGCGCGACCACGACCCCAAGTCGTGCTCCGATGAAGGGCCATGCCGCCGAAGACTTTGCGGGAGCGGTCCCGAAAGTTGCTGGAAGCCCGGCAGTCGGCTCCGCGCCGTTCCAGGTCCCGGTCCAGAGGGAGATCGAGGGACCCTGCGCGGAGTCATCACCATTCGTCGGGATCCAAGTCTTCGCACTCGGGGTCAGGTAAGGCAAAGCACAAGAAGTCAAAGAAACGCCATCGTTCTCCGACTTCCCCTCGCTGGTCACGGCTGAGGGTATGGGTGGTGCCACCCCCGCGGCTCCGGCTCAGTCCATGGAGTCGCTGCCCGACTACCCGCCCTTCCCGGGGTCGTCGGCGTCTCCAGCCCAGATACAGGTGTTCCTGTCTGCCATGGCTCGCCTCTTTGGGCCGTCGGATCCCGCCGGTGCGCCTTCGGGCCCCGCGGTCCCGCATGGGTGTCCTTGCGTTTCCTCGCCGGCGGCTCCGGCGTAGCTGTCTGCTCCGGCCACGGCGCCGCAGGACACCCTTGGATCAAGGCCTGGATCCCGGTCGACGCCGGTTGACCTCGTTACGCCTCCACCGACGTCGACCCCACCGGCATGGATCCTGACGCCGCCCGCTCCTCGGGACGACGTCGACCTCAGTTTCAGCCCCGAGGTGGACACGGCCCGAGCTGGCGTCGATCGATGCCGTTCTCGACCCTGATTGGGGATTTCTACCCTCATGTCCCTGCTCCTTATTTTCAGCCTGTTGAACAGCCTGAGGAGCAAGGGGAGGACTGGGAGGGGTCTGAGGACCCTCTCGCTGCAGCCTGCGTGTCTGAACAGGACTGGCCTGAGGAATTGGGGGACGCCAGTGGTCTGGATACCTCACCAGACCTTGGCATGCTGTCTCCTCCTACCGTGGCTACGGAGGAGGGCGCCAGTTATGCAGTGGTGTTGCGTAGGGCTGCCGAGGCCCTGCACCTCGAGCTCCCTACTGTGACCGTCAGGACTAACCACCTGACAGAGGTGCTTCAGCCAGCAGCTACTTCTGCGGAGCCGCTGCTTCCCTTCAATGAAGCCCTTTCTGACATTCTTTTGGGCACTTGGTCCAGGGCCACCACAGGGGCTCCTGTGGATAGGAACGTGGCCCGACGCCATCGCCCGGCTCCGGGTGACCCCATTTTCCTCTCCCAACATCCCACTCCCGAGAGCTTGGTTGTCCAAGCCTCTGCTTCCCCAACCGCCTTCCCTTCCGCACCACCGGATAGGAAATCCAAGAAGCTGGATCAGTTTGGGAAGAAGATTTTCTCTTCCACCAGCTCTGCGCTGCGGTCCGTGAACACCGCTTGCCTCTTGGGCAGTTATTCCCACTCTCTGGGATACGGTGGCGAACGTGCTGCCCTGTGTCCGGAGGAGGCCCGGCTTGCTCTCGCCCAGGCTGTTGCAGAGGGGAGAGACGCAGCAAAGTTCATGATCCGTTGTGGTCTAGACACCGCCGACTCACTGGGCAGATCCATTGCAACGACGGTGGCGGTTTGCCGTCACGCCTGGTTGAGAACCACTGGATTTTCGGGGGATGTCCAAAACACCCTTATGGACATGCCCTTTGATGGCAGTCGCCTTTTCGGCGACAAAGCGGACAGCGCGTTGGAGAGGTTTAAGGACTCACGGGCTACGGCCAAGTCCTTGGGACTCTCGGCAGTCTGCCCTCCTCCGCCTTCCGCTTTCCGCTCCTTTCGTGGCACAGGAAGGGGCGCCCCGCAGCGTTCGCAACAGAGCCACAGGCCGGCGCAGCAATCATCCCAGCGCGGACGCGGGTTCTGTGAAAAGCAGCGAGTCTCCTGGGATCCCCAATGCTGCCCGGCGCAAAGTCACCTTTAATCCACTTTGGATTCACTATCTAAAATAACGAGGCAGGCGCTGGAAGCTGGAAGGCAAGAAAAAGGTTTATAACTCTTAGAGGAGACCACGTCAACTGCTGACACCAGGATGTCTTCAGGGAGGTGTTCTACTGGCAATGCTTCTGACTCTTCCTTTTATACAGTTTTACACAATGTATTTGTTTCTTTTATCATGGTTACAAGCTTGGAGTCTCCGCCCTGGGCAGGTTGTCACACAAGCCTGACATTGTTTTATCAACATGGTTACACAAGCCCAACATTAACTCTCCTCCCACCCAGGTCAAAAACAGACAATTTAATTGCAGCTGGACCTTGCTTCAGGGTCTAAAAACGAGTGAGACCGGCCAGATCTAAGAGTCCGTTCTGTTGATAAGAACAGGTCCCATTGTTGGCAAAAACCAGTCTTGCTGTGTGTAGTGCAATAAACCATGTTTGCAAGAGTCTGTTTGGTATTTGTAACCCGTTTGTGCAGGGATGAGAGGAAAGACGAGTTTGAGGCAGCAGGTGATGTTGATGTTTGTCGTGGAAATAGTTTATAGCCCCCAGCACACATCAGGTTTGGTCAGAGAGTCAGAAGGCTGCTAGAGGACAGGGTGAAATGAAGGTGACCAACAGAGTACAAAATGGCTGTGGTAAATCAGAATGACTGTAGTTTATGTGCACGTAGGAACTTTCATCAGACAAGATGGCGCAGAATGTTCATGATTGTGTTTTGTTCTTAACAGTCGCCCCTTTGAACATAACTAGCCATCTTGTCAGTCTATTTCGATCTCCATAATGTCCTGTATTTCTTGTTCATACATTACTCTCATTTTTGTTAACTGAGTGTCCATAGTCTTAGGGCGCAAGGCACTTATGCAAAGAGAACACAAAGGTGGTATACAGTGTACACCCAAACAGCAACCACATATTGCCAATACTGGGACCAAGAGAAACATTGATATTTTCCAACCCCAGTCCTTTAAGATGCCCCAAAGCCAACTTCCAATTGTCCAAGTCTCTGATCCTTGATGAATTTCTGAAGACAGTCTGTGGAGATGTTCGATTGCTTCATAGACAGAGGGTGAATTATCAGGGATGTATATGCAGCAACTGGCACCAATGATGCGACATGCTCCTCCACGATCCGCTAGTACCACGTCCAGGGCCATGCGGTTTTGTAGGGCCACCAGACGGGGACCGCTTGAAGCTCGGCAGTGTTGTTGGTGAGGATGCCAGCTGTGACGTTCAGTGCGGTTTCTACCGCTTGAGACAGATGTCTGATGGCTCGGCTGTTTGCCATCGGACCCCATAGCGGGACGAGCCCTTTTGCTGCGTCAACGAACTGTGATGCGGCAGAGTCTGCTTGATCAGTGTCTTTAGAACACTTTTCTCGATGATGCTCTGCAGGGGCTGTGTAGGTCGGTGGCAAAACCAAGGCGATGTAGCACGTGCCCCCCCAGTTTCTTGGGAGCCAGGTGTAGGCTTTGGTTCCACAGACAAAGTACATATTGGGTGATGCAACAAATGCTGGAGGATTGGCAGTGTTCAAAGTCCTTACAATGTTACAAGTGCTGTGACCCACATTCTTAGTCCCACGGCCTTCAATGCATACAAGGCCAGAGACGTTCACCACAGATAGGGCCACAGTCAGTGTTGCAGCAGTTCTTTTCTTCAGGTAGGAAAATGTGGCTCTGACAGGATTATTGAACACTTGTATTTCCACTCGTTCTTTGGAGGGGACATTCATTGGGAATGTCGTATTCGAGGTCTGAGGGCAAAAGGGAGCTGCTGTTCTTCCTGTTTGGTTTAGCCAGAACTCGTTGTAGAACTGAGCGATTGTCCCATCGGAAGTGGCATTGTCTTTGTAACTTTCTTGTAGGAGCATCATCCAGGCAAGGCAAGATCCATGAACAGAAAAGGGTGAAGGGATGAAAGGGATGGAATGTTCAGTGGCATGTGGTAGCAGCCCACAGACCCAACAGTTAGTGGCATTGGTGGCAAGATTGTGCTGGTGCAGCATCTGTACGAAAGAATTATTCCAGAATTCTTTGCGTCGTTCTCGGAGATGTGGCGGTAGTGATACCAGGTAGTGTTCTTTCTTTGTGATTGGTTGCATGGTTGGTGACAATGTTCTGTATGCAGGTGCATTCTCTTCAATGATCCAGAGTGTGACCATTAGCAGGAGGCAGGTGAGAAATGCAGCTACAAGTGCAATTGTCTTTGTACTGTGCAGTTCAAAAGTCTTGGTGTCTTTGCGGTGGCTTTGCAGGTGTTCCGTTTCTTCCATCATCTTTGAGGAGCTCACCAACTGTTAGGACCAACAGACTTTTGTCTGGTGTTTTTCCTGGTAGCGTCGTTTGGCTGTGCTACCGATCTGAGACTCTGACTCAGTTAGTGGCCTGGTTGTTGGAGCTCCCCCCTTTTCATCGATCTTAGGTTGTACCCTTCCTTGGATGGCACCGTGGGGTCGGGAAATTCAGACAGTTGGAGGGTGTCTTCTTGTGGGTAGCAACTCAGAGCTGGTCGGTCTTTTGCGAGTACTTCCTCTTGCACCTCCACCTCTTCACAGGTTGCCAGCGTTGGAGGGACTTTCTTGCAGTGGTGGGCGTGCAGCCAATTTTTTTTCCCTTCCACTCGGAGGGCAGTTCGAGTGGTGATCAAGACTTGCCAGGGGCCCGTCCACCTGGGCTCCAGATTCTTCGTTCTTTGGAAGTTGCGAACTAGGATGAAGTCCCCAGGCTTTATCACATGTCCTGGGCCCCTGGATATGTCAGGCAAGGCTTGCTGCACCTGTTGGTGGATAATTGTTAGCTCGTTTGTCAATTTATGCAGATAGTCTGACATTAATATGTTCGGGACATCGTTAATGGAGGTGGGTCTTGGTGCCGCCCAAATGTTCATAGGCCTGCCGAAGACCACTTCATACGGGGTCAGTCTGTGTTTGGTCGGGGTGGAGCGCATTGATAGCAATGCCAATGGAAGGGCGTCGGGCCATTTCAACCCGGTTGTGGCAACTATTTTGGCTAGCTTTAGTTTCAATGTTGCATTGTCTCTCTACCAGGCCCGCTGATTGGGGGTGGAAGACGGCATGGAATTTTTGTTTTACCCCCAACCCTTTCAGTATGTTCTGTATCACTTCGGCTACGAAGTGTGGGCCGTTGTCGCTCCATAAAATTCTGCAAAGGCCGTACCGGGGGAAGAATTCTTTCAACAATACTTTTGCAGTGGCTATGGCAGTATTGTCGCGGGTGGGATATGCCTCCACCCATTTGCTAAAAGCGCACACAACCACCAGGACATATTTTAGACCATGGCATCTCTCTAGTTGGATGTAATCCATTTGAAGGACTTCAAAGGGGTGATCAGGGACTCCAAACCCTCCCTGTGGTACTACTGTCCTTTTCCCTGGGTTGTGTTGTAGGCATACTATACATTGTTGTACTAGGCGCTTTGCAGATTCTGTTATCTTGACATTATGCCATACTCTTGTGATTAGTTCAATCATGGGGGTGGAGCCTATGTGTGCTGGTAAATGTGCCATGGTCAATATGGGGATGAGGTAGGCATTGGGTAACAGCCATTTATTTCCGTCTTTAGTTCTCCAGCAATTTTCCTCGTCTTTTAGTCCCACCTTTTCCCACTCGGTCAATTCGTCTTGTGTGCCTGTAGTCTGTATGTCCCTTACAGTGGTCCTAGCATCAGTCCATTGTTCAGCTTGTGACCTGGTCACATACATTCGTGTCATGGTTCTGTCTTCTGCTGTGGCTCGGGCAGTAACGTCTGCTAGCGCATTTCCCTGTCCAATGAGATCTGTCACTTTCCTATGTGCTTGGCATTTTATCACTGCTAGCTTTTTGGGGAGGAGGACTGCTTCCGTCAAGGCGGAGACTAAATCTCCATGCAGGATGGGTGTACCGTGTGAAGTCAGGAACCCTCTTTCTTTCCATAGAATCCCGAAATGGTGAACCACCCCGAAGGCGTATTGGCTGTCGGTGTATATGTTAACTATCGTGCCAGCTGCTAAAATACATGCTCGTGTGAGGGCAATGAGTTCTGCTGCCTGGGCGGAACGTTGGGCAATACGGGCTGTTTCTAGAATGGTTCGGGCTGTGGTGACAGCGTATGCAGCTGAGGTGGTGCCGTCGGGGAGTTTGATGCACGAACCATCCACCCATAGTTCTCCATCTGGCTCTAGAAAGGCGGTGTCTCTGAGGTCTACTCTACTTTTTGTTTGTTCATCGGTTAGTGTCACACAGTCGTGTAGTGGAGCCACGTTAGAATCGTTCTCGGGTAGGGGTAACAGTGTGGCTGGATTGAGGGTGGTGCATCGCTTTAGGGTAATGTGCGGTGCTAGCAGGGTCAACTCATATCCTGTCAGTCGGGCGCTAGTCAAGTGTTGGGTTTTGGTCTGGTTCAGTAGTGTGTCGACTGCATGGGGTACTAAAACAGTGACTGGATTGGAGAGCACTATTCCTTCGCTCTGGCGTATTGATACCGCTGCAGCTGCCACAGCGCGCAGGCACGCTGGCAGTGCTCTGGCTACTGGATCGAGGGTGGCAGAAAAATATGCACAAGGGCGTTGTTTGTGACCAATTGATTGTGTTAGGACAGACAATGCACATCCCTCCCTTTTGTGTGTGTAGAGGAAGAATGGTTTGGAGTAATCTGGGGTTCCTAGGACTGGTGCTGAGCAAAGGGTATTGCGTAGTTCTTTAAAGGCTGTCTGGCATTCGGGGGTCCAGGGGAGAGGTGAGGGGATGTCCTTAGCTAGGAGGGAGAGAAGGGGTTTGACAATGAGGCTAAAGTTCGGTAACCACTGTCTGCAAAACGAGGTGAGGCCTATCAAAGAGCGGACTTGCTTCTGATTTTTGGGGACAGGGGTGCCTAGAATTGTCTGGATCCTGTCAGGCGTGAGTTTTCTCCCTTCTTTTGATAAAAGGTGACCCAAATAGGTCACTTGTGATTTACAGAACTGCAGTTTCTTTCGGGAGACCTTGTGACCATTCTCAGCAAGGAAATGGAGTAGTTTGATGGTGGCTGCGACGGCTATTGGTATGGTGTCTGCTGCTAGAAGGATGTCGTCTACATATTGTATTAGTGCCACTCCATCTGGCAATTGTATGGCGTCCAACTGTCTTTTAAGCGCCTGGCTATAGATACTTGGGCTCTCAGTGTACCCCTGAGGTGCTCTACAAAATCTATACGAACGGGAATTTAGGGTAAATCCAAAAAGATAGCGGCTGTCCTCGTGTATAGGTATGGAAAAGAAGGTGTTCTTGAGGTCGATCACAGTGAAGGTGGTGGCAGTGGAGAGGATTAAAGTCAAAATTGTCGTGATGTCGGAAACTACTGGGTATTGTGGTACTACGATTTTGTTTACCTCCCGCAGGTCAATGATGAAGCGGTAGGCTTTCCCATCTCCCTCTCCCTGTCTCTTTACAATCGGTAGTATGGGACTGTTACAAATGTTGCTCACTACTTCCTCTACCACCCCTGCCTCTACCAAAGAGTGTATAATCTCTGTCAGTGCCTTCTCACCCCCTGGCGATATTTTGTACTGCGGTACTTTCGGTAGGGTTGCGTCCTGTCGTATTGTTACGTGTACTGGGTCAATCATCATTCGTCCTACGTCTGAATCAGCCCTAGCCCATAAGTGTGATGGCAAAGTGTCCAGTAGGGATGTGTCAGTCTCAGAGATGGAAAACATGTGCTGAAAAGGGTTCTCCTCTATGGCGTTGGGGGTTGTCATACAGGATGACAGGCACTCCGTTTGGTGAGCATCTGATAGTCGCATGGAAGTGTTTCAAAAGGTCGAGGCCCATAATGGCGTCTGGGGTGTTAGATGAGAGGAGGAATGTCGTTTCGACGCCATTGCTGTCAAGATTAAAAGGGATGGGTCGGGACAAAGGGTTGGTGGAGGGCGTACCGTCAAATCCTATTGAGGTCACATGTGAGCCTGACAAGGGTGCCCTTGGAATCAGTCGTTTGGATAGTGCACTACGTGTTGCTCCTGTGTCTACCAAAAATGGCGACCTTGTGCCCAGGACCTCAGCGGTAACATAAGGGCCTTGCTGATCAACGCAGAGCTCGACTGGATCCCTCCCTTGCCCCTGGCTGTCCTATGCAAAGTCGTACGTATTGTCATAATCTGTCTGTTGGTACTGATTCTGTCTGGGATGGTCAAATGCGTTCACTCTTCCTGGCCTTTCCTCGCTTGCTTCACTCGCGTACCCTCTCCCACGTCCTCTTCCTCTCTGTCCACTTGCTATTTCCCTCGCCCCTCTGCCCCTAGCAGCTCCTAACAAAGCCGGGCATTGGGATTTCCAGTGTCCATATTTTTTGCAAAATGCACATTGATCCTGTCCTAGGTCTTGGCGTCCCTCATATGATGTAGATGGATTGTTCCTAGGTGGCTGTACTCTAGGGGTATTCTGCTGGTTTCCTCCCCTATATTGCTCCCCTCCTGTATTCGCCCCCTGGAGTTGTGCTATCATTACCCTTTCCTTCAAGTCCTTCTTTTTCCTTTCTGTAGCCCTGTCATTTTCGTTTCTCTGATGCTCGTAATACTGGGCCATTTGGAGAATGGCCGTCGGTTTAGATGCTGCCCAACTACTTTCGCTGGCTTGTAGTTTCTGGGATACATCTGGCAGTAATCCTTTGACGTAGTTCTGCACAAATAAGTGGTGTCCGGTTGCGCTGGACATGTCTTGTCCACTGTAATCCGAGAACACAGTTTCAAATCTGGAGAAGTACTCTGAGACGTCCTCTTGTGGTTTCTGGCGGCATGCGGTTACTATGGACCAGTCTATCTTTTTCTCTGGGATCAGCGTTTTCACTTTCTGCACTATTTTGTCAGGGAGGTCTAATATTGCTTTAACTGGTTTTTGACCAGGGTTCCGCTGTTTATCTAGTGTGTCGAGTTGTTCCCAGGTATGACCAAACAGTTCGGTATGGTTTACTTTCTTAACCTGTTTCCACACATCTGCTGGCAAACATAACCCGAAGAACAAGTCTATGTCGGCAAGTGTCATTATTGTTGATCCCAGAGCGGTACCTAGCTCGGCGTAAAAGGCGGTGGGGTTCTTTCGTAAATCCGGCAAAGATTTACGGAAGGTCAGGATGTCCTGTCTGTCCCATGGCTGATACACCCAATTGTAGACCACCCTTCCTCTAGCGTCATTAGTCCCTTGTCCTCTAGGAGGTACCCAGTAAGGGGCAGCTTCTTTTATTGGCATCATGCTATCTGTTTTTTCCACTGGGGGTCCTGCTACCTTAGTTGTCCTGTCCCTATCTATCTGTCCTTGTTCTATGAGGTGACGCAATACTTCTAGTGTGGATGAAAATAGTTCTGCAACATCGTTGTCGCCTTCATCTCCGATGTCTACCTTCCTGTAGAGAGCCACTAATCGCTCGGGCCCTACGTTTTGGTACTTCTCTTCATATGCAGTAAGGGTGTGGTAACAGACGTACAATAAAGTATCGTTTGCGGTTTTCAACATAGGAGTCGCATATGTCTGTTACTTGTTCTTCTGTTTCTTTCCTATCTATGAGGGTTTTAACTATTTTATCAATGCCTGCTCGCTCATTTTTACTTAATCGCGGGACCCTGGGCGCTCCTATTTCCTTGGTTCCTACCTCTACTACTGCCTCCTTTGATGAGGCATTTGGTGTGGGTGGCTCGGTGGGAGCAGAGGTGGTGGAGACTGAGGCGATCGTGCCATCTCCAGCTATACTTTGGTGGTCCTGGCGTTGTACTACGGGATGAGTAGGGGCATAAGGGGGTGGCATGTATATCATTGGGGGACCTAACAATAAATCATCATCTACCCCCTGTTTTGCTGGTAACTCGGGGTAAAGAGTTAAGGGCGTTCTAACAGGGCATTGACCTGATATTTTTGATTCCTGTTCCTTTTTATCGATTTCCTTTTCTTTTAGTTCTTCTTCTAACTTTTTACAGGCTTGGTAAGCTGATTTTCGCGTTTCTTTATCTTGTCTAGCTTCGTCTCTTTTCTTTCGTTGAGCTGCTTCTTTTCGCCATAAACCAAAACTATCAAACATGGCTGGTCTAGCTTTCTTTTTGTGGAGAGCTAATTCTAACGTTTCTATTTTAGCGGGATCGAAAGATCCCGTCAGTGGCCACTGATTTACCCGGTCCTTCCTAGTGTACTTATGCCATAGTTTGCTATAAGCTACGGTGGCTAATCCATATTTTACGTACATGTCCTTGTTAGGGTGCCTTCCGGCGGTGCCGGATGACTGACCTCTAACAAACGGTCCGGTCCAAAACAATCAAACAATCTAGAGAAGACAGGCATGACGTATTTAGCGGTCAAAATGAATATCTCAATTAATGTTAGACAAAAGTCTGCACTACCTGTCCTTCGCTGTCTGCAAAGAGAGAATATTACTATTCTACTTTGTTTGCAAGCAGGGAATGTCTCAAATAACTCAAAAAGGAATACTAGTATTTCTATCAATCAATCAATTTAAGTCGTTTTCTCACGACCTTACCCGGACCGTATGGACAGTTCTTCGTATTCCCCTTCCAGCGCCTGGTTGTCCTCTTACTCCAACAATCAATGTGGCGTTCCTGTAAGGCCCCAGTCAGGACCGCAGGTCACTCGAGAGAGGTCCGTTCGGAACCGGTGAAGTTCAGTCAATTGGCAGCCAGACGAGGGTCTCTTTCAGGCAGGTGCACTCCAATCATTTAGTCGTTCACTCCGTCGTTAGGACCTCTCTACTGGACCCACGTGTCTCTGATGGGTCCCCCGTTGGGTCGCCAATTTGTGAAAAGCAGCGAGTCTCCTGGGATCCCCAATGCTGCCCGGCGCAAAGTCACCTTTAATCCACTTTGGATTCACTATCTAAAATAACGAGGCAGGCGCTGGAAGCTGGAAGGCAAGAAAAAGGTTTATTACTCTTAGAGGAGACCACGTCAACTGCTGACACCAGGATGTCTTCAGGGAGGTGTTCTACTGGCAATGCTTCTGACTCTTCCTTTTATACAGTTTTACACAATGTATTTGTTTCTTTTATCATGGTTACAAGCTTGGAGTCTCCGCCCCGGGCAGGTTGTCACACAAGCCTGACATTGTTTTATCAACATGGTTACACAAGCCCAACATTAACTCTCCTCCCACCCAGGTCAAAAACAGACAATTTAATTGCAGCTGGACCTTGCTTCAGGGTCTAAAAACGAGTGAGACCGGCCAGATCTAAGAGTCCGTTCTGTTGATAAGAACAGGTCCCATTGTTGGCAAAAAACAGTCTTGCTGTGTGTAGTGCAATAAACCATGTTTGCAAGAGTCTGTTTGGTATTTGTAACCCGTTTGTGCAGGGATGAGAGGAAAGACGAGTTTGAGGCAGCAGGTGATGTTGATGTTTGTCGTGGAAATAGTTTATAGCCCCCAGCACACATATCAGGTTTGGTCAGAGAGTCAGAAGGCTGCTAGAGGACAGGGTGAAATGAAGGTGACCAACAGAGTACAAAATGGCTGTGGTAAATCAGAATGACTAGTTTATGTGCACGTAGGAACTTTCATCAGACAAGATGGCGCAGAATGTTCATGATTGTGTTTTGTTCTTAACAGTTCCGCCGTGGCGGACAAAGGGGCCAACGGGCGTGTCAGTCCACCACCACTGCCTCCAAACCTTCCTAGTCCGAACTTTCAGGCCTATCAAACGCCAGTGGGCGGCAGGCTCCGCCATCACCTCCCCCACTGGCGCACCATCACTTCGAACAGGTGGGTTTTAGAGATAGTCCGGAGGGGCTACTCCCTCCCCTTCGAGACTACCCCCCCAGCCATGCCACCTCAATACCACCGCATGTCGGGGGATCACTTGGTGCTTCTTCAGCAGGAAGTTGCGGCCTTCTTGGCCAAGGGGGCCATCGAGCGCGTTCCGACGCACGAAGTAGGTCGTGGTTGTTATTCCCACTACTTTGTGGTGCCCAAGAAGGACAAAGGCCTGCGTCCTATCTTAGACCTACGGAACGTGAATCGCTTCCTCCGCAAAGAGAAGTTCAGGATGCTCCCTCTAGCTCAGGTCTTGTCTGCTCTTGACCCACAAGACTGGATGGTGGCGCTGGACTTGCAGGACGCCTATTTCCACATCCCCGTTCTGCCAGCCTACCGGCGTTACCTACGGTTCACGGTAGGTGTGAGAAAGTGCCATCTTTCTTACATGGTATGCCCCCACTTTTTGCTGAATGGCTGATGTACTTTGACTGAGTGTGCCCTGGGCTCCTGCCAACCAGGTACCCAGGGCCTGTGTTCCTTCCCTAAAATTGCATTGATACCTACACCCAATTGACATCCCTGGCCACAGGTCAGCCCCTGGTAAATGGTACCATGGGTACCCAGGGCACTGTGACCAGGGAAGGCCCCTAAGGGCTGCAGCACTTGTTGTGCCACCCTTAGGGACCCTGCACCTTTACACACACACACTGCCTTTGCAGGCTGCGTGTCTTGGTGCAGAACAAAAGTGAAGAGTCGACATGGCTCACATCCCTGTGTGCCATGCCTACAAGCCACTGCCCTGGCCTAGGTCAGCCACCCCTCTAGCTGGGTGCACTATGCCAGTGGTGAGGGCATAGAGGCATGATCCCTGTGCCCCTACAGTGCCCAAGTCCATTCTTGGGCATTGTAAGTGCAGTGCTGCCATTAAGAGTATATGGTGCTGGGAGTCTGTCATTACGAACTCCACAGCACCATAATGGCCCCACTGAAGACTAAGAAGTTTGGTATCAAACTTCTCAGCACATTAAACCCCCACTGATGCCAGTGTGGGATTTAATGTAAACGCACTCAGAGGGCATCTTAGAGATGCCCCTGAAACCAACCCGACCTCCAGTGTCCGGACTGAGTGGCTGCCCAGGCTGCCACCACCAGACATGTTTCTGGACCCCTGGGTCGAGAGCCTCTGCTCTCAGGGGCCTGAAACAATGCACATCCCGGGACGAGGTGCCAAAGCCTCCTCCCCCAGGATGGGCAGGGGGAGCTTCAAAGGCCTGCCGCCTTTGGAGTTTCCCCAGACCATTTGCTGCTTCCAGCAAACTGGTCCCCACTGGTTCTACCCCAACTCCTGGCGGGAGAACCGGCGGGAAAACCAGAAGCAGGAAATGGGTTGTGCCCACCTCTGCCAACTCCACCCCTAAGGTGGGGGAGGCGAGGTGAAGCACAAACTCGAGTCCCCGCCATCTTGAGGATGGGGGACCTGGCCAACCAGGGACAGGCTCCTGCCCCCTCCCACTGGAGAGGAACAGAATAGGGGTGTACCCACCCCAGGGAAGGGACCCATTGGTCCCTGCCCTTACCTACCTGTAACCACCCCTAAATTTAGTATTTAGGGGCTCCCTGAACCTTCCTTCCGGAGTTCCCAAATCCGAAAACAAGAAGAGAAGACGAAGCAAGAAGACCAGCCGTGCAGCTGCTAAAAAGGAGGCGACAACAACCGACTTGGCCCCAGCCCTACCGGCCTGTCGACCTCTGAACCTGCTCCTGCGGAATCCCGGCCTCAGCAACCTCACAAACCCCGGAGGACCTGACTTCTGTGCTACAGCCTTCGACCCAGGGACTCCCACGAGCAGTGGTACTGCTCAAAAGAAAACCTACCAAAGACCCGGCCCTGGCACGGAGCCGCGAAACCTGCACACTCTGCACCCGCCGAGTCCAGCCTGTGCCTGAGTGACCAAAGACCTCGAGGACGTCCCCCGGCGATTCTGACCTGGAATCCAGTGGCCAAGGACCCTCCTCGACGACCCAGACGACGCCTGCAGCCTCAGGACAAGGGACCCCTCCAACCGCGACCAGCAGGGGGTAAGATTTCCCGACCTCAAAGACACCCCTGCACCCGGCGCCCCACGGCCCCCTGTGCCCAACTCCTGGGTGTCTACCTATCCTCCAAGACCCCAACTTACCTCCTGAAGTGTTGGTCGTCCCTGAAGAATCACCGTCCCCGAGCCTGCAGCCTTTCTTCACCTTTCACGACCTCTATTGTTTAACATTGAGCGCCCGACGGCTCAAAGCACCCTGCACCCAGCCGCCCGAGTGCCCCTGGAAGTGCAATCTCTATCCTAACCTACTTCCCTACTTGCCCTGAGCAAGTGACCAGGAGCCCAGCTCCCACAGTCGCGTGGCCTGCTTGCCAGCAGCCACCAGCCCGGGGCCCCCGCCTGCCATAGGATAACATTGGGCCTTCTCACTCTGCACCCGGCCGCCCCTGTGCCGCTGAGGGTGTAAAAACTGTACTTACCTGATCCTGGGGGACCCCTGAGTCTTACCCAGAACCTTAACCCTGCCAGTCAAGTACTTACCCGAAATCCGTTAACTCACTTTTCTTTCATAGGGATCCATTGACTGGTTTTCTGTGAAATTTCTTCTAAGTGTCGATTTCTGTATTTTACAAATATTCTTTAAAAATCGAACAAACTACAAAAACGTAATTACTTACCTGTTTTAAGTAAATGTCCCAGTGCTGAACCTAGGAGTCCAGCACTGGATTACAAAAGTAACGTAAACATACTTTGCTTGCACACTGTATTTCCTTTCATAGGATAACATTGGTAATTTTACCCAGAAAAGTTTCTAAGTGTCAGCTTTTGAAATATAGTAATATTCTTCAAAAATCACTACAATAACCAAAACGCTTTTTCTTACCTGTTTACAGGAAGTGTCCCAGGACTGAATCCAGGATCCAGTCCTGTGGTTAGAAAAAGTGCTCTGCAAAGTAATCAATTGTAATTAAGTATAATTTTCCATTGAGCTCAATGTTGCATTGAATTTGACCCTGTGTTGCCTCTTGCACCAACTGTGATAACCACTATCAAAAAAGTCTACTGCCTATCTGTAAGGTGAATAACCAAAGCATCTCATACTGAGAAAGTATATTTTGATCCTATTGTTGGTTCTAAAATAAAACAAGCATATATTTTTTTATATACAAACCATTGGCCTAGAGTTCAGTTCTTGAATGTGTGGCTCCATTTGCTGACTGAGTGTGTACAACAAATGCTTTACACTGTCCTCTGATACTGCCTTACTGCTCGACCAAGCTACCACTTTGGAGAGTAAGGTTATATCTAACTTTAGCCTCTGTCAACCCTCTGGGGACTGTGGACTCTGTACACCCTGAACCTTACTTGGGTACAGTATATACAGAGCCACTTTCCTACAGTAGGCCATGAGCACTTTGTTTACTGTGCTCCCCTTTGGCCTTACCAGCGCCCCTCGGGTGTTCACCAAAGTGATGGCGGTGGTCGCAGCTCATCTGCGCAGATCAGGGGTCTCAGTCTTCCCCTATTTCGACGATTGGTTGTTGAAGGCGGGCTCGCCCCAGACAGTTGTCTCCCACCTCCAGACTACGGCCGACCTCCTGCACTTGCTGGGGTTCTCCATCAATGTGCCGAAGTCGCGCCTGAGTCCCTCCCAGAAGCTCCTCTTTATCGGAGCCGTTCTGGACACGGCGCAGTTTCGGGTCTATCCTCCCGAACAGCGAGTCCGGGATATTCGGGCTTTGATTCCCATCTTTCAGCCCTTGTCCCGGGTTTCGGTCAGGGTGATTCTGAGGCTGCTGGGCCTCATGGCCTCCTGCATCCTGCTGGTCAATCATGCCAGGTGGCATATGCGGGCTCTGCAGTGGGACCTGAAGTTCCAGTGGGCGCAGCATCAGGGAAACCTGTCCGATCACGTCCAGATCTCGGAGGGCACTGCTCGACAATTGCAGTGGTGGCTCACGAACCGGCATTGGGTCGACTGCAGATCCCTCTCCCTTCCCCAACCGGAGTTCACAGTGGTGACGGATGCGTCCCTCCTGGGATGGGGCGGCCACATGGGAGAGTTGGAGATCAGAGGCCTCTGGTCTCCGGCGGAGTCCCGGCTCCATATCAACCTTTTGGAGCTGCGGGCGATCAGGCTTGCACTAAAGGCATTCCTTCCCTCTGTCAAGGGGAGAGTGGTGCAGGTGTTCACAGACAACACCACCGCCAGGTGGTACTGCAACAAACAAGGCGGGGTGGGGTCGTGGACCCCATGTCAGGAGGCTCTTCGTCTCTGGACATGGCTGGAACATCAGGGCATGTCCCTAGTGGTTCAACACCTGGCAGGTTCTCTGAACGCCAGGGCGGACGAACTCAGCCGCAGGTGCATGATGGATCACGAATGGCGTCTTCACTCGGAGGTGGCGCAAGGTCTCTTTCAGCAGTGGGGAGAGCCTTGGTTAGATCTATTTGCCACCAAAGAGAACGCGCAATGTCATCAGTTCTGCGCGTTGGAATTTCCAAGGCGGCACTCGCTCCGCGACGCTTTTCGTCGCGAGTGGAGTTGCGGTCTGTTGTACGCCTTTCCGCCTATACCACTTCTGCCCAGAGTGCTGAAGATCAGGCGCGACCGGGCCCAAGTCATTCTTGTGGCTCCGAACTGGGCTCGAAGAGTATGGTATCCCGAGCTACTCAGTATGAGCATCGATGCCCCGATCCGACTGCCTCTTCGGGAGGATCTTCTGTTGCAGCAGCAGGGGACGGTCATCCACCCGAACCTGTCCAGCCTCCACCTCTTTGAGTGGAGATTGAGCGGCGGCAGTTGATTCCCTTCGACTTGCCTCCTGAAGTTTGTGACGTTATTCTGGCAGCCAGGCGTCCCTCTACTAAAGTGATATACGCCTGCAGGTGGAACAAATTTGTGGCATGGTGCACAGCAAAGGCTGTGGATCCCCTTTCTGCCCCTCTTTCTGAAGTACTATTGTTCCTTCTTTCTTTGGCCCAGCAGGGCTCTGCTCTGGGCACTATCAAGGGCTACCTTTCTGCTATTTCGGCCTTTCTCAGGCTCCCTGATCAGCCCTCTCTTTTCAAGTCCCCTGTTGTAAATAGATTTCTTAAAGGCATTACACACCTTTTTCCTCCTATTCCTTTCGTGATGCCTCAGTGGGACTTGAATCTGGTTCTGACATACTTGATGTGCGCTCCCTTTGAGCCTCTTCACAACTGTCCTTCGTTTCTTGACATTTAAGACTGCTTTCCTGTTGGCCATCACCTCCGCTAGGCGGGTGAGTGAGCTCCAGGCTCTTTCTTGTAAGCCTCGTTTCCTTTCAGTCCATCCGGACAAAGTTGTGCTCAGGCCCCGTCCTTCCTTTTTGCCAAAAGTGGTTACGGCCTTTCACATTGGGCAGACTATTACCGTGCCCACCTTTCCGCCTCCGCATCCTTCCAGAGAGGAAGAGAGGCTCCACCGTCTGGACCCAAAACGTACGCTCTCATTTTATCTTAACCGCACACAGCAGTTCCGGGTGGATGACCAGCTCTTTGTTGGCTACGTTGGCACCAAGAAAGGTCGGGCGGTACACAAGAGAACTATCTCCCGCTGGGTTGTCTTGTGCATCAAAGCCTGTTACTCTTTGGCTAAAAAAGAACCTCCGGTGGGGCTGCATGCTCATTCCACCAGAGCTACTGCAGCCACTACTGCATTGGGACGTGGTGTCCCCCTGCAAGACATCTGTCAGGCAGCCACGTGGGCCTCGCTGCACACGTTTACCAAGCACTATTGCCTGGACAGCCAAGTCCGGAGAGACGGCTTCTTTGGCTGTTCTGTTCTCCGTGACTTTCTGGTGTGATCTTAGTTCGTAGACCCACCACCGGGGTTGGTATTGCTGGGGTATCTATTCTAAGGTAAGGAATCTATCACTATGTGTTTCTTTCAGATGGACAAGTTACTTACCTACGGTAACGATATATCTGTAAGAAACATTAGTAGTGATGGATTCCTTACCGCCCACCCATCCCCGTTCTGCGAACTGATTTCTAGGGTTAAGGTCATCCCTTTCAGGGCCCTAGTTTCAATGCACCAGTGGTCAGTATCTTGCATGGCTCTGCGTTCCTGGTGCGGAAAGTCGTGTGCAGAACTGACGTCAGCGCGCGAGGGCGGCGTCTAAGTAGCGCCCGCAACGTCATCTCGGCGACCACGACGCCAACGATTGACGCGGAGCCGCACGACGCCACCTACCGATGCGCAGGGGTACTGCTGACAAACTTTCCGGATCCAGTCTGACGCCTGGGGATATTCTAAGGTAAGGAATCTATCACTACTAATGTTTCTTACAGATATATCGTTACCGAAGGCAAGTAACTTGTCCTTTAAGACCAAACCAACTTCTTTCCACCCTCTTGAATGAACACTTTAGTAGTCGACTGATGTAACCCACAGATAATGTTTTTCTTCGTATAAACAACTGCCAGACTTTGTTATATTACACCATCTTTGGTGATATTCTGTGTTATCGTTTTAGCTGAGCACTAGTACTTTTTTCACATTGAGCATAAAACAGCTTTTATTTATTACCATGCTTAAGAAACTCAACAACTAATAAGCCATTTCCGAATTCTCATTGCTGCATGAAGAGCAGCATCTGCATTTCCACATGTTTATCTGTTTTTGTAAATTGGTGAATTACAATATTCTTCTGATGGATGCACTGGTCCCAGTAACGAATTGACAATCAGTTTACAATGCTGAATTTCATTATAGTTTGCGTGTGCAATTTGCTTTTATACCGTCGGAAGTCCTGAAATGCATATCATGAAATATGCTCTTGTTTATACCATATTGTGTTGAAGTATGTAATCTTGTTCTGGGCATAGAGTACTACTGCAAACCAAATGTAATGTTAAGGAACATGAAGATATGATTGAATTTATAAACCATAGATTTTATTTTTTGCCTAGCATGCAAGCAACTATGGTGGTGTCTAGCTAAGACCTAAAAATATAATGTATTTAAAAATAAATACAAGGACTGCCCACATCCTTTGTCTGTTCAGGTGTTACATTTTGCTTCCACTCACCCTTTTTCCTTATAACATGTGCACAGCCGATTTAAAATGAAGTCACTTTGTGCCAGGGCTATCGTGCTTTGGCTGATGGGTGTATCCTTTATTTTCATATTTTGCCTATTTTTAGGTCGAGGCCTACCAGACCGCACAGCTGCCTGGTTTGCTAACTACTACTTGGGGACATTCTGAAAGCTTCCATGGAAATGCGTTCCACCCATTGCTTACCATTAGCCTATGTTTTGCAACTCACGTTTCCTTGCTTTCTATTTGCTGGTTTATTTGTTTTAGGCTGTCCAGCTTATGTTCGTCCCACCCTGAGGGCCATAGTCTATTTACTGTATTTTTCCACGAGTGTTCACTTACTGTAAGCAGGCCTTTAAATCTTGTTCTTATCTTGTCATGTTTGTTGTGCATTCAAAGACAGAGGTCAAATGTCAGGTCTTCCGAGGAGGCTTGGTGTTTACTTTGCTTTCTCTTACTTCAGAGTACGAGGATTTGTGACCATGCTGCTGTGAAAGGAGCAGCTTTTTTATAGTACATAACAAACTTTTAAATGTCTAACTGAGCTGTGCAGATATTCCAGAATATATCCGAATTAAGAAAGCACAAATAAAGCACATTGTTTTGAAATTCTGAACTGTGGTGGAAGCCAATTGTTTAACCCGATCAAAACAAATCAATACACTAGGTAATGACACACATTGTTTGTGCGCTGTATAGTTTTATCAGTAAAACTGTGTGTGCAAACGTAATGGTCATTTCAATTGAAAATGTGTTATCTATAATCGCAGTGTGCTACCACACCATGCATACTCCACACTGTCATTCCACAACACTATACTCTATTCCATGACACTGACACTCTGCGGCCTTCCACTCTACGCCGCGCCCCTCCAGCCACTTTATGCTGCGCCCCTCCTTCCACTGTACTCCACGCCCCTCCATCAACTCTACGCTTCTAATGTTTAGCCATGCTGGTGTAAAACATGGCTAAAACACATTGGCAAAGCCAATAGCTCTTGCATAAATGAGACCTATCTGCTTTGCCAAAGCTTGTTCATGTTGCATTTATTAGAAAAAAATATACGCTCTCAAGGCCAGACCTAATGGCTTTGCCAAAGTTTATTATAAAAAGTAATTGAAGTGTTGAATGTGCAGTCTTACATCTACTTATACCTTGTTAGTCATCTATTTCTATTAAGTGATTAGTTTAATTAAATTCAGCACACTACAGTGTTAGCTTTTCTGGTCGCTTTCTTAATGCATACGAGGGATTTTTAAGCTCTATACGTAGTTTTTACCTCTATACGTCGTTAATGTGCATGAAGCTTGTGCTGCCATATGGATATGTATGTCAAGTTTCATAAACACTTCCTTTGAGAACTTGTTCAACGACAGCCAGGTTCCATGGCAGCCCTTTTCTCATAATGATAATGATCTGAAGCTTTGCAGTCTCTTGGGAGCTGTTGAGGTTACAACGCTGGTCTGCCAAATAATCGTGTCTCATGACTGTAGCATTTATCAAATTAGTGTTTTGGTTAACTAGTGTGCCTCCATTGAAATTGAGTGATCCAAACCTATTGAAGCGGTAGTACTGAAATTAAATATTTTACTTGTAATCGGTAAAAGTCGATCACTGCAGTGTTCCTTGTTATAAATGAACATGCATTAAATTAGATGTTTGTTTTCAGTCTGGGAGCCAGCGACTGACTATAAATAACTTGGTTGCCATTAATGTTTGACACTGCATCTTCTGCAGATTGAAGACCTTAGTTAGAATTTGTCTTCATTTGGTTTTGTGCTAGATGTGACTGTTACGTGTAGTCTAAAGGGAATGGGTGTGAAGAGATTACCTACCGTGTGTAGTGTACTAGTGTTCTGTTTTGAGCGGCGCCGCTTTTCTGTCTTTGAGGCTTCTTAATCCGATTTTGTTTTTAATCCTTTAGCACGTGTTCCACGTTGTTAATTTATGCATCCAAATGGTTGCTTGGTGGTGTGGAGGTCTTGTAAAAGCACACATTGTCCATCTTTAGCCTGCCATAGACATGTGGAACGTGTGCATGTCATCACAGCCATGTCACATCGTCAGCAAAAATTTAATACAATTGCTGCATGGATATATACCGAAGCCCCTTTGTTTTGCATTGTAAGGCCGCGAAACACATGAACAGCATGCGTGAGAATCGAAAGCACATGCCTTCTGTGCATAAGCTGAAGATCGACAGGAGTGAGGTGGTGAAAGGGACAGGCAAGCAGCAAACGGAACGCGTATGCTGGGAAAATCACTTAACCAAAACGGAATGTGTCCTTGTGTAATGTAACGGGGTGCTCATGTAAAGCGTGCCAGGTCCTTCTGGTCGAGTTCGCGCTATATAAAACAGATTATGATGGAGGTAGGAGGGCATTTGGACAAAATATTGAGTTGTAAATATCAGGAGATACAAATATCGTAAAAACAATATCGTGTACAAAAATATCGTTGTCTAGAACTGTTTTTTTGGTAAGTAGTATTGTTTAAGAATATTGTTTTTAATATAGTTTCAAATGATATAGTTGTAAAAAAATATTGTTTACTTATTGTAATGTTTTAGTTCATATATTAATTTTATGTGTAACTGTAATTGTTGATTTTTTAAAAATATAGTTTTAAATTTTAAGTGATTTAGAATTTTTAATGTAATTGTTAATAGTAATTTATAGTGTTGTAGCGGTTTGGATTTGTAAGGGGATAGTATGGGAAGTTAATGAAGTCGAAACTAATAATTAATTTGTAATTGTGCGATTGCTGTTAATTATGTAAATTATGTCAGTGATTTATTTTTGTTATATTGTAGGTGCCAGTTGCTATGTTTGTAAGGGTGGAGGGTGGGAAGTTAAGTAACAACTATTTTATTAATTTAATTGATTATTAATTATGTAAGTTGTTCATTATATATTTCTGTTTTATGTTTTAGGTGTGGGCTACTGGGTTGGCAGCAATAGAGGATGGGAATTTAATTAAAATAATTATGTACTTGATCATCAGTTATGTAAATTGTGCTATACTTGAGTTTAAATTTAGTTGCAGGGTGCTGGGTTTGTAGGGGTCTAGGGTAGGAAGTTAAGTAATTAATAATTATTGTTCATTAATTTAAATATGTAAGGTATAGGAAAGTTATTTTTTTTAGGTATGTTAGACTGCCAGGTTTGTAGAAGTACAGGGTGGGAAGTTAATTGAATAATCATGTATTAGTTGATGATTTTTTTTATTAGTGATTATGTAAAACTTTTTTTAGCTTTTTAAACAGATATATATAAAATATTTTTGCTATTAAATGTTTATTTCTTTGACGTTCATGGGGTTACTCATATATGTAATGTGTTTGAAGTGAAGTATTTTCCCTACTCTTGCTTAGACTACAGTAGAAATAGTAAAAATTAACATATTCGCAGTTCAACACTTTCCCCAGTTGCGCTGCCTGGAGAGGGAATACGAAGTTTCACCCCTCTGAATTCTAACACTTTCTCTACTGTTGCAGAGACTGGAGTGGGAATAGAACATTTTTACCCCGCCAAAGTCCTACTATTGCGGTTTGGAGTGGGAATAGTAAATGTTAGTCCACCGAAATCCAACGCTTTCCCTACTGTTGTGGTGTTTGGATTGGGAATAGTAAATGTAACCCCTCCAAAGTCCAACACTTTCTCTACTGTTGTGCAGACTGGAGTTGGTATAGTAAATTTCACCCCTCCAAAATCCAGTGCTTTCCCTACTGTTTAGACTGGAGTGTGAATTGTACATTTAACCTCTCCGAAGTCCAACACTTTTTCTGTTGTGGTGACTGGAATAGTAAATCTAAACCCTATGAAGTCCAACACTTACACTACTGTTGCATAAACTAGAGTGGGAATGGTATATTTAATATTATTAAACTCTAGTACTTTTCATAATATTGGTGGAGTAGATTTTATTGCATTTATTGTGTAGTTTTTTTAAACATTTATATATTTTTTTTATTTTTGAATTAGTTTATAGTTTTTTTTGTAAATTTCTTTCTCATTTTTTTCAAATTTTACTATTTTATTTGTCTACATTAACGGTAAGAATTTTCCTTCATTTTTTTTTTTTTTTTATGTCTATGTATGTGTGTATATATGTGTGTGTGTGTGTATATATATATATATATATATATATATGTGTGTGTATATATATATTATCTAATGGCGGTCGCCAATAGATAGTTATAGTTAAAACCTATTATCCATAGGAAATCCGCGACATTCTATTTGAAATAACGTTGGCGCCGGTTGACGAATCTTTGCGAAAGTTTCCAACTTGTTGGGGCGCTCCGGTCCGCTCCTATCCTGAAAGTCTCGGGGTGATACGTCAAGCGGGGGCTGAGAAAAAAGGGGGGTCCCAAAACGCGTTTTCCCCATTCATTTTTCCATAGGAACCTTTAGTCGCAGCTACAGCCCGAACTGCTGAACGGAATTACATCAAATTTGGCAAAGAGGTAGCCCTTGGTTCAGTGTCGTGCCTTTTGCTTAAATGGTGTAAATCCGTTCAGTAGTTCCTGAGAAAATCAAAAGTAAATTCACATATATATCTGGGCGGAGCCTAACCACACATGTCATCATGAGATCTGATTGGCTGTCAGCACTTCATCCTGGAATTGCTGGCAGCCATCTTGGGACCAATATAAATGATAGTACCTCATTGAAATGCATTGTAGTGAATAGAAGATTTTGAGGGTCACCAAAAGGAGAACTATAAAGGGTGATAACAGGCTTTAGTTACATTAGAATTTATTTGTTGATGGTACCATACTAATTTTAGGAATTGTGGTGTATTCTAAGGTGATTTTACCATGTGAAAAACCTTCTGCTGGGATATCATGAATCATGTTTGAGAGAACACTATTTTCTCATGCTTGTCCCATGGAAGTTTGGAAGGTGCTCCAGAAGCTAAAATGAGAGCATATTTTCTGTAAATTCACATTATCTTTCTCACTCATGTGAGAATGAAGTCTGACATTCTCAGTAAAACATGTACATCCAACAAGGGCAGAGACTGTCAGTTGATGCCTTTGTGTTCTACTGCAGCTTCCTAGAGTGTTCTAAAGAACAACTAGAGTGCTAACAGCCTTTCTTATGACAAAAGTATGGCACACCTGAAGCCATCTTGATTGGAATAAACTGGTAACACTTAAAACATTTAATTTAAAAAGGAACAAAATGATGGGGTTCATTTTGTCATAGAAATTATGGTTAGTGCTGTAGAAAGAAAAATTAGGACATATTTCAAGTGTGATCTCAAATATCTTCCTGTTATATTTCAACAGGAGCAGCCTGCCAGTTGATGCCTTTGTGTTCTACTGCAGCTTCCCAGAGTGTTCTAAAGTACAACTAGAGCGCTAACAGCCTTACTTATGACAAAAGTATGGCACACCTGAAGCCATCTTGATTGGAATAAACCGGTAACACTTAAAACATTTAATTTAAAAAGGAACAAAATGAGGGGTTATTTTTGAAATAGAAATTATGGTTAGTGCTGCAGAAAGAAAAATTAGGGCATGTTTTAAGTGAGATCTCAAATCCTCTTCTATTTCATTAGAAAATTCTGACATGCAGACTGAAACAATCACTTTCAATACCAGCAGCAGACTACCAGTTAACTCCCTGGTGAGCAGTAGCTTTACTCCAGTGATCTAATGAGCAACTAGAGTGCTAACATTCTGAATTTATGGCAGATGTGAGACACATCTGAATGCCTTCTTGATGGAATCAAAGTAAAAAACTGAAAGCATTTCCTACTGAGGAGACTGCAGTAAATGAAGAAATTAGGAAACTTCATAACAAAGAAGTCTTCCAAGATGGCCACCAGTGAAAAAAGAGCCCAAATGTAGCACAAATATTACCCAGATGTAGCCCACATATAGCCCAATGACAAAAGTGTGCAAAACACTTTTTATTTTTAGTTTTTTTGCAGTTTTATGTAGTGCAGACTGGTCAGGTATTGGAGCATTGCATCTTAAAACATGACCCCCTACACTACAAAAACACCACTGCACTACCTTAAACCCTAAAACACTACCCCCAGCACGACCCCCTACACTACACAAGCACCACTGCACTATCCTAAACCCTAAAACACTACCCCCAGCACGACCCCCTACACTACCCAAACACCACTGCACTAACCTAAATCCTAAAACACTACCACCAGCACGACCCCCTACACTACCCAAACACCACTGCACTACCCTAAAACATGACCCCTACACTACACAAACACCACTGCACTACCCTAAAACACTACCCCCAGCACGACCCCCTACACTACACAAGCACCACTGCACTACCCTAAACCCTAAAACACTACCCCCAGCACGACCCCCTACACTACACAAACATCACTGCACTACCCTAAACCCTAAAACACTACCCCCAGCACGACCCCCTACACTACCCAAACACCACTGCACTAACCTAAATCCTAAAACACTACCCCCAGCACGACCCCCTACACTACCCAAACACCACTGCACTACCCTAAAACATGACCCCCTACACTACACAAACACCACTGCACTACCCTAAACCCTAAAACACTACCCCCAGCACGACGCCCTACACTACACAAGCACCACTGCACTACCCTAAACCCTAAAACACTACCCCCAGCACGACCCCCTACACTGCCCGAACACCACTGCACTGCCCTAAACCCTGAAACACCAGCCCCTGCATGACCCCCTACACTGCCCGAACACCACTGCCCTAAACACTGAAACACCACCCCCAGCACGACCCCCTACACTGCCCGAACACCACTGCACTGCCCTAAACCCTGAAACACCACCCCCAGCATGACCCCCTACACTGCCCGAACACCACTGCACTGCCCTAAACCCTGAAACACTACCCCCAGCAAGACCCCCTACACTGCCCGACACCACTGCACTGCCCTAAACCCTGAAACATCACCCCCAGCAAGCCCCCCTAGACTGCCCGAACACCACTGACCTAAACCCTGAAACACCACCCCAGCACGACCCCTACACTGCCCGAACACCACTGCACTAAACCCTGAAACACTACCCCCAGCATGACCCCCTACACTGCCCGAACACCACTGCTCTGCCCAAAACCCTGAAACACCAGCCCCAGCACGACCCCCTACACTGCCCGAACACCACTGCACTGCCCTAAACCTTGAAACACCAGTCCCTGCACGACCCCCTACACTGCCCGAACACCACTGCACTACCCTAAACCCTGAAACATCACCCCCAGCACGACCCCCTACACTGCCCGAGCACCACTGCACTGCCCTAAACCCTGAAACACCAGCCCCAGCACGACCCCCTACACTGCCCGAACACCATTGCACTGCCCTAAACCCTGAAACACCAGCCCCAGCACGACCCCCTACACTGCCCGAACACCACTGCACTGCCCTAAACCCTGAAACACCACCCCCTGCACAACCCTCTACACTGCTCGAACACCACTGCACTGCCCTAAACCCTGAAACACCACCCCCTGCACGACCCCCTACACTGCCCGAACACTACTGCACTGCCCTAAACCCTGAAACACCACCCCCTGCACGACCCCCTACACTGCCCGAACACTACTGCACTGCCCTAAACCCTGAAACACCACCCCCAGCACGACCCCCTACACTGCACGAACACCACTGCACCGCCCTAAACCCTGAAACACTACCCCCAGCAAGACCCCCTACACTGCCCGAACACCACTGCACTGCCCTAAACCCTGAAACATCACTCCCAGCAAGACCCCCTACACTGCCCGAACACCACTGCCCTAAACCCTGAAACACCACCCAGAGCAAGACCCCCTACACTGCCTGAACACCACTGCACTGCCCTAAACCCTGAAACACCACCCCCAGCAAGACCCGCTACACTGCCCGAACACCACTGCACTGCCCTAAACCCTGAAACACCACCCCCAGCACCACCCCCTACACTGCCCGAACACCACTGCTCTGCCCAAAACCCTGAAACACCAGCCCCAGCACGACCCCCTACACTGCCCGAACACCACTGCACTGCCCTAAACCCTGAAACACCAGCCCCAGCACGACCCCCTACACTGCCCGAACACCACTGCACTGCCCTAAACCCTGAAACACCACCCCCAGCACGACCCCCTACACTGCCCGAACACCACTGCACTGCCCTAAACCCTGAAACACCAGCCCCAGCACAACCCCGTACACTGCCCGCACACCATTGCACTGCCCTAAACCCTGAAACACCAGCCCCAGCACAACCCCGTACACTGCCCGAACACCACTGCACTGGCCTAAACCCTGAAACACCAGCCCCAGCACGACCGCCTACACTGCCCGAAAACTACTGCACTGCCCTAAACCCTGAAACACCACCCCTCAGCACGACACCCTACACTGCCCGAACACCACTGCACTGCCCTAAACCCTGAAACACCACCCCAGCACGACCCCCTACACTGCCCGAACACCACTGCACTAAACCCTGAAACACCACCCCCTGCACGACCCCCTACACTGCCGGAACACCACTGCACTGCCCTAAACCCTGAAACACCACCCCCAGCACGACCCCCATACTGCCCTAACACCACTGCACTGCCCTAAACCCTGAAACATCACCCCCAGCACAACCCCCTACACTGCCTGAGCACCATTGCTCTGCCCTAAACCCTGAAACACTAGCCCCAGCACGACCCCCTACACTGCCCGAACACCACTGCACTGCCCTAAACCCTGAAACACCACGCCCTGCACGACCCCCTACACTGCCCGAACACCACTGCACTGCCCTAAACCCTGAAACACCACCCCCTGCACCACCCACTACACTGCCCGAACACCACTGCACTGGCCTAAACCCTGAAACACCAGCCCCAGCACGACCGCCTACACTGCCCGAAAACTACTGCACTGCCCTAAACCCTGAAACACCACCCCTCAGCACGACACCCTACACTGCCCGAACACCACTGCACTGCCCTAAACCCTGAAACAACACCCCAGCACGACCCCCTACACTGCCCGAACACCACTGCACTAAACCCTGAAACACCACCCCCTGCACGACCCCCTACACTGCCGGAACACCACTGCACTGCCCTAAACCCTGAAACACCACCCCCAGCACGACCCCCTATACTGCCCTAACACCACTGCACTGCCCTAAACCCTGAAACATCACCCCCAGCACAACCCCCTACACTGCCTGAGCACCATTGCTCTGCCCTAAACCCTGAAACACTAGCCCCAGCACGACCCCCTACACTGCCCGAACACCACTGCACTGCCCTAAACCCTGAAACACCACGCCCTGCACGACCCCTTACACTGCCCGAACACCACTGCACTGCCCTAAACCCTGAAACACCACCCCCTGCACCACCCACTACACTGCCCGAACACCACTGCACTGCCCTAAACCCTGAAACACCACCCCCAGCATGACCCCCTTTACTGCTCGAACACCACTGCACTGCCCCAAACCCTGAAACACCACCCCCAGCAAGACCCCCTACACTGCCCGAACACCACTGCCCTAAACCCTGAAACACCAACCCTGCACGACCCCCTACACTGCCCGAACACCACTGCACTGCCCTAAACCCTGAAACACCACCCCCTACACTGCCCGAACACCACTGCACTGCCCTAAACCCTGAAACACCACCCCCAGCACGACCTCCTACACTGCCCGAACACCACTGCACTGCCCTAAACCCTAAAACACCACCCCCAGCACGACCCCCCTACACTGCCCGAACACCACTGCACTGCCCTAAACCCTAAAACACTCCCCCAGCACGACCCCCTACACTACCCGAACACCACTGCACTGCCCTAAACCCTAAAACACTCCCCCAGCACGACCCCCTACACTACCTAAACACCACTGCACTGCCCTAAACCCTAAAACACTACCCCCGCATGACCCCCTACACTACCCAAAGACCACTGCACTACCCTAAACCCTAAAACACGACCTCCTACACTACACAAACACCACTGCACTACCCTAAACCCTAAAAAACTACCCCCAGCACGAACCCCTACACTACCCAAACACCACTGCACTACCCTAAACCATAAAACACTACCCCCAGCAGTACCCCCTATGCTACCCAAACACCACGGCACTACCCTAAACCCTAAAACACTACCCCCAGCAGTACCCCCTACACTACCCAAACACCATTGCAGTACCCTAAACCCTAAAACACTACCCCCAGCAGTATCCCCTACACTACCCAAACACCACTGCACTACCCTAAACCCTAAAACACTAACCCCAGCACGACCCCCTACACTACCCAAACACCACTGTACTACCCTAAACCCTAAAACACTCCCCCCAGCACGACTCCCTACACTACCCAAACACCACTGCACTACCCTAAACCCTAAATCTACCCCCCGCATGACCCCCTACACTACACAAACACCACTGCACTACCCTAAACCCTAAAACACTACCCCCAGCACGACCCTCTTCACTACCTAAACACAACTGCACAATTTGTTACAGGCGTTGCAACGCAGGCCTGTGGTGCTTACTGGAAGTACCTGGTGGGCTAGTTGGGCCCCAGGGACTCTCAGGATTCAAGGTGACCTAATCCCCCAACTTAAAACGCGCCACGGGGCGCGTTTGCACAGTGGTGAAGGGAGGGGCGGGGCCTCAGGTGACATGTGCGCAAACACGCCCTGTGGTGCGTTTTAAGTTGGGGAGTTAATTCCCTTTGAATCCTGGGGGCCAACTAGCCCACCAGGTACCTTCAGTAAGCACAACAGAGTTGCGTTGCAGAGAGGTGAAAAAAGGTGCGTGGCCTCGGAACGCCTCTCTACAACTCAGCTCTGTGGTCCTAACTGTAGGTACCTGGGGGGCTAGTTGGGCCCCATGGACCCTCAGGATTCAAGGGGACTTAATCCCGCAACTTAAAACACGCCACGGGGCGCGTTTGCACACATGTCACCTCAGGCCCCCCCTCCCTTCACCAATGTGCAAACGCGCACTGGCTCTGGTTAGTCAGTCAGTTACCACCAGTATCCGTCTGAAAAAGTTGTGGGCACAGGATGATTTTGCAACAAGGCCTCTTTCTGCTCCTCTGTTGGTTCTTTCTGCACATCTTTTGCTTCTTTCTGTGCGTTTTTTCTTCTTTCTTCACATGTCCTACCTCTGTTGGCATAGTTAGAAACTAGCATTTAAAAAACCTTTGAAATTCACAGAAAAAACCATATGTTTCAGGCACGTTATAGTTAGAAATTAGCATTTAAAAAACCTTTGAAATTCACTGAAAAAACCATAGGTTTCAGGCACGTTATAGTTGGAAATTAGCATTTAAAAAACCTTTGAAATTCACTGAAAAAACCATAGGTTTCAGACACGTTATAGTTAGAAATTAGCATTTAAAAACCTTTGAAATTCACTGAAAAAACCATAGGTTTTAGGGACAGTTATAGTTAGTTGGACATTGCACTCATACAAAACCCGTGAAATTCCCCTGTTATAGTTAGTTCAGCTAACTATAACTCGCGCCCCCGCAATGCACTGCTGATGACGTCACATATTACATCACTCATGACATGGTCAGTGACATCACTGATGACATCACTGATGACATCTCAAATGAATCACTGATTTTTCAGTGAATATATATATATATATATATAGTAAAATAAATATCTGATAGTGACGTCTAGCTGCAGATTCCTTACCGTAGAATTTTTCCCAGGTGCCAGACTAGATCCAGAAAGATTTCTGCAGCAATACCTCTGTGCATCGGTAGAGGGTGTTGCGTGACTCCGTAACGACTTAGTCCAACCGGATGTGATGCTGGCAGAGTCCATATACGCCCTCCCCCGACAAGCTGATGTCCGTTTTCTTCCTTTCCATGCTTCCACGTGGATCCGGAGAACGGTACCTCTGGCCATTTTTGGCCTATCTTGACGTTGTCAACAAAACTGTGTGCCTTTTCTGGATATTTTAGGGGTCCTGTGGACTGAGATGACAACCCCGCACTCTCATTCTGTTTGCATGTGGTGTCTGGGCGTGCATCCTGACTCGAACGGTGCCGCTTATGTATTCAACTTCGGGCGTTGATGTTGCAGGAGCACTTCATGACACTGTTGGCAGCCCCTCGTTGGTCGCAGTCCTCTTCTCCCTCAGAGGACCAGCTCCCGAAGTCCTTACTGTCGGCTGGTAAGTGACGCCATAGGTGATTGGCACCACATACTTTCCCGACTACTCTTCCAATCCTTTCTTTTCTATGCCTCTGCATGGCCTGCTTTAACCTGCTTCTGCCCTGCGCAAAGCTGCTTATACTTTTTTCTTTGGTCGTTGTGTTGTTGGAGACGTTTCCATCACCCCTCTGATGCCAACCCCAATGTTGGTACTGGCCTGGCTGTTCTTCAGATGTGCTGTCTGCCCCTTTTGGGGTTTATAGCCATCTCTTGAACATAGATTCCTTGCCCTCCCACTGTGGGTTGGTTTGTACAGAGGTTGGTGATCCCTGAGGATTTTTTTCCGGGGAGATTTTCCCTTTGCTTTTCACGAGCGTGGATACTGTTCCCACCCCTTTGGTGGTTCGCTCTCCTCTCCTAAAGAGCATACCAATTTTGATTTTGGATGACATCCGGACCCTTACTCATGATGTCACATGGCTTGTTTTCAGGGCACAGGTCGTCCCGTGCACCCAGACATTTCCTTTTAGCCCACATCCTTGTTAGACTCTAGACACTACATCTCCATCTGTTACTTCTGTTCTTTACTCTGGTTTCTTGGTTTGGACCTTCACTGGCGTTAGTCTTTCCATGCTGTTTCCTCCGTCTTGTCCGCTGCTTCAGCCAGGTCCCTTCCCCGTCAGTTACTCTTCCTTAAGTCGGAGACTAGTTATCTGCGTAGGCCTCCCTGTGTTGGCCTTGTTCAACTTGACCCTTTTACAGTTCTCCATAGTGGTCTTATTTTTTTATTCTAGCGAGATTGTTTCTCCCTTGTTTTTCTTTTCACTGGTCTTTCGGCCGCCAGATTATCACTGCTCAGTTGGTGGTGTTTTCTGCTTCTTTTCCTTTTATACTAGGCCATGTGGTTGGTTGCCAGCTCGCTGCTGTTCCATCTTGGCCCATGCCAGACATGGTGACCGTTTTTATATGTGCCCTTCTTGGACACCTCTTATACAGTTTTTGTTCTGAATACATATTGGTGTGTATGTATGTGTACACACACCCAACACCCACCCACCAATACGTATACAGATAAAAACTGTATAATAGGTGTCCAAGAAGGGCACATATTAATGGTCAACGCCGGGCATGGGCCAAGATGAAAAAACACATACATAACATATATATTTGTTTTTTCATGCATATATGTATTTTCCATATCTTTTATACCTCCCTTTGTTAGGTATCTCTATAGTGAGTGATACACTCCTGCCTCTCTTATGGAGGAGTGTTTCTGCTTACTTTGTTGTGCTTTTCCTCGTACCCTGGGGAGTCCTCATGTTTGTTGCTTGGCTCTCCCTGCCCTCTCTACCACACCCTCCGATGTTTTCATTTTGAACTGTCCCAGAGAACTCCTTTCCCTCTCTGGGTGTTACCTCTGACCACGAGTGGCCTTAATTGTTATTACCCTCAATGCTTCTCTTATACTATTAGTTGATGCGCTCTGCATTGCTTGCTTGCTTTGGCTAGGAGCTTTGTCTCAGTAGTTTTAGCTATTGTCCTTGGCTTTCCGTTTAATTTCTTTGGCCCGGTTGACTTGAAGGGAACGATGTTGTATTATGTTTCTGTGTACTGTTCTTTCCGACTCCTCTTTATTCGTCTGCCATGGTATCTTCACATTGTTTTGCACAAGTTGCAGACTCAGTTCCATATGGGATTCTCAACAGTGTTTCTGGTGAGATGTCTTCTGCCTAACCTCCCTTCTTGGCAGTCGGTCTCTCTTCCTTCTTATTTCACACAGGTTAGCCTAGTTGGGGGTTCTTTCCTACGGTCCGGTTTGCAGACCCTCCTCTGGGGATGGTATTGCGTGGGTATCTCATTCTAAGGTAAGGAAACTGCGGCTAGCAGTCTCTATTAGATGAATAAGTTACTTAACTTTGGTAGCTCCTTATTTGGAAGAGACCAGATCTAGCCGCAGATTCCTTACCGTCCCACTCATCCTCCCCGCAAACTGATTCTTTCTTTAAAAAAAAAAATATATATATATATTCACTGAAAAAACCATAGGTTTCAGGCACGTTATAGTTAGAAATTAGCATTTAAAAAACCTTACAAATTCACTGAAAAAACCATAGGTTTTAGGGACAGTTCTAGTTAGTTGGACATTGCACTCGTACAAAACCCGTGAAATTCCCCCGTTATAGTTAGTTCAGGTAACTAACTCGCGCCCCCGCAATGCACTGCTGATGACGTCACATATTACATCACTCATGACATGGTCAGTGACATCACTGATGACATCTCAAATGACATCTCAAATGACATCTCAAATGACATCACTGATGACATCATCCAGTGACTGTGTGTTTCTGTAAAGTTTAAATGTTTAATATATATATAGGGAAAGGCGTATTGAAGAATGAGTGGGTGTATAAGTGTCTGAAAGGATGATTTAGTAGGTGCGTGACTAACTATAAGTGAGTGATTAAACGTATCTTACTGAATGCATGGGTTAGTGACTATTTTTACTATACTCAACTATTTCTGAACATTCCATAAAATGTACATCCTCAATAACATACCATATAATAGAAATGACACATATATAACATGCTCACTTCTAAAAAAAAAATATCTAACTAAACTTTACATACTGTAAATATTGTTCTTTAAAAATATATCCTAAGAGAATCTGCATGAAAGAGTCCATAATTTAAATATATACTTTTCCTCTAGGCCAAATAGTAATTCTTCAAATCCTTTATATTGAAAATGTCCAATAGTAATTGTATGAGTACATATTAATAAATTCCTCAGAAGCTAAATTATGTTCCTAATACTTTGGCTTTAAAAATATTAGGTAGGAATTTGGTAATTCGCTAGGCAAACGTTTAAAAACCAATTGAGCATCATTACAATATGTCCATCCTTTATTACTTTTCAAATAGGCAGTGTAATGTCCAGATGTTGTAGAAGGACCATGATGGAAAAAATATTGCTACTGCTACAAAAGTCCTTCCTGATATTGATAGTTGACTTGCTACAAAGTGTTTTATTAAAGTTTCCAATTTTCTTCCATCAGCTGTACAACGTTGCATTATTAAAATTATATATTGTCCATATCTTTGTATAAATGTTGATAACATTTCTGATTTGCATTGGCTACACCATGTTTTGATTTGCTGCTTTAACTAGTTTGTTGAAAGACACTGATTTACAGTCTGGTAATGTCAAATATATAAATCTTTCAGTGTCTATGTTAGTGCTACATGTAAACAAACAATTTTGACATTGATGTTCCCATTTATAACAAAGACCAAAAAGATTTTCTATTTCTATGCCTTCATTTTCCAATACGGTAAGCATATACATTAGAAATTCCTGAGCATAGCTTGTTGGATATTTTCCGTAAATTGTGTAGAACCAGAACATATATCCAAAAGTTTACGAATATCAGAAACGCTTTGCATTTTACTGTTATCAGTTCTCAATTTTTCATAAACAGAATGCAACAAGGAACAAAATCTTTTTTCCCGACTCTCCATAATTTGCTGTAGCAAACTTTCAAGAAAAAAAACATTAACTACTACATTAGCATAGCAGTTGATACCTGAACTATTTTCAAACTGATAACCAACAATATCTTGAACAGGGTCCTTTTTCTTTTTCCTTGCAAGCACAACATTATCTTGTTTTTTTCCCTTCTCTATCACTTTACTACAGATATTCTCATATCTTCTTTTTCGACCTACTACACGCTTTTCAAATACAGGATATTCACCTAAATTGGGAGCATACGCTCTTCTTAACCTATTATACTCTTTTACACAGTTTGCATCTGCAGTAATCTTTGACTCATCAAAATCAATTAAAAACAATCCAGATAAAGTTCTGACTCGGGATAAAGCAACATATGCCATACCCTCTTTAAACACGCTACTTCCAATGTTCACTAAAGCACTGTCTACACTTAATCCTTGAGATTTATGAATAGTCACTGCATATGCCAGAGAAAGTGGAAATTGTTTCCTACGGACATACACATCTTTAACAAGCAAAAAACGAACAGAACGACCATTTTGTTTTACTTCTTCAATATGATCAAATTTAATTTTTAAAAATTCAATTCCATCTCGTTTTTGAAAATTTACAAAATTCACAACTTTCCCCATAGCTCCATTAACTAAACCTTTTTCCACATCCAAATTACGCCGTAAAATTACTCGACAGTTTACACATAGATATAAATTCTTTTCTAAACCAGCAGTTTTAGATATTGATTTTTCTAAAGAATCCAGTTTTGTTTTCAATTTTTCTGTCAAAATAATAGTGATTCCTTCATGCTCTATTTTATCAATGGCTTCCATTTTTATTATTTCTTCATTTTCTAGCTTCAAAAGTTGTTCATTTAATGTAGAACACTCGCGCAGTGTTGGCATTAAACAAATTATAGATTTACTTTCAGCAATTTTCATATATATTTTTTCTGGAACTATATTTTCATTTGGAAACAAATTCGTAAGTAGTCGACTTAGCAAAGCTTGTTTGCCTTGTTCTGTCAGAACTCCAATTCTTATATCTTCAAGAATAGATCCATAATCAACATCATTTGCCTGTCGCATATTTGTAATAAGTTCTTTGTATTCAAAATATGACCAAATATTAACGTTGCCAACACTTCCCAAAGACTTTCTGGTGTCTTCATGCACAAGTGTTTTAAATACTGGTTGTCCTTTTACAGGAGTAAGTTGCAGAAGATCTCCAAAAACTATGACATGTTTTCCTCCAAATAAGACATCGTATTCTGTTTTAAGAATTTGCTGCATTCTTAAATGCACAAAGCAAGCATTAAGTTCGAGACCATGCTCACCTCATTAATAATTAGAAGTTTCATTTTCCTCAGCACTCTTGAAACTTTATAACAAGCTTCACCAGATAGCTTGTGATATTCCAATTTGTTTTCATGCTCTACAGGTAGCATTAGTAAACGATGTAATGTGATTCCTTTAATGTTGTGTGCTGCCAACCCTGTTGGAGCAGTTACAACACAAGACAAATGTGAATTAGTTGTTTTCTGCAGATAACTGGTCAATACTTTAATTAAGAAACTTTTCCCAGTTCCAGCTTGACCACTGACATACATTTGGATAGGTTGAAATGATGTGCATGTGCAGTCTTTCGTTTCATGAAGAAATCCATGGTCAATCTGTTGTCTCACTTGCTGATATATTTCGTTCTGTTCAACATTTAGTTGTTCTTCCAAGATTCCTAAGTCCATAATATCTTCTTGAGCTTGATGCATTGCTGTTTCCACCTCATTCATTGCGATTGCTGCTTCATTTTCAACAAATGGTTGTCCAAGTGGATCCTGACTCATTGGAGGAGAACTTTGACTGTCTTGAGAACTGTCTCTAGCAATCTCAACTGCAATAGTAGCTTCTTGATCAATTTCATCGTTCAACATTCTCACATAATTTGCAAAAGCACTACATTCTATGGAATCTTTACAAGCATTGAAGGAATCGTCATAGCTCAGAAAATCTCCAAGTAATTCCAATTCTGAACGCCACGGTTTAAACAGTTGTAAAAGTGCAAAATAGTAAAATTCTCTTATCAGCAGTGTCACAACTCAGTTTTCTGTGATTAATCAAATTTCCTTTCCTTTGTTTCACCAAACATCCTTCGGAACCAATCACTGCATATTTTCCATCAGTGATGTTTTCTGTAGTATTCCGTTTAAAAGTGTAGTTTTGCAGCACTTCATAGACATATGTTCTCAAGATGATGACTTCTATTTGGATAATGTGTCCAACATATTTGTTTTCACAATATCTGTACTTTCCGGCTCTTTTTCTGCTAAATATTCAATTTCTTGAACAGATTTAAGTACTCGATTTCGCGTTGCAGCAAGACCTAGACTCACCCAAATGATTCTTCTAGATTTTGAGTATAAACTTGCAGATGATAACCGATCTGAGCATTCATACGCTCCAATTTCTCGATGGGATAACATCTTCAAACTGAAACTGTATAATTTCTTACTTAGACTCTTCTCGTGAGATCTCTTCCCACATTTCTTTCAATTCTGTCTTTTCTGATTTTGTAATGTAGGAAGTTACATACCGAGCAACAGCAATGAAATTATCCACAAAATACTGAATATCCATATTAGCATTCCACATTGAGAGAATAACAGGATTATAATCATTTATATATTTTGATTCTTCACTTCTTCTCAAATTGTATGTATTTTTTGGAGACTTTCTAGTGATGGTATGTCTCATAGCTGACATAAAACTGTTTACTCTTCCTTTGGATATTACAGGACGTGGAAATCCAAAACGACATTTGGTATAAAACTTTTCCTTAGACTTGTACTTTCGTCGACAGTATTTTCCGCATCGATGGCTTTGGAATCGTAAAAGTTGTTGTCTTAAGTTGTTTTCTTCTGTTCTTTTGGGTATAGCACATGTGGCATATTCTTCAATAAAAGACAAAACAGTATCATCAGAATCAGTTCCGAATTTATGGGCATCTTTGATCCATATCAGCATATGTATATGAGGAGCACCTCTAGCTTGATACTCCTTTCTCCCAAAAAAATCCAGAACTTCTCCAAGAGGAGGATTCTTTTTATTGCAGATAAAAGACATCATAGCTTCAAATCTATGATTAAAATACCTGCACACATTAACAGGATCCAAAGAGCACAATTCTCCAGGTGTTTTGTATTCAATATTTTTTACATTTGAATTTGCCTCACGAAGAAATTCAAGTAAATCATCCCAAGCGTATTCAGCACAGCTTAGGGTAACAAACCACGTAGGAGTTCCTAAGTTCCTTAGCATGCATTTAAGTTCTCCATGACGACAGTACCAATACTCATTAGTACCACGCTGACATGCCATCAAATTAATCAACTGAGATTCTAGATGATCGTCTCTCTGATGTACTTTATCCATAAATTGCTTTGCAGAAACATTTTGAAAATGTACTCCTGTTTTCAAAATGTGGTTGACTGCATATGAAAGTCCAGATAAGTCACTCTCAAACAAAAGATGAAATATATATGGGATACATTGTCGAAACCTTGGATCTTCTGCATACAATCTTGTTGTCCGATATTCAGATGCAGGAATCTGCACAGGTCGTTCATCATATCGTCCACCTTTTCCAGTTGGAAAAAGCTGCGGAAAACAACAAGCTTCCAAACTTTTCTCCCATACACTGATGGGAGTACCCTTTGCTTCCTTCATTTGGAATAACTCAATAGTATTCCCCATCACTTCTTTTGAATGAAGTGGATGTACACTATAATGTTCATAGATTTCTTCATTTTTCGACATGTCCACTTTTTCAATTTGACCACTTGACGTTTCAGTGTCATCTTCTAAAAGTAATTCTTCTTCTTCCACATACACATTTTTATAGTACTCATTGTTTTTTATTAGATATGTTGCCTTTTGCACTTTTCTAACATCCACTAATTCTTGCCAGATTTTCTTACTCTTAGTAGGAACACCATTAACTAGAATAACTAATGGTTCACTTTCTACATTCTCTACACCAATAGTGTCAATATTTTTCTTTAAATCCAGTGGTAAATATACAACTCTTCCTTTTAATCCTCTCTGTAAATCAGTCGGAGGCAATTTACCTGTTTTTGGCTCCATACGAACAATAGCCTGAAATGGGTGTACACATTGAATCAGAATAGACTCATACGTGTTTAAATCTATTAGTTCCGGAGGAATAGTTATCAACTCTAGATCATTATGAACAGCTCTAGCAGGCATTTTATTTTCATCTAATTTGTTATAACAATATTTACAAATACGTTGATCAGTACCCAAATCAAAACAATTCTCTACCCACAAATAAGTTGCAAAATTCTTCCACTCATCATTATTTTGTTTTTCACTTTTAAAATACAGATCAACACTCCTAGTCTGATTTTTATAGTGAGTTCGCCGGCAACAAATACAAGAATAATTTGGCCTTTCACCTGAAATCACCTTAAACTTTGTAATTTGTTCTTCAATTTTTTTTGGAGTAGTATGTTGCACATTCTCTTCAACATTTTCTGCTATCAATGTGTCAGTTTCTGCACTCTCTTCTTCCGGACAAAAGTAACAAAACTCAATTTCATCACAAACCTTCTTCACATCAGATACTGACCCACACAAAAGAGCACTGTTCAACTCATTTAATTTAAGTGCTGGACTTTTTGCATAATACAATCTTCTAACTAACTTCCGCATTTGAGAATGATGTACTGCTAACATCCTAAAATGATGAAAAACACTTTGACATACTTTTCTAGAAAGACAAGCCAGAGAATGACCTTGCAAACCAGTATTTTTTCTCACTCTGCAAGGGTCTAGTCCTTGCAACATCTCAATCTTTTGTTTAACACTTTTTTTTTTAGTATACTCTCGTAAGAAATTGCGTAAAATATCAATAGATTCCTGTCGTACAGTACAAATACTACTGCAATCCCAAGTATACACTGGTGCTTTATGACGTCTCCCTAGAGCTTCATCAGCTATCACTTCTTCTACATTTCTGGGAACCATCTTCTCTTTCTCAATTGCACAACCATTTATAACCTCATAAGCACGACCACTGGTATCAACTGCATGCAATACATTATTGGTCTGAAAATAACTCTCTTCATTAAAGAACGGCTCTGAACTTGAACTATGTTTCCATTCACCCAAAAAAAATTCACAAAAATTAGTTCTAATTACATTTTTCTTCTTACTTTTGGCCTTCAAAAAATGGATTGGTTTATGTAGTGATCGAATTCTGTTTAAAACTAAAATAAATAATTTCCTTTTTAATTCCAAAGCTTTTTGAACAATGGATTCAATATGCTTCTTCTTTTTATAAAATAGTGCTCTTTTTTTATATTTTTTTACCATCTTTAAGCAAGTTAAAAACAACTCTATTTAAAAAAATCTTTTTCCTGATTTCTTTATACTGATTTTGCCTTTTTACCATTCATTGCATCTTTTGAATGTAATTTTCCATTTACTCCTTTCTTTTTACTCATATTCTTTTTTTCTAGTTGAAGCTTTGTTTTTACTTTGTACAATCTGTACACTATTTCTAGGCTTTGAATTTTTTTTAAGGAATTCTTTTGTTGTCTTACCGAAAGACTTTTTCTTTTTAGCCACATGATGTTGGTCACCCAATACTTCTTCTGCAGATTTGTTCAAATAATTTTCCTTTTGCAGTCGTTTTCTCTTTCTTGATTTTTGAGGCATGATAACTTTGTTTTAATGATGATAAACAATATCTAAGAAATAATTATAAATAAATTAATTTTAATAAATTTATAAATTATACCTTTCTATTACTATACAAACACATTGCACGTGTTAAAACCTAGCTCACTGTATAAGTAGTTGGGTAGCAAAACAATCAGAGTACTACACGGCGAGTGCCTTGGTGAATTTATATGTGGTTTAGTTTTTGCGCAGTGAATGGATTAGTATGGTGCTGAATGGGTCACTACAACAGTGCAAGGACAGTTACAGGATGTTTGCTGGAGTATATGGACACTGCCTGGTGAAATGAAGGTGTGTAAGATAAGTGTGTAGGTGTTTAAAGGAGTGCATGCATATTCGATAAAGATTTGTAGCAGTCCATGTGCTAAAGCCTGAATCACTGCATGAGTACTTGTGTACTGATTAAATGATTAGAGTACTGCAAGGAGAATGCCCGGGTGAATTTATAAGCGGTTGGGTTTTGGCAGAGTGAATGCATTAGTACATGGTGCTGAATGGGTCAATACAGGATTGCAAGGGGAATGACAGGGTGTTTCTTGAAGTGTAAGGAGACTGACTGGGGAATTAAAGGCCTCAAACACAAGTGCGTAGATGGTTAGAGGACGACATGCATAGTGGATAGGAGTTTGAAACACTGTATGTGGTAAGGCTCTATATCACTGAATGAGTATTTGGATAGTAACTGAATTTAAACAGTACTGTAAGGAGTGCCTAGGTGAATTTTTAAGTGATTGGGTTTTGGCGCAGTGAATTGATTAGTACATGGAGCTGAATGGGTCACTAGAGGAGATTGCTAGAGTGTATAGATACTGACTGGGGAATTGAAGGTGTGAAAGACAAGTGTGTAGGTAGTTACAGGACTACATGCGTAGTGGATAGTTGTTTGAAGCAGTCTGTGCTAAGACCTGGGTCACTGCATGAGTAATTGGGTAGTGACTGAATAATGAGAGTACTGCAAGGAGTGTGCCTAGGTGAATTTATAAGTGTTTGGGTTATGGCGCAGTGTTTGGATTAGTATATGTGCTGGATGGCTGACTGGAGGAGTGCATGGGGAGTAACAAGGTGTTTATTGGAGTGTATGGATACTGCCTGAGAATTGAAGGAGTGAAAGACAAGTGTGTAGGTGGTTAGAGGACTTCATGCGTAGAAGATAGGGGTTTGTAGCAGTCTATGTGCTAAGGCCTGGGCCATTGTATGAGTACTTGGGTAGTGACTGAATAATGAGAGTACTGCAAGGAGTGTGCCTAGGTGAATTTATAAGTGTTTGGGTTTTGACGCAGTGTTTGCATTAGTACATGGTGCTGGATTGCTGACTGGAGGAGTGCATGGGAAGTGACAGGGTGATTGCTGGAGCATCTAATACTACGAAAACTTAACAACCGGACATGTTTTAAAGCAGTTATCTATCTGCAAAGACATGAAGTACCCAAATGCTTCTCTCACAATGGTTGCCCAAATGCAGACAGACTCGCAGTGTGATTCTAGACAAGCAACACAGTTCCTTGGACCTTTCCAAAGCACATTCACTAGTCTGGAAGGGGTAAGGTGACTGCACACATTTTACATAATTCACTACTGCAGGCTACTGTGAATGACTGTCTCATTCTGCGAATGCACAAGCAATGACTGGCTTCTAATACTACGAAAACTTGACAACATGACAGGTTTTAAAGCGGTTATCTGTCTGCAAAGACATGAAGTACCCAAATGCTTCTCTCACAATGGTTGCCCAAATGCAGACAGACTCACAAAGTGATTCTAGACAAGCAACACTACTCCCTGGACTTTAGCACGAGAAACACATTAGTCTTATTAAAAACAAATGCACAACATACAACCCCTCACAAATTAATAACTCCCCTTTCAAATTGATTTGTTGATTAAGAAGTATGTCAGTCACACACCAGATGTTCTTAAACCAAATGTCTGTACTGCACTGCTCTTAGCAAAACCAAAAAATGGCAAACTTTCCCTCATTCTGCACACATATACATGTAAATATCAAATCACATTGCTTCCCACATTAATTCAAAAGCTAACACACATTTCTATTGGTTACACATTTCAACCCTATCCAATTGATATAACTTTCAACCCTACCCCCAATCTGCTTACTGCCTGTTACCATAGTAACAGTTCATGGAACACTCAACTGAATTCACAGGTCACAAGTTCAGCACACAATGTTGCTAATCCAAACAGCAAGTGCGCTTGACTTTTCAAAATATCAGCTTATCCTATCTAATGTTCCTTTCAAACAGTTTTCAATAACCAATAAGAAACGTGCTCTTGAAACACAGAAACATGCACCCTACTTTTCAGACTATAATGTTCTCAAACAGCCAATCATTTGTTTGTTTTTGTAAAAACTGCATCTTATCCACCATTTTAGAAAAACTTTAGTTGTCAAACTGCCATTTCACATACAGACACCTTCTCAGTGCATCCAGACCTCCTTTCAAGATGCTTAGAGTGTGGATTGTGGGACACAGCTATGTTTTCTGGAGCCAAAGGTATGCAAAAAACAGTGGCATTGACAAAGACCTAGCTTTGCCAAATGTAGACATTAAATGGATTGGACAGAGAGGATTAAACTGGCACCAATTGATGCCATTGGTTAAATCCTTTTTGCATCTCCAACACCCTGACCTCATAATTGTGCACTGTAGTGGCAATGATCTAGGCACTTTGACTGGGGTAGGTCTGGAAATGCTTATGAAGGACACCTTTGGAGAATTGATGTCACTTTTCCCCCAAACTGCCTTTGTGTATTCTAATATGTCAAAGACAGAAATGGAACTGGTCCAATCAATTTTGTCCACAGATTGAGAAAGCTAGGAAACATGTCAATAAAGCTGTTTCTGCTTATCTCAGAGATTATAGAATGGGGTCTATTTACAACAACAATCTGAGTTTTAATATGGACGGCATCTATAGGAGAGATGGTGTTCATTTTACAGATGAGGGTAACAGAGTCTTGCTCAACAAATTTAGACTCTGCATCGGTACTTACTTGTAGGTACCAAAATATCCCCAAAAACAGAACAGCTCTTTTTAGAGCCATCCAAGACCTAAACACCTAAACTTCATTTATATCTGAAATTTTTTTACATTTGTTTTGCTTGGATTCGCGCACCCTACGCGTTGGAATCGTGCACCAAACGCGTTAGGGGTCGCGCATCCAACGCGTGCACACCAGGGGCCGCGCTGAGCGACGCGCTGGATGCGCGACTCCTAATTTTACCGTTAAAAAATATTAGCAGCTTGCACTAATTTTTATTCTCCCCGGGGACCCCATCCCCCGGGGCCTATATACAACGTTGGGGACCGTGGGGGGAGCCCCAATGCCCCCACAGTCCCAGCCGGCTCCCAGCGTCCTTCGGGAGCCGGCATTGCTTTTCCACATGGGGAACTGCTAAAATGCAGCTCCCCGTGTGGAAAGCAATCTGGTTTGGATTTTGAAAGAGAGCAGGTTTCCCTGCTCTCACTTTCAAAATCCAAACCAAGTTTGCTATGACAGGGCGGGAGCCCCGAGGCTCCCGTCCTGTCATAGCAAACTACAGTGTCCCGGGGTAGCCACCCCGGGACACTGCAGGAGCCGGCCCTGGGGGGTGGTGGTCCCCAGGGCCATCACAGGCTCCAGGAGGGGGGCCGCGCGGCCCTCCTCCCAACATGTACAAACCCCGGGGAGGTGGTGGTCCCCGTGGGTCGGCGGTCCGAAACTGACCCCTACATTTCTTTTGTTAGTGCCCCGGGGAGGTGGTGGTCCCCGGGGCGTGTGGGGGGGTGTCGAGCCCCCCCACACAGGTTAGTAATATTTAAAAAAAGAAGCCCCGGGGGGTGGCGGACCCCAGGGCTGCGGGAGGGCGGAGAGCCCTCCCGCACCATTTTTCATTTAAAGCCCCGGGGGGTGGCACTCCCCGGGGCTTGGGGGGCCTTAGAGGCCCCCCACATAAAATCTAAACCCACCCCCGCATGCCCCCGGGACTTGGGCCACCCGGGGGCAAATTAGCATCGAAGCGCGGGAGACCGCGCTTCTTTTTTTTTTTTTTGGGGCTTTTTTTTTTATAGGCGGGATCCGCGCATCCCGCCGATTTTAAAAAAAAAAAAAAAAAAAAAAAAAAAAAAATGCTTTTTTCTGCCCAGGGGGTCCTTGTGGGACCCCCTGAGCAGACCTAGGGGGTCAGGGTGTTTCTACCCTGCCCCCTTTGTGCGTTTGGCGCACTTGTTTCTGTGCCTCGGTTCTACCGAGGGACTAAAATGGCTGCCAACACTTCCTGATTTGGAGTGTTGACAGCCACTTGACAGCCAATTAGCATGCAGCTCGTGATCGGGACGGTGCGCGCAGGGTGCGCTCAGGTACGCGGACCCTACTCAGCCATAGATATATATGTGACTTTACTTGTGATTTTCTCAAACTACTGAACGGATTTACACCATTCAAGCAAAAGGCACGACACTGAACCAAGGGCTACCTCTTTGCCAAATTTGGTGTAATTCCGTTCAGCAGTTCGGGCTGTAGCTGCGACTAAAGGTTCCTATGGAAAAATGAATGGGGAAAACGCGTTTTGGGACCCCCCTTTTTTCTCGGCCCCCGCTTGACGTATCACCCCGAGACTTTCAGGATAGGAGCGGACCGGAGCGCCCCAACAAGTTGGAAACTTTCGTGAAGATTTGTCAACCGGCGCCAACGTTATTTCAAATAGAATGTCGCGGATTTCCTATGGAAAATAGGTCCTAACTATAACTATCTACTGGCGACCGCCAGTAGATTATATATATATATATATATATATATATATATATATATATATATATATATATATATATATATTCACTGAAAAAACCATAGGTTTCAGGCACCTTATAGTTATAAATTAGCATTTAAAAAACCTTAGAAATTCACTGAAAAAACCATAGGTTTCAGGCACCTTATAGTTAGTTGGAGATTTCACTCGTACAAAACCAGAGAAATTCCACCGTTATAGTTAGTTCAGCTAACTATAACAAGCGCCCCCGCAATGCACTGCTGATGACATCACATATTACATCATTCATGACATGGTCAGTGACATCACTGATGACATCACTGATGACATCACTGATGACATCACTGATGACATCATCCAGTGACTGTTTCTGTAAAGTTTAAATATGTTTTATATATATGCCAAGGTGTTTTGAAGAATGATTGGTTGTATAAGTGTCTGGATGGAGGATTTAGTAGGTGCGTGACTGACTGTTTAAGTGAGTGATTACATGTGTCTTACTGAATGCATGGGTTAGTGACAACTGTGATGTCTATCAGTCTGTCTGTTGGTGTGTAAGCTGCTGCATGGGTCAGTAGCTACATGAGTGTCTATATGGGTTATCGATTGGTTGCCTGAGTATTTGTATGGGTGCCTGAGTGTGTGTGTGTGGGTGGGTGGGTGGGAGGTGTGTGACTCTGTGCATAGATGTTTGAGTGGTTGATTCACTGTGTGTATGGGTTCAAGAGTGCAATGGAAACAGCTGTATGGGTGGGTGAGTGTGTATGGGTGTGTTGAGTGAATGGATGTCTCAATGGTACATGTCCAAGTAACTACATATGTAAAAGGCACTGTATGTGAGAGTCGAAGTATATAAATGACTATACGTGAGAGTCAGTGATTGTAAGAGTGGCTGTATGGATGAGTGTGTACTTGTATCAGTGATTGTATAAGAGAGTAAGTATGCGTTTGTTTCTGTTTGAATAAGTGATGTGGTGTGTGTATAACTGTATAGGTGAGTAAATGGAAGTGTGATTGATGCTTTGCATGACTGACTAGGTGTGTGAGTAACTATATGGATGAGTGACGGTGTGTGTGTGTCTGTATAGATATGTGACTGCATATGATAGTGCCGTATTGATGATAGACTGCATGTATGAGTGACTGTATGGGTGAATGAGTGGATGTGTGTGTAGACCTAGGAATCAGTGAGTGCGTATGTAGTAACTGGTATTGGTGTGTCTATGGTTTCGCAAATGGTAGTCTGTATTTTAGAGTGGGTGTATCAAAGGTTATATTAGGGTGTGAGGAGGTGCATCAGATTATCACGTGGATGATGCCATCAGTGATGTCAGTGATGTCATTTGAGATGTCATCAGTGATGTCACTGACCATGTCATGAATGATGTAATATGTGACGTCATCAGCAGTGCATTGCGGGGACACTAGTTACAGTTAGCTGAACTATAACGGTGGAATTTCTCTGGTTTTGTACGAGTGAAATCTCCAACTAACTATAACGTGCCTGAAACCTATGTTTTTTCAGTGAATTTCAAAGGTTTTTTAAATGCTAATTTTTTATCTATAACGTCCCCTTGAATCCTGAGGGTCCCTGGGGGCCAACTAGCCCACCAGGTACCTCCAGTAAGCGCCACAGAGCTGTTATGTTATGTTATTTTGAATTTATAAGGCGCACAGCTACCCAAGGGTTTCCCGGCGTTGCAGACTGGTGTAAAAAGGGGCGTGGCCTCTGACCACCTCTCTGCAACGCAGCTCTGTGGCACTTACTGGAGGTACCTGGTGGGCTAGTTGGCCCTTAGAGACCCTCAGGATTGAACGCGACTTAATCCCCCATTTACAATGCGTCAGGGGGCACATTTGCACACTTTTGTTAGGCCCCGCCCCCTCCCTGCACCTCTGTGCAAACGCGCCCCCTGGCGCGTTGTAAGTTGGGGAATTAATTCCCCTTGAATACTGGGGGTCCCTGGGGGCCAACTAGCCCACCAGGTACCTCCAGTAAGCGCCACAGAGCTGCGTTGCAGAGAGGTGTAAAAAGGGGCGTGGCCTCAAACCACCTCTCTGCAACGCAGCCCTGTGGCGCATACTGGAGGTACCTGGTGGGCTAGTTGGCCCCCAGGGACCCCCAGTATTCAAGGGGAATTAATTCCCCAACTTACAACGCGCCAGGGGGCGCGTTTGCAGAGTGCTGCAGGGAGGGGGCGGGGCCTCGGCGCGATGCCGGCTTTTTTTTCTTTTTGCTTTTTTCAGAAGGGGGGCTGTGTGGCCCCCCTTCTTTTCTCATTTTTGGGGCCCTGGGGACCCCATCCCCCACGGCCTGACCCCTTTTTCATAAATAAAAAAAAAAAAATTAAATCTGGAAGGGGGCCGCGTGGCCCCCCTCCTAAGGCCAATTATGGCCCCGGGGACCCCATCCCCCGGGGCCGGCCTTTGCGTGTTTAAAAAAACAATAAATTTACTTATTGGGGAGGGGGGCCGCGTGGCCCCCCTCCCGGGCCACTTCTGGCCTCGGGGACCCCATCCCCCGGGGCCTGGCCTCCGTTGGAGACCGTGGGGAGCCCCAATGCCCCCACGGTCCCGCCGGCTCCCCGCCTCCTGCGGGAGCCGGCATTGCTTTCCACAAGGGGAGCTGCTGACATGCAGCTCCCCTTGTGGAAAAGCAATTCTGCTTTGCTTCATTGAAGCGAGAGCAGGTTTCCTGCTCTCGCTTCAATGAAGCAAGCAGAGTTTGCAATGACAGGGCGGGAGCCGCATGGCTCCCGCCCTGTCATTGCAAACAGCAGTGTCCCGGGGGTGGCCACCCCAGGACACTGTAGGAGCCATCCCTGGGGGGTGGCGGTCCCCAGGGCCATCGAGGGCTCCAGGAGGGGTGCTGCGTGGCCCCCCTCCCTTCATTTTAAAAGCCCCGGGGAGGTGGTGGTCCCCAGGGCCTAGGGGTCCGTAACGGACTTAATTTAAATATATAGTATATGGTGGTCCCCGGGGCGTGTGGGGGGGGGCTCGAGCGCCCCCCCCCCCACACCTTTTAAAAATAAAAAATAGAGCCCCGGGGAGGTGGCGGTCCCCGGGGCTGCGGGTGGGCCGCGTGCCCCCGCAGTTTATTATCAAAGCCCCGGGGAGGTGGTGGTCCCCGGGGGAGCGTGGGGGAGATTGGTGTGGATTTGGGGGTCTCCTTGGAAGACCACCCAAAGGTGCAGGGTCCACCCTTAGTCCACGGGTCCGGGATACAAACTGAGACCAACATTGGAGCGCCGAGAGAGAGGATATTTATCACAATCTCATGAGATGTAGAGAGAGCATCAACAGACACCCGCAGCTTGTCTGAGGCAATCTGCCAAGCACTTTGGTTCCACGTCTTGTATACCCTTCATCCCCACCCCAGGCGTGTATAGTAAAGAAAGAACACCATGGTTATGAAAAGGGGGGATGTATACAGAAAACGAACACCATAATTATACAAAGGGAGACGTGTACAGTAAAACAATGAACACCATAATTATACAAAGGGAGACGTGTACAGTAAAACAATGAACACCATAATTATACAGTCAGAGGTCAATCTGATAAGTTAGCAGATGGTCACTGTTGGGCCCCTGCAGGGGTAGGTGAAACTCATAATTACACAACAAGCAGAGGACAATCTGATAAGTCCGAAGATGGTAGCTGTCAAACCCTGTAGGGCGAAGGGCAGGGTGAGGACAGTAAGCGCAGGTGAACAGTCCTGTTCAACTGGGGTTAGCAAGAGTTCAGTCAGATTGTGGCAAACAAAGGCACGGACAGTCCTGCTCGGCTGGTTTAGCATGAGTTAAGGCAGGTGGCGGTAGGTCAGGAACAGGGCGTTGGTGGCAGTGCAGAGGTGAGGTGAATCAAGATCTGAAACCACAGAGCATTCGTGACCCCTGTAGAGAGGTCGCAATGGAGGATGAAGCGCAAAATGGCTGAGCTAATGGCAAGACAACAGACATACTTTTCCACAGTCCCTCCTTTTGCCATAAGCGAAATCATTTTTAGTCAATTGCAATGTCCATCAATAGCTGTATCTCACGTTCAATCATTATTTTATTGTTCTCGACATGAGTATTTATAGGGACTGGCTTGATAGCACTTGCGCAGAGGCCGCAAAGTGGGGGACCACATTGAATGCAAAGACAGCAAAAGAAAATCAATACAAGAGGTATCAGGACGATCATTAGGACTTTCCACCCCCAAGTCAGTAGAAGTTGCCACAACCAGGGGCCAAGGGACCATGAGCCGGTATCTTGATGAAGATCAGAGGTGATTCGATGAAGCGTGGAAATAGCCTCATAGACAGATGAGGAATGATCTGGGATGTACACACAGCAGCTGGTACCGATGATGCGGCACGCTCCTCCGCGGTCAGCAAGGATGACGTCAAGGACCATGCGGTTTTGTAAAACGACGAGGCGTACCGCTTGGAGCTCCGCTGTGTTGTTGGCCAGAATACCAGCTGTGATGTTGACAGTTGCTTCCATGACCCTGATGAGGTGGCGAATGTCTCTGCTGTTTTCCATCGGTCCCCAGAAGGGAAGGATGCCTTTCATGGCATCCAGGAACAGTTGAGAGGTAGTGTCTGCTTGGTCGACCACTTCGTTGCTGCGGCGGACGCGATGATGAAGAGGAGGAGCAATATAGGCAGGAGGAAGGAGAAATGCTATATAACATGTGCCTCCCCAGTTTTTGTGAAGCCAGGTGTATGCTTTTGTCCCACACACAAAATAAGTGTTTGGGGAAGCAACAAGCGGTGGTGGAAATGTCATGTTCAGAGTTGCTGTTATGGCACAAGAGCTGTCCCCAACGTACTCAGTACCCAAGCCTTTGATGCATATAAGTCCAGGAATGCGAACAACGGATAGGGGCAATGTTCGCTTGGCGGGGGCCTTCTTTTTGAAGCTAGAAAAGCGAAGACGGTCAGTGGTGTTGAAGATCAGCATTTCCTCTTGCTCATCTTCCCGATATTTTCATGGGACTGTTAGTTGGACAGAAAGGGTTGATGGTGTTGCCCGTCTTGTTCCGCCATAATTCGTCCCGGAATTGCTGGAGAATGGTATCAGCGATGTTGCTAGTCTGCTGGGCATCCATGATGAGCATCATCCAGGCAAGGGAAGAGGCATGTACAGAGTAGGGGTAAGGAAAAAGCGATATTGGGTTTTCCGTGGATTGAGGCAGAAGACCACAGACCCAACAGTTCGTTTTGTTCAGGACCATATTATGTTGATGCAACATTTGAATAAAAGTGTTGTTCCAAAAGTTTTGTCTTCTGTGTTGGAGATAAGGGGGCAAGGACACCTGCGAGTGTTCAGTAGGTGTGGCATCAGTCGGCAATATGGTACCTTTTGCCGGCGCTTTTTCCTCTATAATCCAGAAGATGATGGTAAGAATGATCGTGAGGCAGAGAAATACTGTTAGCACTATTGACCTTCGATTATACAGTCTGTTATGAAATGCCTTCTTCTGGTCTGTGTTTTTAGGCATAGTTAATCTTCTTTTGGGCTCTACAGCTGTCAGAGAGGGAGACTGAGCCCTACGCGTCGCCGGTAGCTGGTGGTTGCTTCACTGGCTAGGCTTCTCAATACCCCACTATAAGGAGTATCGATCCACCCCACCAGACTGTACTACCGCCCTGCGACTTTTGGCTCAGCCCTCCTGTCCAGTCGCTGGAGCCCCAGAGGTCGTGCGAGGACGGAGGTTGTATCTTCCTTTGGCTGGCACAGTGTGGTCTTCGAACAGTTCGAGCTCTGGTTCTTGGAGGCCATACACTGGGCGGTCGTGTGCCAGTACTTCCTTGTAGGCAGACAGAGTTGGGTCAGTCTGTGTGATGCTGGGGACCTTCCGGCAATGAACTGCATGCACCCACGATTTCTTGCCTTCCACTCGTAGGGCTGTTCGGGTCGTCAGCAGGAATAGCAGAGGACCTTTCCACCGGGGCTCCAACGTTTGTTTCCGAGCAAAGTTCTTCACCAGGATGTAGTCGCCTGGCCGGATGGTGTGTCCTGGCCCCGTGGATCGGTCGGGCAACGCTTCCTGAACCTGCTGATTAATAGAAGACTAAGTTCGTGTAAGTACCGACAAGTAGTCGCTCAGCATTTCACAAGGAGAATCCGACAAGGTGGTAGCAGGGGGCGCGCCCCAAATGTTCATTGGGCGTCCAAAAACCACCTCGTATGGGGTCAACGAGGTGCGAGAATGCGGGACAGATCTTATTGATAGAAGGGCCAGTGGCAATGCGTCAGGCCATCTAAGCCCCGTAGTCTCCACTATTTTGGCTAGTTTTGATTTGATGGTGGCATTGTATCTTTCCACCAGGCCTGCTGACTGGGGGTGAAAGACTGCGTGGAATTTTTGCTTGACCCCTAGTCCAGCTAATATGTGTTTGACTACCTCTCCAATGAAGTGGCTCCCTCTGTCACTCCAGAGTACCCGGCAAAGGCCATAGCGGGGAAAGAATTCTTTCAACAACATCTTGGCGGTTGTTTGGGCAGTGTTGTCTTTGACCGGGTAGGCTTCCACCCATTTGCTGAACGCGCAAACAACCACTAGGACATATTTAAGGTTGTTGCACCGTTCCATCTGGATATAATCCATCTGTAAGACCTCGAAGGGTGCCGTGGGGATGGCAAACCCAGCTCGTGGTACCCGGGTCCCTTTTCCTACATTGTAACGGAGAAATACTAAACATTGCTGTACCAGCCTTGTGGCGGTAGACCGGAGTTGGTTGTTATCCCACACCTCCTGTAAGATTTTAGTTATGGTGGCAGCATCGGTATGGGCCGGTAAATGAGTCCTGTTCAACAATGGGAGGAGATAGGCATTTGGCAATTTCCATAATTTTGTGTCCTTGGACCGCCAACAATTCTCCTCGTCAAGCATGCCCTCCTTTTCCCATTGTTGAAGTTCTCCAGGAGTGGCAGTAGACTGGATGTCCCTGATAGGATGTCTAACGTCACGCCACTTCTCTGCTTGGGATTTTATTATGTACATGGCGGTATGTGTTCTTTCTTGTGCAGTGGCTCGGGCTGTCTCATCAGCGAAGGCATTTCCCAGTCCTATTTCGTCTGTGATTTTCTTGTGGGCATTGCATTTTACAATAGCTAGTGTTCGGGGCAGTGTCAAGGCTTGTAGTAATGCAGTTACTAAGTCACCATGCCGGATGGGCGTACCATGTGACGTCAAGAATCCTCTCTCTTTCCAGAGGATACCAAAACTGTGTGCTACTCCAAAGGCATATTGGCTGTCGGTGTAAATGGTGACAGGTAGACTCTGGCTAAGTATACAAGCGCGGGTGAGAGGTATAAGCTCTGCTGCCTGGGCCGATTTCTGAGGTATGCGTGCTGTTTCAACAATGGTGTTGGTAGTAGTGACGGCATAGGCAGCAGATGTGGTACCATCTGATAGTTTAATACAGGACCCGTCCACCCATAATTGCCCATCCTGTTCCGTCAGAGGGATGTCTTTCAAATCTACCCGCCCCTTAGTCTGTTCTTCTGTTTGGAAGAGGCAGTCATGTGGAGTGTCTGTGGTGTCTGAATCTGGTGTGGGCAGGAGTGTGGCGGGGTTCAAGGTCGTACAGCGCTTTAATGTGATGTGGGGTGCTAACAACGTAAGTTCGGATCCTAAAACAATTCCCTCACTTTGTCGAATAGAGACGGCCGCAGCCGCGACCGCTTTAAGACAAGAGGGCAGACCTCGGGCCACAGGGTCTAGAGTGGCCGAAAAGTAGGCGCACGGGCGTTGTTTGGTGCCGTGAAATAGGGTCAAGACCGAGAGAGCGCATCCTGAGCGTTCATGGGTGTAGAGGCAGAAGGGTTTAGAGTAGTCAGGTGTGCCCAGTACTGGTGCAGAACAAAGAGCGTGGCGTAAGTCTTCAAAGGCTTGGTCGTGTTCATGTGTCCAAGGGAGGGGTGTGGGTGTCTTTTGTAAGTAAAGCAAGGAGTGGCTTAACTATGAGGGAAAAATTTGGAATCCATTGACGACAAAAAGAAGTGAGGCCAATTAGTGCACGAACATCTCTTTGGGTAGTAGGAGAAGAAAGGCGTAGTATTGTCTGGATGCGGTCAGATGTGAGTGTACGTCCCTCCTTAGACAGCAGATGGCCGAGGTAGGTCACCTGCTGTCTACAATACTGTAACTTATTCTTGGACACCTTATGGCCTTGTGACGCCAGAAAGTGTAAAGTAGTAAGTGATGCGGTGCGGGCCAGGGCCGGAGTGTCTGCAGCCAAATGAATGTTCTCGACATACTGAATGAGGACAGTGTCGGGTGGTAACTTTATCTGGTCAAGCTGTTGTTTAAGGGCTTGGCTGTATATGTCGGACTCTCGGTGTACCCTTGTGGAGTCCGGCAGAATCTGTATGATCTGTTTCTTATGGTAAAACCAAAAAGGTAGCGTGAATCAGGATGTATTGGTATGGAGAAAAAGGCATTCTTGAGGTCTATCACGGTAAAGGTGGTAGCAGTTGAAGGGATCATTGTTAATATAGTTATGTCAGAGACCACAGGATATTGCGGGACCACTATTTTGTTGATCGCGCGAAGGTCAATGACGAAACGGTATATTTTCTCATAAGTGGACGTGTTTCAGGACTGGAAGGATAGGACTATTGTAAATGTTGGACTGGACTTCCTCAACTACCCCTGATGTAATCATATCCTGTACTATAGTCATGAGGGCCTTTTCTCCTTCTGCAGAAATCTTATACTGAGGTAGGCGGGGAAGAGGTGCATTTTGTTTTACTGTTATTTGGACAGGGTCCATGACAATCTCCCCCACATCGGTGTCCGTGACAGCCCACAGGGTAGCTGGTAATTGGGACAAATCCTGCTGTTCGAAATCAGTGAGACAAAAACGTGATTCATAACCGATGGGGCAATCATTGTCAAACAATATGACTCGGACATTTTGGGGAGAACAGCGAATGGTGGCTCTGTAGTGTTTTAACAGATCAATGCCCATCAGGTTATCTGGGCAATTTGGGGAGCAGAAAAGAGGCCATCGCTGTGTTCCCTTGTATGTCCAGGGGTACCTTAGTAGAAAGGGGGTTAGTAGAGGGCGTGCCGTCAAATCCTATGGAGGTGATCGATAAGCCGGACAGGGGTGCCCTAGGAATCAGTTCTTTTGATAGGGCACTTCTAGAGGCCCCGGTGTCAACCAAAAATGTGCCCTGCGTACCAACCACCTTAGCTGTGACATAGGGACCTGTTTGATCGACAAGAAGTTCTACTGGTTCCTTCCCCTGTCCCTGGCTATCTCATGCATACTCGTTGTCGGGGTACTGATCAGTGGTAAAATCTTGGGCAACAGCCTGCCTGGAATTATCAAAGACGTTTGGACGCTGTCCGCCAAAGGGTGGCGCAGGACCTCTCCCTCTTCCTCTAGGTGCTCCTCGTCCTCTCCCTATGGTATTTTGCTGCAAAAGTGGACAATCTGCACGCCAGTGGCCTGTTTCTTTACAATAAGCACACTGGTCCTGGGACAGTTGACGTGGGGGCAGGTGTGTTCTAGCAGCCGCAGGCATATAATTGTTCTGTTGGCCCCTACCGTTTCCTCCCCCTCCCGTGCTTATCTGGGAAAGCATCACCTTTTCTTTTAGATCTTTTCTTTTTCTGTCTTTTTCCTCCTCTATTTTATTTTGCAGATGTTCGTAATATTGGGCCATTGTCAGGATCTGCGCTGGTGTTGCCGCAGGCCACGTGCTTTCGCTACTCTGTAACCTAGTGGAGATCGGTAGCAACAATCCCTTAACAAAAGTCTGAACTAGTAAGTGTCGGCCTGTCTCAGTCGTCGTGTCCTGTCCACTATAGTCAACAAACACCTGGCTGAGTCGAGAGAAGTAGTCGGACGTTTTTTCCTCAGAGTTTTGCTTACACGCAGTAATGACTGTCCAGTCAACCTTTCTGGCCGGAATGGTGGCCTTCAGCTTTGTTACTATGCGACCTGGTAGTGCTAAAATATCTTCCGCTGGCCTTTCCCCTGGTTTTCTATCCTTATCCATTGTTACTAAATCTTCCCACTTGTGACCTAATACAGTCTGATCGTCTATTTTCCTTATTGGTCTCCAGATGTCTGGCGGCAGTATTAGCCCAAAAAATTGATCTATGTCTGTTAAGGTCATGGTGTAGGTGGCAATAACCGTGTCTAACCCTTCGTAGAATCCAATAGGATTCTTCCGGGGGTCGGGTAAGTCCTTTTTAAAAGCTAAGATGTCAGCTCGAAGCCACGGAGTGTACACCCAATTATATAACGTCCTGCTCTTCGCATCTGGACTATCTAATCCCTCAGCAGTACCCTGTCCTCGAGCAGGGACAAAAACTGGAGCAGCTTCCCTTATCGGTGCCATATGACCTCCCATCGTTCCCTCCACTACTGGTTCTTTTTCCTCTTCCTCCTGGTCTCTCCTCAAACTTTCCATCATTTGTAGTGTAAATGCTAACAAGCTGTGGCTTTCCTCAGCACTTCCTCGTCCCTCTGTCAACTTACGATACAATTCTGTAATATGGCCTGCTGGTGTTACTCCGTGGCGTTTCTCATAAAGGGAGAGTATTTCATGAGCAAATTGCTGTAGGGAAGTAGCCCTTGCAGGGTGGTGCATAGGCTTCATAGATCGCACGGATCTGGTTTGATGTGGAAAGATCCTTCAGGCAGGTGCGAACGAGATCATTCAGAGCCTGTTTCTCTGTAGGTGTAATGCGGGGTGTGTGTGATCGAACAGAGGGGGCTAAATCTGGATCAGATGGAGCAGGAGGGGCAGTGTGGTCGGGAGGTGGAGGTTGGGCGATAGGGGGTGGTGCATTCTCACCGGCCGGCTGTGGGATAGGATGGGGAGGGACATGGTACGGTGGTGGCAATGGGTGGAGGAGAAACTCCTCCTCCTGGGGGTCCGTTCGTGACAAGGGAGCGTAACGTACAGAGTATTGACCGGACATATTTAACCTGTATTCCCTATCTGCACACGCGATGTTTGAAGCAACCTTTTCACGTCGCAATTCCTCTAATGCCTGTTTAGCACTTTTCCGAGCCTCTTTCTGTAATCTAGCCTGAGCCCTTCTCACCCCCTTCCTTTTTCCACTGACCCAAGGCATCACACATTGGGACCCCTCACGTTTTGTTTTTTTTTCCCAGCCCCGGGGAGGTGGCGATCCCTGGGGCTGCGGGGGGCCGTAGTGCCCCCCACATACATTGTAATAAGTCCCGGGGAGGTGGCGGTCCCCGGGGCTCTGGGTGCCCCCGCTATTATTTTTTGGGCAATGCCCCCGGGACCTGGCCAACCCGGGGGCCTCATTTAAATGAAGCGCGGGAGTCCGCACTTCTTTTTTTTTTAAATTTCGGCGTGATTTGCGTCCCCAACGCGAATTCCGCCGAAATTTTTTAAAAACATGCTTTTTTTGGCCTTTGTGGTCCTTGTGGGACCCCCTGAGCAGGCCTAGAGGGTCAGGGTGTTTCTACCCTGCCCCCTTTTCTTCATTTTTTCTTGTGACTCGGTTCTACAGAGTCACAAGATGGCTGCCAACACTTCCTGGTTTGGAGTGTTGGCAGCCAATCACAGTGAAGCTCGTGGTCGGGAGGGTTCGCGAATCCACCGCGCCCCTAGATATCGAAACTTTTTAATTTTTTTAATTTCTCAGCAACTGCTGAACGGATTTACACCATTTTAAAAAAAGGTCGCTTTGTGAACCAAGCACTACCTTTTTGCCAAATTTGGTGTAATTCCGTTCAGCAGTTCGGGCTGTAGCCGTGTCTAAAGTTTCCTATGGAAAATAACATGGGGAAAACACGTTTTGGGACCCCCGTTTTTTCTCTGCCCCCGCTTGACGAATCACCCCGAAACTTTCAAGACAGGAGCTGACCGGAGCGGGCCACTAGTTTTGAAAATTTCATGATTTGTCAACCGGCGCCAAAGTTATTGGGAAAACAAACGCTTTTCCTATGGAAATTAGGTCCTAACTATAACTACCTACTGGCGACCGCCAGTAGGTTATTTATATATATATATATATATATATATATATATATATATATATATATATATATATATATATATATATATATATATATGATCAAGGCCGTTTTATCGGCCGAAACGCGTCATGACTACGATGTGGACAGAATAAAATATCTTATCGCACTTCAAGTGGAGTTCGTGTATTCCTTCTCGCCGTATCGAAGGTCAAGGGATGCAATACAATTGGAGATATATATATTCACTGAAAAAACCATAGGTTTTAGGGACAGTTATAGTTAGTCGGACATTGCACTCGTACAAAACCCGTGAAATTCCCCAGTTATAGTTAGTTCAGCTAACTATAACTCGCGCCCCCGCAATGCACTGCTGATGACGTCACATATTACATCACTCATGACATGGTCAGTGACTTTGTGTTTCTGTAAAGTTTAAATATGTTTAATATATATAGGGAAAGGCGTATTGAAGAATGAGTGGGTGTATAAGTGTCTGAATGGATGATTTACTGGGTGCGTGACTAACTCTATAAGTGAGTGATTAAACGCATCTTACTGAATGCATGGGTTAGTGACTAAACTGTGTGAATGTCTGTATCCGTCTGTCTGTTGCTGTGTAAGCGGCTGCATGGGTTTGTGAATAGCTACATGAGTGTCTATGAGTTATTGATTGGTTGTCTGAGTATCTGTATGGGTGCCTGATTGTTTGTGTGGGTGGGTGTGTGTGACTCTGCATAGATGTGAGTGGGTGATTCACTGGGTGCATGGTTTCAAGAGTGCATCTGTGATGGACTGTATGGGTGGGTGAGTGTGTGTATGGGTGTGTTAGTGAGTGAATGTATATCTCAGTGGTACATGTGAGTAACTACATATGTGAAAGGCAGTATATATGTGTGTTGGAGTATATAAATGGCTATAAGTGAGTGTGTGATTGTGAGAGTGGCTGTATGGATGAGTGTGTACTTGTATCAGTGATCGTATAAGAGCGTAAGAATGTGCTAGTATTTGTATGAGTAAGTGAGCTGGTGTGTGTATAACTGTATAGGTGAGTAAATGGCAGTGTGATTAATTATTTGCATGACTGACTAGGTGTGTGAGTACCTCTATGGATGAGTGGCGGTGTGTGTGTCCATGTAGGTGTATGAGTACATACGATAGTCCTGTACTGAGTGACCGTAAGTATGAGTGACTGTACGGGTTGAGTGAGTGGATGTGTGTGTAGACCTAAGAATCAGTGAGTGGGTATGTAGTTATTGGTGTTGGAGGTCTATGGTTTTGCGAATGGCAGTCTGTAATTTAGAGTGGGTGTATCAAAGGTTATATTAGGGTGTGAGGAGGTGCATCAGATTATCACGTGGATGATGTCATCAGTGATGTCACTGACCATGTCATGAGTGATGTAATATGTGACGTCATCAGCAGTGCATTGCGGGGGTGCGAGTTATAGTTAGTTGAACTAACTATAACGGGGAAATTTCACGGGTTTTGTACGAGTGCAATGTCCAACTAACTATAACTGTCCCTAAAACCTATGGTTTTTTCAGTGAATTTCAAAGGTTTTTTAAATGCTAATTCCTAACTATAACATGTCTGAAACCTATGGTTTTTTTCAGTGAATTTCAAAGGTTTTGTAAATGACAATTTTTAAATGTATTAATTGTTATATTTATTTTTTTGATACTGATTTACTACATTTTTTTTAAACTATTTATTTTTAGATATTTTATTTTTTAAATTACATTGTAATTACATTATACATTACATTACAAAATATACTTTCTCAGAATGAATTACTTTAGTTTAAATACTTTGCAAATAGGCAATAGACTTTTAAGTACAGTAGTTACAGTTGTTGCAATGGGCAACACAATTTCAAACACAATGCAACATTGAGCTCAATGTGAATTTCTAGTTAAATGCAATTAGTTACTTTATGGATTACTTTTCTAACCACAGCACTGGATCCTAGATTCAGTCCTGGGACATCTCCTGTAAACAGTTGAGTAAAAGCGTTTTGGTTACAGTAGTGATTTTTAAGGAATATTATTGTATTTTAAAAGTGGACACTTGGAAACTTTTTCACATAGAATCACCAATGTTATCCTATGGGAGGAAATTCACTTAGCAGATAAGTAGTGTTATCGTTACTTTTTCTTACTCAGTGGTGGATCCTGGATCCAGCACTGGTGCATCTCCTGTAAACAGTTGAAAGAATGCGTTTAAGTCATACAGGCGATTTTTAAGGAATATTTGTAGTTTGTGAAAATTGACACTTTGAAACTTTTCTGCTGAAAACCAGACAATGGATTCCTATGGAAGGAAATACAAGTTACTGGTAAGTACGGTTAAAATTACTTTTCAGGATCAGTACTGGGCTCAAAGATGCAGCACTGAGGTCTCTCCTGATAACAGGTGAGTAAATCGGAATTCGTAGTTCGGCTGATTTTAGAGGAATATTTGCACAATGGTGAAGGAAGGGGGTGGGGCCTGAGGTGACATGTCTGCAAACACGCCCTGTGGCGCGTTTTAAGTTGGAGAATTAATTCCTCCTCAATCCCGAGGGTCCCTAGGGGCCAACTAGCCCACCAGATACCTCCAGTATGTGCCAGAGAGCTGCGTTGCAGAGAGGTGTTCAGAGGCCACGCCCCTTTTTACAACACTCTGCAACGCAGCTCCGTGGCGCTTACTGGAGGTACCTGGTGGGCTAGTTGGCACCCAGGGACCCTCAGGATTGAAGGGGATTTAATTCCCCATCTTAAAACACGCCATGGGGCCTGTTTTCACACGTCACCTGAAGCCCCGCCCCCTCCCTTCACCACTGTGCAAACGCGCCCCGTGGCGCGTTTTAAGTTGGGGGATTAAGTCCCCTTGAATCCTGAGGGCCCCTGCAGTCCAACTAGCCCACCATGTACCTCCAAAAAGCGCCACAGAGCTGCGTTGCAGAGAGGTGTAAAAAGGGGCGTGGCCTTCAGAACACCTCTCTGCAACGCAGCCCTGTGGCGCATACTGGAGGTTCCTGGTGGGCTAGTTGGCCCCCAGGGACCCCCAGTATTCAAGGGGAATTCGTTCCCCCTCTGAAAAACGCGCCAGGGGGCGCGTTTGCAGAGTGCTGCCAAGGAGGGGGCGTGGCCTCCGGCGCGATGCCGGATTTTTTTATTTTTTTTTTAAACGGGGCTGTATTTTTTTTGTAAAAAGGGAAGGGGACCGCGTGGGCCCCCCTCCCGTGGCCAATTTCGACCCGGGGACCCCATTCCCTGGGTCATTGCCACTTTTTTTTTTTTTTTTTTTTAAATTTTCATGGAGGGGGGCTGCGTTGCCCCCCCTCCTCAGGCCTCCTTAGGCCCCGGGGACCCCATCCCCCGCGGCCGGCCTTTTTTTATTAATTTTTTTTTTTTTAACTTAATTTGGGGAGGGGGGCCGCGTGGATTTTGGATTTTCTGTGAAGTTGCAAGCAGCCTACGATTAAGGAGCAGAGGGGCTCCGAAACGCGTTGGGCAGGAACAATCCGGATTTAACATGCTGGTTTCCCTGAAAATAAAGAGTTCTGTTGAAATGCCTGCAGTGGAGTGCGTCCTCAAATCAGGATAAACATGGGAGCATATATATATATATATATATATATATATATATATATATATATATATATAATCATGATTGTTTTGTAATCGTGGTAGAAACTGACATCAGCGCATCGGGGGAGGGCTTATATGGACTCTGCCGACATCACATCCAGTGGATGATGTAGTTACGGAGTCACTCGACACCCTCTACCGATGCGCAGAGGTACTGCTGTAGAAAACTTTCCAGATCCAGTCTGGTGCCTGGGGATAATTCGGAGGTAAGGAATCTGCAGCTAGATCTTGTCTCTACCAGATAAAGCTTTACCGTAGATAAGTAACTTATTCATTTGTAATTGTTACACTATAAATATCTGTATATAAATACAAAACATGCGTCCAAGTGTTTATATATATATATGTGTGTGTGTGTGTGTGTGTGTGTGTATATATATATATATATGTGTGTATATATATATATATAATTAGTTGAATATATTTAATTTACGTTATTACATTGATATAAAAATATTTACTTCTCTAAACTATATTAAAAAGTAGATATTTTTGTCTATTTTTTGACTGTTACTGTCAACAATATTTTTTTCCTGATATTTTTGTACAGTATAGGGACACAGTATTTTGGTCAACTATATTTTTGACACTTTGTGTCAAATAATTTTTACTTCGATATTGTCAGTGATTCAGTAGAAGGGAGGCAACTAGTGACAGGGTGGGGAAGGGGGATGTAACGAATGGGAAGGGGTGAAGCAGTGACGGGAGTGAGGTGGTGGGAATGACGGGCAAAATACAGTACTTTAGCAAGTATGCGGCCAGTGGAAGGACACTGGCTGCTGGAAGCAGTACTTGGTCCAAGCTCCACAGCAAGGACAAAGAAGTGAAGCAGACCAGGAAGTTCGACGCATGAGGAGGAGCTGACCAACAGGAAGAAAGGAAATGTGACGTGGGAGCCATCCAGTGGTAAGTAAAGGTAAATATGGGCGGGATCTAGGCCAGTTTTTATTTTTTTATTTTCAAGAGATTTTGGAAGCACTGTTCAGCCAAAACCTAAAAATGAGACCTGGAGTGTTGGGTGGTGAAAGGAGTCATGTTGTGGAATAAAACCTAGGCAGCCTTGGCATTCAGCAATGTCTGCGTTTGGCAGCTTCCGTGGCCAGCTCCTAAGCAACTTTAAACCACTGCACATATTAATTTATACAAATGAAGCTCTATATCCATATTTTTAAGGTTTTGGTAGCGAGTTGCAGAGTCTGGCTGCCTGTACAACTAGTGTAATATAGCCCATCCAAATTTCTTACTGTGGGTTAAGCTTAAATGTTGATTGGGATCTCAGTTCTATCTGGCTGACAGTCTTAACTGCTTGTTAGTATTGTGGTCTTGATTCCCATGCCGCTCTGATTCATGCCCACAATTTTCAATTCTATTCTCCGTAACAAAGGCATCGAGGGTAATTTCCCAGTGCCGCCTTGATACGTTCATACTTTCTGAATCCATTATTAATCTGACTGCCTGCTTTTGAATTATCAGTACAATCTCTGTAACCAGTAATAACCAATGACGCTGGATTAACCTCTAAGCTTGGGTTCCGTAGCAGCGTGCTGCTCGGCGTAAAACACACCAACTTCCTAGTCAAGGGTAACAAGTGATATATAAATGCAGTACAATAATGGTACCCTAATGTAAATGTTAACAAAATATGCATATTTTACAGTCACTAATTAGAACAGCCAATTTAGAATTCAATCACAGCTACAAGATGCTCAAGTGCAATTTATTAGAACCATTAAAAAAATTAGTCTTGACGATCAGTTGACAAACGCCACAATAAAAACTGGTGTGACGTCCCACTCTAGAAGTTAGAGGAAGTCGTTCGAGGGGATGCTACTAAGCACAACCGACTAGTAAGCTGGGTCCTACCAAAACATTGATAACTTATTTATTGGCCTCTTCTATCTGCACTAGGCAAACAAACTCCTAAATAACACTATAAGCTAATCACCTGTCAGAGCTGAGGGATTTAGAATAAAGGCTTGTTAGATGGACCAAGTTTCGTGAAGGAGATGAGAGAAAAATGATAAAAATAGGGAAAAAGGGACAGGGCACATGGAGAGGGACGCAAAAAAATAATGAAGAGGTGCGAAATGAACGAATGCAGGGTAGATAAAAGGTGGGGAAAGGAGGAAATGTGGAAATGAGGTTGTGTGCATTGATAGGTGAAATGATGACTCGAGATGTGAAGTGATGAATGGACAGATAGATGAAAGGCTGCATAGCTGAAAAGACTAATGGAAGAATGAAAGACTTGGAGAAAGTGTAATTGGCTGAGTCGGTTGGGTGGAGGATGCATGACTGGGTGAAAGGATGTATGTAAAGGAATGGATGGGTAGATTGATGGAAACGTGAAATGATAGATGGTTGAAAAGATGTATGGCTGGAATGATGAAAGATTGTATAGGTGGTTGGAAGGGGAAAAGCATGACGATCTAAGAAAAGGTAGAAGGGTGAATCAAGATGTTTTTAGGGCGGGATGGACTCCTCTGCTCACTTGGTGCCTATTGATCAATCTGAGGGCAGTTTTATTTTTCTTACTTTTCTTTTGCATAGACTTGGTTAAACTTGCTTTAAAGAGCAACCCTCTGCCCCCTGCATGCTCGACACCCCGCAAAAAAAAAGCATTGCCACAAGCAGTTCAGTAATATGTCCTAATAATCTGCACATAAAATCTGTATTAATGCTTGGTCACAGCGTTCTCAGCAGAAAATGAAGCTTCAGCATGTTATGCAAAAAACGTTTCGAAGCATAGACTATAGTTCTCTACTGTTTCGGCGGTCCATGACAAATCAAGACCGTGTTATTGCAATGAAAAATGAGGGCACCCCACAAGAAAATGGCATTGGCCAGGGTCGAATGTGCGAGAGTTGCATGTTCTTGGACATTCGGATTATATCATCCTTTGTATTTATTGGCCTGGATGGCCTCTACTTTCTGTTTAAAACTCAATAAAACGTGTTATTAAAAAAATTGTATTGGTAAAACACTTTTCATGCAATCAAAAAATCCAAAGCGGGGCTTTCCCCCCCCCCCCCAAAGCTGTTTAGGGTGTGGGGGGGGGGGTGGCATTGCATGCAGCAGCTACTGGGCTCCAGTTGTCGGCTATAGTACTTTACCACTGCCGTTTGGTGCTGATCTACTAATGAACCAAATAACTGATGCCTAAGTTCCACCCCAATACTTAAAGTTTGAAAATCAGTTTACTAAAGAAGAATGCAACACATAGTACATAGTTACATACATAGTTGCATTAAAAATTGTAAATGTTAGTAACCGGATAGCTAAAATTAAATAAAATTGCTTGTTGAAATTAAATAGTTGCATATAAAGCTATAACATCTATAGGAGGAGAGAAAAAGGGAAGGGAAAAGTATAAGACATATCTATATTATCTATTAAAAGGGAGAGCGAAATAGAAAATATGTAAGCATAAAGTCATCAATAAAATATCATTGATAGTCCTAAAAAGGAGTATGAACAAAAAGTAAAAATAGTACATTTCACGGAGGTTTGGGGACGTCTTCCAGGAGAGGTTGGTGACTAGTAAAAGTGTTTAAAAAGACAGTAACAGGTGACCACAAACTCTCTCAAGAAGTGAAAGTGGATAAACATATGCTATATCTAATAGGTGATTGTACCATACACTGTACCACCCGGTTTGAAAAAAGTTGTGAGGCCTGTTTACAATTTTTAGTAATTTGTTGAAACGCGACTGCAATTAATAAATCTAGTATAGCTGTATTGCACATGAGGGTTTGCCATTGAGCCGAAAGGGTTCCAGGAAAAATATTTGAAGGTGAAAATGGAATGTATGCATGAAAAATAGTGTTCATTTGAGACCATACTTTCAACCAAAAGTGATGGGTACATGGACATGAAAAAAGAATATGGTATAAATCAGCAGAGGTAGTGTTACATGACCAAGAATTTGACAAAGCATCAGGTTTAAATTTATGTAGAGTATCTGGAGCGATCATGAGCCTGTTATATATGAAAAAGAGTTTGAGTAGTGGTGGCAGATCGGGGTGGTTTGTAAATTTTCAACCAAAGTGTCTCCAAGAGTTCAATGGGCCATGAATTTTGGAAATGTCGTTCCAATTGCAATTCAGTTTCCGTCTTATCTATATGTTCTGGGGGTTTGGTAAGTATTTTATATATGGAGGAGGAATTTGGGCGTGTGGATAATATTGGAAGAAGATGTTTGTGATGTGTTTGAGTAGGAGTATGTGATGTCCATGAGGCCAAGGTGGAAGTAATGCTTTTGATCAGTTATTACAATACAATTGTTGAAATTTATATAATTGTGCTTGTGAGAATGTAACAAATTAATCATTTGATGGGAGTTGATTAACCCAAAGTAAACCTTTATCCCTCCACGACTGCCAAAGAAACAGGTGTATTATTAATTTTTGAAAGGTTGTTGTGCCAAATGGAAGAATGAAGAAATTGTTCTGTATCTGAAAGATATGAGAAGTATTGGTTTTAAGTTTATAGGTAGTTTTATGAATAGCAGAAAATAGAAAGCGTGTTTTTGCGTAAATGAGAGAAATTCTTTGAATAAAAAGGGAGATAAGGATAATTCAATATCTTTCCAAAGGGAAGACAATTCTAAAGAGACTAAGCATTTAGAAACTTGTTTAAGTAGAAACGCAGTATAATAACATTGGAAATCAGGGAACTTTACACTTCCTTGATATTTATTGCGTTTAAGTTTAAGAGGAGACATACAGGGTTTTTATGATTCCATAAAAAGGAGGAAAGTATAGAATAAAACCTTTTTTTAAAAGTAAGGAGGAATAGTAAGGGGGGTGTCAGAGATGGTATAAAAAAAATGGGTGCAAGCATCATTTTAATAGTATTGTGTCTACCCCACCAGGATACTTAAAGAGCGTACCACCTAGCCGTTGAGTTGGATAAGATGGTAATAACTGTGTTCAGATTTTAGAGATATAGTATGTTTAATGGAAGGTGAAAACCAAAGTCCTAAATATTTAGTTTTATGAGAACTGCAAGCAAAGTTAGATGGAGAGAAATCTTGTTTAAAGCATAAAACATTAAGGGGAAGAATTTCACATTTATCATGATTCAATCTAAAACCACAGAGCAGAAAAAGTATCAACTTCTATAAGAAAAGCAGGAAGAGAGGAGTCTGGTTTGGACAAAAACAAAAGAATGTAGTCAGCATAGACCCTGAGTTTAGTATGGGTATTTCCATGTTGAAAACCAAGATTATTATAATTTTGCCTAATTTTTGGGAAGGAAAGGTTCCAATGTGAGAATAAAAAGTGGGGACAGAGGACATCGTTGCCTTACACCCCTCTTTAAAAAAACAAGCATTTGCAATGCAATATGTCTCGCATTTACGCGAGTTTAAACTATCGGCATTGTAAATGACAATGCCTTTTATTTATGTTTTTAAAACGAACAAAAATAAAAGGCATTGTCATTTACAATGTCAATAGCTCAAACTCTCGTATATGCGAGATCTATTGCATTGCAAATGCTTGTTCTTCTAGGATGCTATAATTAGCACCATGGGGCCAAGCTTGGCTGCTCTGCATTCTTTGTTGTTCGACTTAGAAGTAGCAGATTCCGAGTAGGAGTTTCTCTGCTTTGCATAGGAAATACGGCAACACATGTAGTGATAGTATCAGTTGAGGAGGGAAGAAACCACAGAATGGTAATGCCTTCATTTCTGGCAGAGCTGAGCCACTACATTCCCTTATGGATTTTAAGCGTATAAGGTTATTTTCTGCAGCAGTATACAGATTACATAGATTAGTTTCTGTGCAATTTCCGTGCAATGAAATATCACATTTTAGATCAGAGGCACAAGCCAGCATTCGAAAAAAATAATACGAGTTAAATTAAAGCATTTAAAAAAAATAAAAAAATAAAAATCTTTGTAATGCTATAATCGTGCACAAGCTAATATACGTTTTTAAATGGTTTTTTTTTTTTTGCAAAGTACACGGGCTGTGCTAATCATATGGCACTGAGGAAACCCTGCCACTAAGAATGCGGTTTCTACGAGATCACGGTGCACTTAACTGGGGGCGGAGAAAGCAAACTATCACTGGAATTGTTAAATTGAACTGGAGGTAGCAGACATTGTGCCCCGACATACTGCGAGAGGTAGATTATGCCAAGAACAGCACTGAACTAGCCCGAACTCGGAGAAAGGCACAGGATACGACGGAGCCAGAGATAAAGGGAAGAGGCTGAGAAAGGAACGATTCTGGCACCTCCATTTACAGAGTTCACGCTCAAGCGCTAATAACATCACTGCTTTCAATCACCTGTCTGCAGCCATGTTACTTAAAAACCTTCATCCCGCACAGAACGATCCAAATTACGTGATGCATTTTTTCCAAATCCTAATGTACCATTCTAGACGTCTGCTGGATAAACGCACTTCAACAAACAGACAAAAGAAGAACATTTCGAGTGCACATTCCCATGGCGACGAGGCCCAAGGGCAGGAATGCCGCTTAGTATACTTCTAACCTTTCAGCTATTGAGAGCAGCATTTACTAGAAGGCTGCGAGGCACTCTGGGAGCTGAAGAGAAGTCTGGAAGCCCATACTTCTGATGTATCGAAGGCACTGCAGCTGCCGCCCTGCGCGCCGCTGCTCGCTCCCGCGGCAAATCGCTGTGGGAGTGAACCTTTTCAGAAGAGGTGGGACATGCACCCACCTTTAGCCATTTGCGTGCTTTCATTCTTAAGACACACGCAAAAGCCAATCAAATGTGTGGGAGGAGTCAGACCCACACGGAGTAGCTACAAGAAGCCTCGCAAAGCAGCGCATGCGCGCTGCTAGGCTTGACCTAAAAAGAGGAGGAAATTAGACCATTTGCAAAAATGAGAGCTGTTGGGGCAGTTTGTAGCAAAGATATGTAGGAAATAAATTTAGAACCATGACAGAACCAAGAAAGTGCATGAAAAATAAATGTCCAATTCATGCAGTCGAAAGCTTTCTCAACGTCAAGGGAAATAGCCGCTAGTGAGTGAGCATATTTGCCGGATTTGCTTAATATATTAAAGAAAACCCTAGTGTTATCAAATACATCTGCCCTTGATGAAGCCTGATTGCTCTTTACCAATAAGAGGGGATAGAAAGGGGTCCAACCAAAGAGCAAGAATTTTAGCAAATATTTTATAGTCTGAATTGACTAAGGAGATTGGCCTGCAATTAGGTCAAGCCCTGAGCCAGCGCGCAAGCGCTGCTCTGGGGTTGATCTGGGGTAGTTGAGTACGGGAGAGAAGCCATGCCAACTCCCCCGCCCATCTTTTTCATTGGCTTGTGTCTTTGTCCTTTACTAAATGCTGCCTTCCATTGGTTTATAGGCATGTTAGTCCCTCCCTATGACGGCCATGTCGTCATTTGTATCCATACATGGCTACTGGCCCCTTTACTTCGAATACTATTTTCTGCCTTGCCTTCTCACCCCCCCAGAACTCCCGTTGTTCGTGCCCCCCTGCCCCACGCCCACAATGCATTAGGACTCACGTAAATGCGAGTCCAATTGCATTGCAAATGCTTGTTTTTACTTAGTTGTGGATCTTGTCCATCTTTAGAAATGAGACAGATGAGAGCCTTTTGAAAGGTACTGCTGGATGTTTTGGATGAAATAAAATGGGTAAATAGATGAAGTTTTAGAAGCCAAAGTTTAGAAAAATGTGAATAAAATTCAACAGGAAAGAAGTCTGGTCCGGGAGATTTTCCTGTTTTAATCAATTTCAGTGCCTGAGAAATATATTTAAGGAAGACATTCTCCTCTAATGAGGAAAAAAATCTATATTGGTGTCAAAGTCTTTCTGGATAGAGGAGAGATATTATTGTATGGCATCTGAATCTGGAATGGATTTAGGGGTATAAAGGATAGATTAATATCTTTGAAATAAATAAAAAATGTCAGCATCTTTAACGATAGGAGAGGAATTTGTTTTTTGAATATATTCAATTTTAGTGCTTTTTAATTTTTAGGTAAGTAGCAAGTAATTTAACTGCTTTGTTCTGACCTCCATAATAGCGTATACTTCCCCTGAGAAGATAGGACGTGGCATTTTCTGTGGAGAGTTCATTGTATTTACATTTTTCTGCGATGAGGTTATTGAGATCAGCCATGGAATTAGTATTATAAAGAATTTCAAAAAGTTTAATGCGCTTCAGAATGTCAAGTGCTTTTTGAGAGCGTAATTTCTTCTTGTCGGAAATGTAAGAGATAAAATCCCTAGCTGACGCTTTAATTGTATTCCCTACAACATGTAAAGAAAGATCGAGGGATGAGTTAAGGGTAAAGAATTCAGTAATAAATTACTCAAATGTGGCAGTAAAGACTGGCTCTATTAACAAGGAAATGTTAAAACTCCATTGTCCATTGCTAGTATTGATAGGGAGCAGTTCTAAATTCAAAATTACTGGGGCATGGACAGAAATCCGTATAGAGCCAATGTCTGCATGGATAATGTGTTGTGTTAATGATTTGGAAACAAACACATCTATTCAAAATTGGGATAAGTGTGTAGGAGAAAAAAAATGTATATTCTCGTAATTGCAGATAAAATCTCCAGGAATCAACGAGCTCTTTGGTTAATAAGTGTAGTGAATTGTTGGTGCATTGTGGAGAGAACAAAAGTTGCTTTTGAGGTTCTATCTATATAGGGATCTAAAACGAAGTTGCAGTCGCCACCAAATATTACATATTCTGTAGGAATAAACATCAGTTTAACAGGAATAGTAGGCCAAAACCCATAATCAATTTTGGTAGGTGCATAAGTGTTAGATAGGAACATTGTTAATCTGAAGGTGAGGAATCGCCCAACGTCCTTCATCCAATTCTTGAGAAAGGAGTATAACATTAAGTTTTTTATGACAAACAGTAACTCTACTTCTTTTGCCTGAACCAGGAGAGGAAAAGACATTTCCTACCCATTGATGGTTAAGCTTTTGAATTTCTGATGCAACCACATGAGTTTACTGTAAGAACACAATACCTGGTTTAAGTTTGGATAAATGGGCAAGTACACTTTGTCTTTTGTTGGGTAAACCCAAACCTTTAACATTCCAGGATATAGCACGTAGCTTCATTCAACAAAATTAAAAGGTATGAAATACAAATTATATGCATAATGATAACTTAAAAGTTCAATATAACACAAAGAAATGCTCTAAAAAAGGATTAGAAGCTAGTAAGTAGATAGTAGAATTCTGAGGAGAAAGTAAAAAGATACAACAGAAGAAAAGGAAGAAAGAGAAAATGAGAGGGAAAAATAGATAGAATCCATATATAAAGTAAACAGTGACATACCAAAAAAACAAACATGAATCGAGTGTGGTGAAGCTACATTGGAAAGCCTGAACCAACTGACTCTAACTCCAGGGTCGGTCAGGAAGGAGGACAGACCATCCAAATGGAGTAGGGTTGACGATTATCAAATATAAAAACAGCACCTAACGAAAAACATAGAAAAGAAAAACGTTTGTTCAGAAAATGCAGTGAACACAATTCACATTAACTATAACACCTGTATTTAACATTAATAAAGAATAATCAAGTAGTAGACAGTCTTGCAACTTCCATTGCTGCTTCTTTGCAGTTGTCTAAAAACCGTTGCAAGAGAGCAGGATCATTGTCGTAGACTGATTTTTATAGGTCACTTTAAAAAGAAACTGAGGAAATCCCCCAAATCTGGCATTGAGATTTTGCATGTCCAGAATTTCTTTCCTTTTATCTGCTGTAGCTTTGGCATAATCTTGAGAGGAACAATAGATATCCTTGCCATGAGATTCTGCCTTTTATTTTAACTGCCTGTAAAACCTTCAGTAAGTCGGAGTACTCTTAAAAGTACAGGATGACGCCTCTTGGTTTTTGAGAAGATGCAGCAACTCATGGACTATGACCTAATCTGTGTGCTCTTTGAATGGTCAGCGTTGGCGTTTCAGGCAGATCAAGAGCTCTCTGTAGAAAGGATTGAAAGAAAGAGATGGGATTAGATCTTTCTAACCCTTCTGCTAAGACATAAATACATAGATTATTTTGCCAGTTGCGATTTTCAAGGTCTTCAACCTGCTTTTTAAGATGAAAAATTTCCATTTGCGTGGGAGGAAGTTGCTGAGTAACTGTCCGAATTGTTTCCACTTGCTATTCCATTTGAGTAACTTTATTATCAATAGTAGACCTTTTGTAATCGTGATTTTGAAGACGCCTGTTCGTTTCCTCCACAAAGTTTTAGAGCTCGTATTTCTTCTAGAAGTAAATCCATAAATATCGGTAGGGGAGATTTAGCAGGTGAAGGGGGGTCGTTTTTAGCCCATTTGTTTGAGAGTATCGAAGAAACAGCCAGTTTAGATGTATGTTTGGTATTCAAAAGAGGATCATTTGATGCTGTTGCCCCTAAGGAAGAAGGCCGAGTGTTATGTTCTGAGTCTTCCATAGCTTCTTGTATTATAGAAAATGGATTAGAGTCCAACAAAACGCGTGATTTAGCTTGTGACATTGATATGATGGAATTTCCTCAAAGACCTTATTTTCCCATAAACACAAATGACAGGGTGACAATAGGATCTTGTGCAATGAGGATGTATTGGCGTAAAGAAAGTTACTGTCGTTAGCAAGACAGTATAAGGCAGGTATTGACTGTTGCAAAGGAGCTGTAATATATAAGGCAGCAGATAAGGATAAAGACAGTAACAAAGTTCCCTATTTTCCAACAGCTCGTATAAGGAGTACGGGTTGCTGTTGCAAAAATAGTTATCAAGTCGAAAGGCACAGGAAGTTATCAGTGGTAGTCGGCGCTGCAAAGTTTAAGTAACTTATTTAAGGACGTGTTGAATTCCGCAGTTAAAACTAGTTTAGTATAGTCATAAATATGATATCCCAGATTGTCATAAGTCGATTAAGAAGCGATGTGGTAACTGCCTTAATGGAATCTGACGTCTGCACTATATTCCGGATAGACTGCAACTTTGAGTAGATAATGTTATGAGAGCTGGGGCCATTTGAAGAATAATTATGTTGCACAGAAAAGCACTGGCCCCAAGACAGTCTGCGACGCAGTCAATATGTGTAATTCCGTCCACAATGTGCTCAGTGCAGAGAGCTGAAGGGTTACAGTGCGGGTGAAAATCAAAATGGTGGGCGTGATTCCTATCAGGAAAACGCGCCGCCTGTAATTGAGCAGAAACGCGGTATTTACCGCTTACCGTGCACCGCTGAAGGTTTGGTTAGATGTAGGGCATGTTACCACAGAAGATGAGCATGGTGTGGGAGGTGCAGGAGCGTATTGTCCGGGAGGAGGTAAACTTCCCTCGGAAACTGTCGCGGAGCTCCGCTAGCCAGCCGCCATTTTCATCAGCGTCAAGGTATCTTCACAAGTTCAAGCAGGACAAAGTTGGTGGCTATCGATAGCGGGTCAGTTCCATTAGGTCATTGCTCTGTCACTACATGCTTATTCAATTAGGTGCCCTGATGCGCCCAAGGACTCCTTGTCCATTGACCATACTCATCGTGTCCAAGCTCAAAACCTCTGTATGGTATTGGGGGGGGGGGGGGGGGCTCACCCTTCTGTATAAGGCACAGAAAACTCCTCGTCCAAGTTTTCAGCTGACTCCGCTGGTCTGGGGGTGTATATTGTATATGTGAATGTTGCTAGAGTGTTTTGTCAGGAGGTACGCACTTAAAACTACATGCAAACGTTACCATGCGGCTCCAGCTCGGCACTTCACGTAAAGTCTGCGAGTGTCTGATAGGGGACTAAAAAGGTGTTCCCCTTCCTGTATAATGTAACCTTTTGCCACCACTGCCAAATTTCCCAAGTTGGTGATTTGACTGCTCACTCTCCAAGAAGGGCACATGCATCTTTCTTTGACCACAGATACCATCACTGGGTCTCAAGTCACTTTACACATAGTATTTGTAGCCAACATGCATGAATGTCTCACATGCGCTTTGGTGAAATGGCAAAACTTAAACTTGCTAGAAAAAAAGCAACTTACGACTGGGGTGCATGCTGACTACACATGCAGGGGGACATAGCTGTCCCGACACCATCTTTGTCAATGTAAACTGCACTGGAAAACTAATGGGAGTAAATGCCACTGCATATTGTACTGGTTGGAACTACACAGGTATACAAAACAGCGCTCACAGCAAAATGTATGGCCATGCATACCAATGCTGTGGTGTTATAAAGCGTTATCATACAAAAAGCCCTTATTGTGCACTACACATCACATCGATATTTCTTGGGCTCCACTCTATTTTAGTGGGGAAGGGTCAATATCTACTTATGAACCCTCCCATATGTGTATGTAAAAACAAATACAGGTCCTATGTTCAAAGGTGCTTCTCACAACGGGTGTTTAGGAATTTCCTCATGTAAACCACCACCGAGGAGCGATTGGCAGGTTCTAGTCAACTTGCTAATTTTCTCATCATTGCCACTTTCCTGAAAAGGAACGAAAACCAACGCCCATAACATGAGTGAACAAGAACTGTGTGTATCCTCTGAAAAATGTTAAGTCCACATCTAAACATATATGTTCCCTATAGATCCCAGTCTAAAGAGATGAAGATTCTTCCTCATAAACACTTAAAAATGAGTTACGGAGGAGCACATTGCACTTGTCTTTAATTTGTAGTGCCCATACTCATAATTAAAAAACATACAAAGTTTAAGCTGAACGGCTGACCTGTTTCAATGCCACTTCACTTTTTGGCAAATTCATCAGGGCACCCCTTCGCTCTATCAGGTGGACTCCATTCAGCAGACCACATGCAGAAGCGTAGGGAGAAGTTTCCACTCAATCACCACAGTTCTCGGCGTCTTCCATGTTTGAATCCCCTGGCGGCGATTGAGTGGAAATGTTGCATCCTACATGTCAGCCATTCAGCTTAAAATGGTCTAAACGTGGTATGTTTTTTAATTATGAGTACGGGCACTACAAATTGCAATGTTCTCTTCCATAACTCATTCTTAAGTGTTTGAGGAAGAATCATCTTCTCTTTAGACCCCCAGGATCTATAAGGAGCATATATGGTCAGATGTGCTCTTAACATTTTTTAGGGTACACACACACATTTCTTTTTCACTCCTGTTATGGGTGATGGTTTTTGTTTCTTTTTAGGAAAGAGCTGATGAGAGAGTGAGCAAGTTGGCGAGAACTTGCAAATCGCTCCTTGTTTACATGAGGGACTTCCTAAACACACGTTTTTTACTTACTTTCAACACGTGAGAAGCACCTTTGAGCATAGGACCTGTATTTGTTTTTACATACACATATGGGGCGGTTCATAAGTAGATATTAGACCCTTCCCTCCCTAAAATAGAAGAAATGGGGCCCTATAAATATTGATGTGATATGTAGTGTGCAAACAGGACCTTTTTTGTATAAGGTACTGTTGAGTGGAGGGCACCCCTTTTTTGCCTATATTTCCCTTTAATGCTCCTTCTTGATGTAGAGTGTTATAAGGCGTGCCAAAAAGTCAACCAACAAAACAGGCATGTCCGGTTCTGCGTATGTATGCACAAGCCAGCAAGTCTGCTGCCTGTAGATCGAGCAAGCACTCAAACCAGTACAGACCATTTGAATAATGTAGTCGAAGTATTGGCGCTGCTTTCAGCTGTGATCCTTTCAGAATGCTAAGAGGCTGATTGTTTTTGGCCTGTTTAAAAAGATTGTTACAGCTCTTAATCACCCTTTTTAACCCATTAAGTAACATGAAAAGTTTATTTCTACATTTAGATAGTTAGTGAAACAATGTAAACCATAGATAATCTACCCTTTGATTTGTAAAGGTTATGACTTTTTACAACATTTACATGGTGAACGCACTTCTGATTAACTGCAGATTTGCAGTTTACCATGCAGTAAATTCATGCAGTCTACAGAAAAGTATGAAAATTGCAAAGGGAAAATAAACCGTACATAGTCCTAAAACATAGCTTTATAGTGGTCCAATTAGACCTAAATTAAAGGGATGTATCAGAGTTCCTCAACTCATGTGCTGCCCTTTTACTGCAATATGTTCCAGACAAGCTAGATTCGGCATCCCGTGCAAACGCTCAAATAGCATGCATTAGTATGCAAGAAACTGCTCTTTGCTACATCACTCGAGCTTAGAAGTCCATGGCAAATTCAAGATTGTTAGTCTTATTCAGTACCAAATTTCTAAATGTGCCATACCACACTTGAGGAAAAACATGCACCGAAAAAAATAACCGTTTTACATACCATCAGCAAGTGAGGTAGTCCAGGATTCCTTCTCCAGTCCACTTCACCAACTATCCTTTTCCAACAAATGTAGTCTGTTTAGTTTGCCTCACTTCACCTTTGTAATTTGCTTTTCCAAATAAGCCTCATCAAAATAGCCACCAGATATGTTAATTCCATGTGAGATGAGAGGGGTTTCCACATTTCCAGACATAAAATGGGATAACTGAGAGGTGCACCTTCTTTCAGGTGTTGATGTTGCTTACTTCTAGGTGCATCTTGACAATACCACGGCCCAAATTCTTATTGAGGCAATAACGACAGATTGCCCGTCCATCAACCCCTCCCCTTTTGACATTTACACTATTTGCCGGACATCATGGTCTTAAATTCTACCAGTACATATTAATTAACTCAGCCAGTGGGAGGATCTACACATGACGCTAGAGAAACTCTAAATTTTGAAGAATTACCCCAGTTTGACGTGTAGTATCTGCACCTTCAAAAAGGAAGCAATACCGGTGTTTGTCCTCACACCTCTCAACACCCCTTTCCCACGCCTTCCCTTTCCCACGCCTTCCCTTTCCCACGCCTTCCCTCCCCCACGCTTTCCCTTTTCCACGCCTTCCCTCCCCGCCCAGTCTCAAGAGAATCACGTGATCTACCGCCATGATGAAAAAAATGTGTAAGTGATAAATATAGTGCCAATCTTCGAGCTCTTCATTTTAAGAATGTCCACAGGTTGACACAGAGTAGATTATATGCTTGGACGCGCAGGGTATACTCAAATTGCAGTAGATGTCTTTTGCAGATGATGCGCATATGTTCCCTACTTGTGACTTGCTTTAAGATTTTTGGCGGGCTATTTAAGAAACCATTATGGACAATTTTGAGGAAGTAATTTATATATATTTTGTTTTGTGGTGCAGGGCATTAGTTTTAAAGAAAAGAAGTCTGTTAAGTGCTTAGTTTTAAAGCTCTGCATGTGTTCCGTGAAATAAAGTACCTACTGATGTGGCTCAGGCAAACAAGCATTTATTGATGTGTGCATTGAACTAATATTAGGAAGTATTAAGGTGGTGGTTTCTTCCCACTGGTCTAACGCTTTCTCTCGGCTGACTTCATTCATTGTATCTTAAATAGTTTACTTTAGAATTCTGTTAGGACACGAAAACTTGTAAATTTGCGTAATTGCAACGTTAATTAGATAAATGTAAAATGTTTAGTACATTGTGCATATTTTCCACCTGTGTTCCTTTTCTGCGTTTGAATCGCTGTTTCAGAATGTATTAGAAATAAAGTGTTTTTGGTTGCTTATAAGGCGATTCGGAACCTGGTGAGAAGTTAGGGCGTTGTATCATCGTCTTGGTTTTCAGCTCCAAATGGTGGGCACAGATAGTTAAAAATTTTGAGCTCCCACAAACCCTTTCTGTCCTGTCTTTTTACACCATCCTCTTGTCGCAGAGTGGGTCTGCAGTTTTGCCTACCTTTGTCCGAAAGCTTTATTCACAGCAAATCTGCTCGGATGAAACAAAGCTGTGGTCATTTGTCACCTATCTAACTCATTTGGCGAAGTGGACGGGCGATTACTGAAGTCCTTTTGGGCCCCCCAAAGTGCCCCCTTCCCCCACTGAGGTTATACTAAGATGATCGGCTTGACACTAAGCCAATGCCCTTGCTTCCTCAGATGGTGTTTACGTTTATTCTGGCCTGTGTAAGGCAGCGTCTAAAATGTGAAGCCAATCTCTAGGCAAACAAAACTACCCCGCCAAACAATGCATTTCGTAATTCTTGGAGAACCCAAGTAGTTTTTTTTCCCCGCCATGCCTCTTTTCGATTATCTTTCAGTATAGCAAGTATATATATATATTTGAGATAGCATTAATTACGTGCAGAAAATAAACACTATTTTGGGTATGATAACTAAATTATGACATGCGTAAATTGCAGATGACTATTAGAAAACATATTTTAGGTTTGTGTATTTGGACAATAAGGCCAGTAATCTTAACCCACAATAATGACTGCTTAAGGAAGGCAATAGAAAAAGCATTACTATACATACAGATTTGTAGACTAGATGTTCGTCCACTGTCAGTATATTAAAGTACACTGTATGGACAAATACTTAATACATGTAAAATCAATGTATATTGAAACTTTGATTCTTAGCAGAATTGGGCAGCATCAAGTCTGAAGGGAAAGTAGGAAATACAGAACAGGGACTGTTCTATTCCCATCAAACCTCTCCTTCCACTGGCTATCTATCGCCTGACGGTGTGCTCTACTAATTTTAATCTTGTTCAGATGCTCTGCATACACTGTGGCATGTTGGTTAATCCATTGCTTGGTGTTCTCTCCTAACAAGCAACAATGCAGGCACAATCATTCACACTGCCATGCCATGGCAAATACCCAACTTGTATGCCCAGACAATTTCGTGAAGGCATTTATTTTTAAAGTGTTATATAGCGCAAACTTGACCCTAGAGGGTATCGGAGCGCTTTAAAAACCTCTGTCCCATTAATAAAAAATTTAAAAAAAATTGATATTAACTTTTAGATTTAATTTATTGTAGTTTTTCAAAAGGTACCAATGGAACTCTTGCACAGATCTTCTGTATGCTCTCAACCGTATCCCCCTTATCTTGAGTAACCAAACGGAACTTTACAACACACTGCTTTACTGGAAGAGAATGACCTTAAATTACGTTGAAGAGATGGCTCTGAATTGTGGTATGCATGTAAAGGTCGAAAGTAGCTAGCAAGCAACGGAGAACTGAATATAATAGTGTTGGAAACTGTCATTCAGAATGATGCAGGTGTTGGCGTGTGAGTTAAATTTTAGTTGGGACTTGAGGGTGTTTCATTAGTGTTCTGCAGGAAGCTTCTCGAAGGGATGCTTGAAAGCTCTTTTTTGAAGTGTAGTTGTGAGAGAGCGAGCTTGTGTTTTGAATATTCTTCAAGTCTTGTTGTATAACTTGAAAGCTTTTTTCTCCATCCCTAGCCTTTTTTTTTTTTTGTTGAGATTTCTAAATATCTCAATCTATCCCCGGTCACTTAGGGAGCGATGGAACACCAGTCAGTCACCTTTCTTAAAGTCCTTTCATTCAATATCTTATTTTAAAATAATAATTGGTAAAAGGCAACACAGACAGTCCTGGCAGTACTTTACTTTGTGACATGTTAAACGGCCTCTCTAAAGTTCCCTAGTGTTTTTCATCAGAAAAGTGCATTGCATTAATGCTTTGAGCAATCAGTTATCTAATGATGTTCTTTGAGGCCTTTTGCAATTTGCCCCTTTAGATGTGATGCCTTCAGACACCAAAATAGGTCTAGTACCAGAATCAAAGGCGAAAGCTGTAAGTTCATGCTCTGAATTCAAAAGTTTGTCCATTTTTTTTGCCCGAATATCCTTCATTGCCATACATTTTGGCATTGATGTAGTAACCATTATGGCATTCAGCAGGATACATACATTATTTTCTTTGGTACCAGATTTAACCTCCATTTTGTTTGTGGTCGGCTTTCCTTTTCCTGTCCCTCCTCAGTTTCTACCAGGGTTGGTTCTGTACTCCTATTCTGGCTCATCATTTGTTTCTGTCCTTGTTGCCTCACTTATAAGTGCATGTGTATATACAGATTTCTGTTAGAATAACCCTGCCTACTTATGGGATTCTGGAAGATGTAATTTTGAAATGACAATTAATAAAAATGCATATATAGGTTGGCAACTTTGCCCATCTTTTAAAAAAATGTAATTTGTTAAAAAGAGATGATTTACATTACAGTAGTGCATCATAAAAAACTTGGCTGGGAATTCTTTTTATTTCCTTCCAAATGACAGAAACAAATATATAGGCATAACCTATCAATGTGCAAATTTTGACCCTGGTCCCTTGAGGAATCGGGAGTGTTGCTTCCCAGTATGCACAGCAGTGTTAGATAGTTACTTTTGCACACTGTAGAGTAACTATTCCTGAACACAGCAGTGTCTTTTGTGCTGAACTTTCCTCAAGTAGACTTGTGAGGCGAAATTTGTGGCTTTACTTAATCCAATTTGTCTGCTACGTAAAATGCACCTATTTATCTAGTGCATTTGTTTTTATTTGAGGAACGGGTTTACTCTGCTGCCTTTCTAGCTTTATTACTTTGATAAGTATCCTTCTGTGACAGAAAAGTCTTGTAAAGGTGAGAAACCTGCTGGAACGGAGGGTGATTCGGCTAGTGCTCAAGGCCCTTCATCCATGGTCAGTCTTGTCCAGATCTTGACTAACAGTATGACCACAATATGGTACATCAAGAGGCAGGAAAGAGTAGGGTCTCACCTACTCTGCCGAAGTGCTTAGGCTTTTGAGCATGGGCGCACCAGCATGGAATTTGGCTCTCTGAACACAAGGACCAACAGCCTCAATTGGAGTCCTCTTCCTGATCACAAATGGCGTCTCCATCCACTGGTGATATAGTACATCTTTGCCTTGTGGGGCACCCCTGAGGTGGACCTCTTTGCCACTCGCAGTAATACCCATCCACATTCAGTGTCTGCTGCTGTGAACCTTGGGGCGGGGTGGGGTGTGTTTTGATGTATTTTCTCCCTTACTCTCGATTCCTCTGGTTCTGAGGAAGATTTTTCTCAACCAGGCCCAAGTTATCTCAATCTCCCTGGACTGGCCAAGAGGGGTGTGGTATGTAGACCTACTGCCATCTCAACTTGTGCAACCACCCTCCACACTCATGCCTACCTCGCAAGTGGGTCCCTCGCTTCCAGAACATTCACCTTCATGCCTGAGATTGAGCATTGTGGGTGTGTGTGGGCAGCAAAACGGGCTAAGCAGTCCAAAAGAGAACATTGTCTCTAGATAGATATTTTTGTGCATCAAAATGTTAGTCCCTTGCTATAACGAAATCTACTGACTGAAATGGAGTCCATTCCACAAGGGCAAAGTAGCCTTATTGAGCTCTGGCTAGCGGTATTCCCAAGGCAGAGATCGGTCGGATGGCAACACAGGCTTTTCTAAACACTCTTGCCAAACATGTCTGAATTCGGAGGTGAAAGGGGATGCCCATTTCGCGCATTCAGTGCTTCAAGAGTTCCTTGTTTGACTATTCCTTCAGACCCACCATCTACTGAGGTACTGCTTTGGAATTGATTAATCAGGTAAGGAATCTGCCAGTAAAAGTATAACAGAAGAAAGTTACTTACCTTTGATTACTATTTTTCTGGTTGATGCTTCAGAATACTCGCTGATCCCACCATTTTCCCCGTTCTGAATGACAGTCCTTTACCACAATAAAAAGGTTCCACCATAGATTGCTGCCATGCACTCTATCAATCATTGTCATTGCTCTTGTCTGCCTCTTGTAGCACAAATAAAAAATGGTTGGGAAACTGACATTGGTGCACCCGACTGGGTTCTGCATGGCATGAGTGAGGAACCAGAAACATAGATTTTTAAAAGTTATAAGTAGAAATAGTGCCACAAAGCACCAATGATAATCAATGCTCACAGTATATTGGGTCCTTGGCGCAAACTGAGGCTGACTGCATTGGAGTGCATATTGGATACACCAACCAGGTTCATCCTGATCAAATGTTACTTTCTGAATTAGTCCTTTAAGTCCCAATCCTCCAAAAGGCATCTTGTAACTTGTTGCATCTCTAGTTTCAACAAGAGGCCAGCCTTTTGACACTCGTTTTTCACTTCTTTGTCCTGGGTACAAGAGGAAGCAGGTCCAGTCCTTCAGGGATCTTGTCAGGTTACAGACAACAAGTAGAGTCCTCTTCTGATCTTCCACAGGTCTGGGAATGTTCTGGGGGGGTGCTACATTTATGTCTGGCACTAGGTACTGGGTGGGAATGACTCATGGGGGTGCCCTAATCAATATAGTAGAAGTTTCTGCAGCTGGCTAACCCTACCCTCTGTGCTTTTTCAAAATGGCAAAAAGTCTTCGGCCGCACTAAACTTCGTCTCTAAGGGCTGGTGGTGTGTGGGGAGAGAGTATAGTAATCCTAGTGTCCTCCCACATCTAATGCTGAAATCCAGTTTAAGGTATCCGCTGTACCCAAAATAAACCCAGAGACTGAAGTCTGGTAGGACAGAAGCAGAGTCCTTCAACAACCAGACAATCCATCCACAAGAACTGTCGTGACATCCTGCTCTCTCCACTTTCAAGTGTGCCCAAATGTTATATGTGGACGAGCAGAACTGTCGAGCACGATTTGGCATAGTAGTATAAAAAAAGGATGCCCACGACCCCCACCCTGCATATTTAGAGGAGTCATCCCTGCCGATTCCGGTCAGCCTATTTTTTTGTTACTGGGGGGCAATTGATACCTATTGAGGGCTAATTACTGTAGAGAGCTGGCTGAAGCTTAGGTTAATTAGCCTCTTGACAGTCCAGGCAGGTAAAAGGTAACTTTCTAAAAGTTACTTTTCCTTAATATTTAATAAAAATCCGATTCACCATGGAATGGAATTTTCAGTAACTATGAAAAATAGTTTTTTTAAACAATTTTTCTAGTGGATCCTATTTTTGAGAGACAGTATTAGTATTCTAATATGTACTTTGGTTTTCTACCTAGGGCAGCTAGGCCTGCTGCAGTGAGAATTGCCTTGGTTGCCAATCACTGCAAGGACATGTTAACACTGAATTTCTACATGTCCTACTTTTAAATGATGCACCCTGCCTTATAGGCTAGAAGGCCTACATAGTGGTAACTTGCTAATATTTAAAAGGAAACTTTTCACCTGTCAAAAAAAGGTAATTTTGACAGATTGCATTGCATGTTTTTAACTGTTAGGTTACAGTGATAGGCCTGAAGCCATGTTTTCACTGGCACTATAGTGGATGGCACAATAGGTGCTGCAATACACTAGTGACATTTAACTTCCAGGCCGTTTGGTACGTTTTGTACCATATACTAGGGACTTTAGAGATCAGTTAAACTTGCTACTACGGTTTTGCCAATTAAAGCATGTTTAAAAGGAGAGGACATATAGTGTAAAGAGAGAGGCCCCCTGCTGGTAGGGTAAGCGTTCCTTAAGGCAGGGCTCAGTAAATCAATGTAAAGACTTAAGGCAACACAAATGGTGCAATCCCAGTACAATATCATTTAAATATGAAAATTGGAAGAAAGAACCAACAGATACTATTTTTATCAAAAGAATACAAAATATATTTTATTGATGATATCAAAAGTAATAAAATAGAATGACCCATTCATACTGTCCCAATCATATCCGCAATCATACTTCACCCCAAAAATAGACTCAATTAAAAACATTGTGATAACAATGGTAACGACAATAATATGATGACCAATTTTGACATTTATAGGAAAACAATGTGGCACAAATTCAATTGAATGTTGTGTTCTACGCGCGTTTCGGCACTGGAGGGTGCCTTCATCAGGAAAAGGCCACAGTTAAGTCAACGATGAGATCTGTGAATGGAAATACTTAATGTAAATGGTTCTTTCTCAGTAACATAAACAGTACAACTTAATATTGTCAATTAATAACAATTTGTTTGCATTTACTAAGATGCATAGGGCAACTAAATAGTATACTGATGCAAGAGGAAGGGTAAATTGGATATAACAATTATACAGATAGTGAAGAGCAGAGTGCAACTGTCCTGCAAATATGGATAAAAGAATGTGAGGGAAAGATGTGAAAAAATGAAAAAAGTGGATAGGGATAGATGGAGAAACCGCAACCAAAGGTGCTTCGATTAAGGCCTCATTGTGACAATTGACTATATGAGCCCTTGGTTATAGAGAGTAAATAAAACGGGGGTTACCCTGTTTTTGTCAGAGAATGCCCACACCGCGTGTAGTGATGGTGCAGCATGATCTCTTCCTAGAGTCACAGTTTTCCCACCATGAAAGAGAAGTATAACGTCTGTTAATATAGACAACTAGGGGCCTTCGTATCAATGTATTTGAACTCATGTGTACTTATGATCGTGTATACCTTGGTGAACTGCACCTCGCTTTTGAAGGGATATTCTGCAGTTTAAGAGAGCACTATAGTATTAATGCTAGGTGCTTAATGAAGTTCGTCAATGTAGGGATGCTGCAACAAGGAAAGGAGATTCATGTCAATTGACTTGTTGATTGGCATCTTGTCATTTCAGAATAGCTGAGGTGGTTAGCAGCAGTTTTGTAGCAAAAGATGGATTGGGTGATATGTGGCTCTAGGGTGTATAATTAATAGCCTATGGAACACATTTTGGACTTTCCAACTGTAGCTACCAAATCGATCCAATAGCTTAAATAAGGGGGCACTTTAGGTCAGGTATGTTTTTGCAGGTGCCGATCGGTATCTGATCAAAGGATCCTATGGCTTGCTATTATATTTAATATTTGATTTGTTTCTGCTTAATTACGGATGTTCCTACTGCAACATGTAGTTACTCAAACTATGGTATGGCTGGCCAGCTGATTGAGAAAAGTGTTTATCAGATACTTACGTCACATTAAAAGAACTTGTTTACGATGACAATGGTTCTATAAGAAAATAATAAGGCGTCACGCTTGTATTTAAATCACTCCATGACATAGCGATTGTCAGGAGATTATCTCTATCCAAACACACTGAAAATGCGATGTTAGTAATGTCTACGGGCGTAGAGGGATCCGCGTAATGTATTCAGCCTGTTAGCTTATTGATTTTGGACTGGGCCAAGGGCAACTCGAGACCGCTATGATTGGTTCTAGAAAGATTGACTAGAAAAAAGGCAGCGCTTTTGTATCTAAATTACTGAATCACATAGCGTCTATGTATACAGATATTATCTTGAAAAAGAGACACTGGAAAAGCAATTATATTGGCGAGTCAGCGCGTTTGTATATAAATTGCTGAATAACGTAGCGTCTGTATCAAGATGTAATCTCTAAGGGAGTAATTTTTAGCGACTTAAGCGGAATTGCGTAATCTATTCAGCCCATTCTTCTGAATTTTAGGTTAAGCCAAAGGGCGAAGCGGGGTCGTTATTCCTATCACACAATGAGGACCTGTGTACTTACATATTTGTCGATAGAAGATCGCCGGATATGGGATTACTCCTCACGCCATTACATCTACGTGAGGGCTTACCGGTCATGTGAACTTCCGGTTTATGACCTGCATCAGTCAGTCACATGATGCAGTTCACCCAATCAGGCAAAATTCTAAAAGAAAAAACTTTATTGAATCGTAACGAGCACGCGATCGTGCTTTGTTTACTAATAATAAAGTTTAAAACCCGGCCTCTGTATGTGGCCCGTGATCAGTGTATAAGATGTAGCCTATTAAAACGGCATCTGATCGCAGATTCCAGACAGAATATAAAGAAGCACTGCAAAGATGGCGAATAGCTACCACAGGGCATACAGACATGCTTGTGTCTTGATATGATCGCAGAATCCAGACAGGATATTGAGGAGAACTCCAGACTTGGTGAATAAATACCACAGGGCAAACAGACATGCTATGTCTTGATAAAGAATCATCATCATGCATAAATGCCTACAACTGAACTAATATTACAGGGCATGCAGTTATAAAATATGAGCCTACAATAAGCAAGCGCTATTTGGTATGCTGGAAGAGTACTGGTTATTTTATGTGTGCTTTAAGTCTGCAGAACCGAGAAGAGTATGTTATTCTTTTAATGATACAGAATGCAATGTGGAAAAGTATAAAGTCTGCAAAGGCAAAAGGAGACTATACTGGTCTCTGACGTTGGATACCTATTAAAAGGGTAAAGAGAACTGAACTAAGACAATAAGTGGTACAAGCATAGCTGTTAGAGAGGTGGAGAGAGCTGAATAAGTGGTGCAAGCATGGCTGTTAGCTTGCATTATAGCGTATTGCTTGTTCCCACGGAATATCTTGATTTAAACCTCGTGAGAATGTGTCCAAGGTAAAAATCCAAAACACTTCTCTACTTTTCCTTATGGCTTCTGAGTCAGTACCTGTTTTGGCATTGATTTTTTCCAGAATAAGCCAGTCAATCTCTTCATGACTGTGTCCCGCTTCCAAGTAGTGTTTAACTAGAGGTGCACTGATCTTTTTCGTGCGTATTGCTGAACGATGTTCAGTCAAACGTGTTGCTAGGGTTCTAGATGTTTCCCCTACGTATCCCATTTTGCATGGACACAGTAAAAGGTAGATAATGTTTTTTGTCTTACAGTTCGTGAATGATTTCATGGTTATTATATGCGAAGTGTAATTGAATGTCTTTGTTATTATTGCATTGTCACAAGCCTTACATTGTGAGCATTTGTTGTTTCTTTGTAGGGGGGTCAAGTCATCCAAGGTCACTTGGACTAATGATTTCTTATTGTTCATACGTGAATGGACAATTTGATCTTTCAGATTTTTGTTTCGCCTGTGAGCGAACATTGGACGTGGCAATATGTCATTCTCATCCGAGTTGACATTTAAAAATGCCAGTTTGCACATATTTGTCGCACTTTCTCATTTGCTGTTGAGTGTCTCGTGACACATACTAACTTCGGTGCAGCTTTGGGAGGATGGTTACCTAGTAGATGGTTTCTATCATAGTATCTGGCACGTTTGTATGCTTCACGTGCCAACCTTTTTGGATACCCACGCGATATGAATTTAGCTCTCATGTCAGATCTGTTGTCATAATCAGCTATGTTGGTACAGTTTCTCCGGAGGCGGAGAAACTGTCCAAATGGGATACTTTCTTTTTGTTTATTCGGATGGTAACTGTTGAAATGTAATAACGTGTTTCTCGCTGTTGGTTTAACATATAAATCCACTTGCAGAGTGTGATCCTGTTCCTTAATTTCAATGTCCAGGAATTCAATGCTGCTTTGGCTAGTGTGAGCAGTGAATTTAAGATTGTGATCACATAAATTGATGCATAACAAACTCAGTCAATACACATTTGGTTCATTGGTCCAAATGAAAAAAAATTCTAGATAACGTGCCCAGTTTTGGATAGACTCGTAAAAGGGGGCTATTTCGTTATATATAAAAATGCTTTCAAAGTGAGCAATATATATATTTGCTATGGTGGGAGCACAGGAAGCTCTCATGCTAACTCCCTTCACTTGTCGGTAAAGATTACCGTTAGTCAAAGGTGTTTTCCTATAGTACAATTTTGAGGATTGCATTGATAAATACCGGACAGCAGTCTATTTGGAAGTGTTATATGAACCAATATACTGCTTTTAGAGTCCCTTTCTGCGTTATATTGCTGTAAAGGGACTCCACATCCAATGTAACTAGCGTTTCTTTAGATCCGTCAAATGGTAATCCTTCCACTGTTTGTATCATTGTTTTGGGAGGGGAGGACATGCACTTAACTAGTAGTTATCAGGGGTAAAGTACTCAGAATTCTAAAGCCACAGAAAATATAGGGTCCAGCAAAATGCGAAAAATCCAGTTTGACCAGGCAGAAAAGTAGGATTTCCTACAAGGCTCTTATATTTTCTCCTGGACCAAGTTTTACATGGGATTATATGCTTACTAGTTTTTAGTGAAAAGAGAAGGGCACACAGCAAGAATTCCACACCAGATCAAATTTCAAGATAAAACTAAATGAGTCAGATTTGTCAATTTTAGGATGTGGCATGGTACTTAATCTATCCTTAATTGCAGAATGGCAGTAGTTGTGTGTGCTAAATACTTGAGCTCTATATTTCCGTCATAGAGAATGGAAGTTTCTTCACTAGAGTCAAAAGGAGCAAAGGAGTTTGATCTTTGTTGGCCCCACGTGCTATATCCAATTACATGACTGCTGTAGCACACAATCTGGGTTTCCAGATAAACTGTGATGAAAAATTCCACAGCTGTTCAAATGATCAATAATTAGGTGCACATTTGATGACTAGAGACTACCCTTTGAATTACAAACTTTCTTGTGCTCTGAAAACGATTAGCATTGAGACATCCAGTTTTTCCTCTCCTGGGCTTCATGGCATTGTTTTTATTGTCCCAAATACCAGACCTCACTCTAGATAACTGCACGAATTTCTAAAAAACTTGTGGTACCTGAAATTTTTTAGAGGAGGATTACTAGTGCATCTCTGCCATTTTTACCTTGATAGTGCCAGAAGCAGAATACGTTGAGCAATGTGCCATGTTAGAAATTTCTGCTCCCGGATAAATGGACAGATCAGTGGAGGTTTGGGGCTCTAAAATGAAGCTGTCCAGGCAAGGAACATCTTTCAACTGGGAGGAGCCATACTACATAAAAATGCTGGATAGAAGGTGGTGTGCGTATTTCTCAATTCTCGAACTACACCAAGACCCATAGAGCGTACCATAACAATTTATTTTTTGAACAAATATATTTCAATTTGTGTGGCTTGCACAGGGATACCTTGGTCCCTATATCTGTTGTCTGCTCCCATGATGGTCTTAGCTGTTAATGTCGCTTCTTCCAGAACTGTCATCTCTGCAACCTATAGTCCGACTTCCTTCTATCATACCTACAGAACGTGGTTCCTCTGTTGCAGCCTTTATTGTCAAGTTCTAATGCAGATTCACCGTTTTGTAGTTCTAATCTCGCTTTATAACGCATTACAGTGCCACAGCAGATACTTATGGCGAGTTTGTTACCTTCCTGTTTGTTGTCAAGTGTATTACCCTATCATGAATGCTACAGTTGCTTTGAGCAGCTTTCAATTGTGTGTGTGTGTTGAATCAGTCTGGTGCCTGCAGACTGGAACAGGCTGGGCTTCAAGACAAGCCATCCAAACACAGACGCTGGTCATGAGGAAACTAAATGTCAGTCTTTACAAAAACAAAAAGCTGTTTTTGCTGGTTCTCCATTCACATTGACGTTATATTCTACTCCTAAACCAGTGAAAAAGTTTCGTGTCTCTAATGTAGCTACATTCTGCTTGATTCAAAGTGTGTAGAGCTAGGCAGTAGCCTCTAAGCATGGGGGTTGGGTGGCAAGAGCAGTGTTGATGAGCTGAAGACCACATTTTTTTTGAATGCTTCTTAACACCACCAGTATTTGAAGCATACTGATGATATTCCTTTGCTGCCTTTGTTTTGGTATTTAGCAGATGTTGATGTAGATCACATCAGCACCACAGGAACTCCAAGCGGGAACTTCTTTTAGATTGTAACATGCATGTACTAAAGATATGGGCTTCCCTAGAAGTGATGTGAATCTCGTTGTGTTATGCCTTGGTGAAGAGAACAACCGTGTCCACCGTGCTTTCCAGGACGCAGCATCCCATGTCTTAATTTATTTGTATTTTTGAGCTTTTGCCCAGAATTGCCTTTATGGTGTGATGGAGACCAGCAGTGCTGCAGAACTCTGAAATCCTTTATCAGTGCTGTTTCTCACAGTTACATTAGCAAAGTAGCTTTCCCTCTCTTTTAGTGTAGAAATAAAATTGACGAGCCTAAGATTGCGAAATCTTGTGCACCAGAGATCCATACATTGCTTTGCAGAAAACAATTCCAAAGGAGCCTCAGCTAATGGGTTCAGTTTTTGGAAGAAATAAATAAATGGTGTAGTGTTTTGGTTTAAAGTACTCTTATTTCAGCAAGGTAGTTGAAATGTGATACTAAGGACTGGGAGACACTACAAAGATATTTAAGCTCTAAAGTCTTCTAGTTGTCTCACAGAAACGATTCAATGAATGCCTATTGTGCTTGTAGTTCGTAGCTAATCAGTGCTAATGGATTGTACCAGTTGCTCTTAAGCCATGGAATGAGAAGAGGCAAATTGCACATAATAGAACAGAGATTTTCACCTTAAGAGAGGGTTATATGATGTTCTTTTAATACCACTCTGGTTACATCGTTGACAAGTTCTCTTAGCACAATGGATTCCCTTGAGTATGACACTTAAGTACTGCATAATTTCATTTGTTTTCTTTAGACTGCTTTACAGTTTGTTTAGAGGTGTATGCCTTGTTGAGGATTCTTGAAAAATCGGTGAACTATTTAAAAGACCATATTTTGTAGAAAAGGTATGCTCGACAACACTAAGTGCATAGAGCAGCCTCAAACCTGGCCTTGGACGACAGCTGCTCAATAAGAAATCTTAAACCAGCCAGGAGACGTTAGTATTAAGTAGTGGCTCGGTTGAAGAAGCTGGGACAGACATGGAAGCACTGGACGTTGAGAAACCAGTTGTTTAACTGGCGGCCACAGTGCGGGGGGTAGGAAGAGGCGTAAGCGCGCCCCCCCCCAGGCAGCCCTTATATACGATCTTTTATGGGTACGTAATGTTGCACTTGATAAAAGTACAGGATTCACTGGCAATTGGTTTTAGCACTTAGAGTGCTTCTGGGAAATATGTGCAACAGTACAAATGTATAAGTCCTCCAACAAAGCAAACACAAGGAGATGATGGACGGAGCGCTGAAACTTTTCAGACACTCCCCCCCCCCCCCCCCAGTCACAGATCTGGGTTGAATCCATCATCGTTCTTTAGCTCACTTCACCACCCCAGTTCAGACACAGCTCATGGGAACAGTCCAGCCCGAACTGCCAAGCCATGTCTTCCCTGGACCGGAAACAAGCATCCTGGGACCGGTTTCAGGCTAACTGCCCTCATCAGCCAGGCTGGCTTGAATCCAGTGGCAAAGTGAGCAAGGGACCCACGTCTGGGCATACCCTGCCAACTTAGGGGCAGACTGATTTGCATATAGCTGTGTCTGAACTGGGGTGGCGAAGTGAGCTAAAGAACGATGATGGATTCAACCCAGATCTGTGACTGGGGTGAGTGTCTGAAAAGTTTCAGCGCTCCGTCCATCTCCTTGTGTTTGCTTTGTTCACCCTAAGTTGGCAGGGTATGCCCAGACGTGGGTCCCTTGCTCACTTTGCCACTGGATTCAAGCTAGCCTGGCTGATGAGGGCTGTTAGCCCGAAACCAGTCCCAGGATGCTTGTTTCCGGTCCAGTGAAGACATGGCTTGGCAGTTCGGGCTGGACTGTTCCCATGAGGCACAGGGTCAAGACTGATGTGCATATAGCTGTGTCTGAACTGGGGTGGTGCAGTGAGCTAAAGAACGATGATGGATTCAACCCAGATCTGTGACTGGGGGTGAGTGTCTGAAAAGCTTGTGCTCCGTCCATCATCTCCTTGTGTTTGCTAAGTCCTCCAACATACAATATCGTACTATCAAGGATGCCTATTTGAGAGAGAGGCTGTTGCGCTTTGTTGCGCTTAGCCACCCCAAGCCATATTTTTTTATATTGAGGTCAGATCACTTCGCCCGAGATATGGAGGTGCCATTAAGCCTCCAAAGGAACCTACTGTCTCATAACTTCGGCAATTATTTGTCTCATAACTTCAGCAATTATTTGTCTCATTCCTGACCAGTAACCTTGTATCAAAGGACAATCCCACAAAAGATGGAAAAAGGTTCCCTCCTGCCCACATCCCTGTTGACAGAGACGCAACAGCCTGCTCCATTCGATGCAGTAATGGTCTAGAGTAATATGTATTGTGTGTAGGATCTTCAATTGGACTAAACAAAAGCGGGATCTTATTGCTACTTCTCTGGGACCCTGTATGGCTTGACCCAGTCATCATCCAGCGTGCACAGGTCTCTCTCCCTCTCCCATTCTACTTTCAATGTCACAGGGGGTCTGACAAGTTATTTACCAGTTTCCTATAAGTGGTTGAAATTGCTTGGTCTGTCAGGGTATCCGTTAACAGGTGGTCTTCAAGTGGGGCCTCTTCAGCCAACTGCTTCCCCTCCGGGGGTGAACACACGAGTGTCCAATCTGCCAATATCGGTACCAATTAAAGTCCCCCAGTTCAAACACCTGCTGGAGAACCTCAAAAGAGGCAAAAGCCTGTCGTCTCAACACATCACCCAAGCGTTCCAACCAATCGACCCCCATTTTGTGAAGCCCTACAGTCCCCCACTTCAGAAAGCTCACTGTCCCAAAGCGGAGTATTTTCCGTCAGTCTACCCTCCCAGCCTAGATATTTGGTGGCCTCTCTCCACACCCTTACTATCGACTGAGTATGGGCGGACAGGGTGCGCTCAAGCTTTAGCTGATACAGGGGTGTGGGATCTGGTCCACTCAATAGGCTGGTTCCCCTGGTCTCAAACACCCAGTCATTCACCAATACTAATTGGGCAGCCCTATAGTATTTCAGAATATCTGGCATCGCTAAACCTCCTTCATACACTCCCCTTTGTAACTTATGCAGAGCTATACGGGAAGTGCCACGTCCCACAACAGGTGACGCACTTCGAAATGTATTTTTTTTTAAAGAAATCTGGTGGGATTCTAAAAGGCGTATTCTGCAGGATGTACAGGAGGTGTGAGAGTCATTTTAAATAGGGCTGCACGGCCCCTCAGATAAAGCAGAAGTGTCAACCAGTGCAGGGCGTCCTTGCGGAGCAGGTCTAGCTGCGTAAGAAGGTTCTTAGAATAGAAGATTTGAGCCTCCCTTGTCACATATGCGCCCAAATATCTAAAACCATCCAGCTCCACTGGAAACCTGCATCTCAAGGACAACCTTGGGGTCCCTCCCACCAGTGGGAACAGTAAAGTCTTCTCCCAGTTGATCCGGTATCCAGAGTGATTCCCGAATATGTGGAAAATGGGTAGAATCCGATTAATCTAGCGGCGGCTTCATGACATACAATAGAGCATTGTCCGCATACAGCGAGATTCTTTCTTCTCATTCCCGGTTAACTGGAATACCCCATATTAGGGGGTGCTGGCGAACCAAGGCCGCAAGTGGCTCGAGTGCCAGTCTAAAAAGCATTTGGGACAAAGGACAGCCCTGCCTCGTGCCCTTCTAGTGGGCAAAGACTTTTGACACCGAATTATTGACACGAACACATGCCATAGGGCCCGCATGCAGGTCCCTGACCTAGGAGATAAATTTGGGCCCAATCCGTTCCAGCCTGGTGAATAAATAGTTTCATTCCATGCTGCCAAAGGCCATCTTTGCGTCTAGAGACAGTAGAGCCGCCGGCTCGGCAAAGGAGGCCCCAGTCACATGCAGGACCCCATATAGTAGTCTTAGATTTAGACGTGTCCCTCTATGTAGCATGAATCCTGATTGATCTGGGTGGACTACGGATGTAATTATTGTTCGCAATCTAAGCGCCAAGGCCTATGCCAAGACCGTAGCCTCAAAATGTGAACAGCGAGATGGGTCTATAAGAACCACATTCCTTCAGAAGCCTGCCCGCCTTAGGAATAACAACTATATCTGAAAGAGACACGTTAGTGACCGATTCCTTATCTTAGAGTATCCCCAGGCGTCAGGCTGGATCCGGAAAGTTTTGCGTAGCAGTACCCCTGCATGTCGGTAGGCGGCGTCGTGCGGCTCCGCGTCCGTTGTCGGCGTCGTGATCGCCAGGATGACGTCGCGGCCAGTACTTAGACGCCGCCCATGCACGCTGGCGTCAGTTCTTTCTTTTTCTACGCCAGTAAGCGCAGATCCGGATTGAGCAGTGCCCCAATCATTTTTTGACTGAGTATTTTTGAGACTTTTTTGTCCAAGTTTTCGAGTCGTTTCGACTCCAAGGTGTCAGTAGGGATGCCCGGCTTCAAGCCATGCGAGGTCTGTAATCGCATGGTCGATTACGGATCCGCACCGAGAGTGTCTTCTGCCTGGGGCGCGGCCACGACCCCACGTCGTGCCCCGAGTGTCGGTCCCTCGCCCCGAAGGCTTTGCGAGAGCGGTCTCGAAAGCTTCTCGAGGCCCGGCACTCGGCTCTGCGCCGCTCGAGGTCCCGATCCCGGGAGAGGTCGAGGGGCCGGTCGCGGTCGAAGTCTTCGTCTTCAGGTAAGGCGAAGCACAAGAGGTCTAAGAAGCGTCGCTCTAAGACCTCCCCTCGCCGGTCTCGTGACTCGGCTGAGGGTCCTGTTGGTACCGCCCCCGCGGCTCCGGGAGTACCCAATGAGCCGACGCCGGCCTACCCGCCTGTTCCGGGTCCGACGTCGACTCCGGCCGACATCCAGAACTTCTTGTCGGCCATGGCTCGCATCTTCGGGCCTAAGGGTTAACCCGGTGCGCCTTCGGGCCCCGTCCCCAGTGGGGGGTCCTTCTTCGGCACCACCGGCGGCTCCGGCCCCGGCGCCGCAGGACCCCCTCGGATCCAGGCCTGGATCCCGGTCGACGCCGGTTGACCTGACGACACCTCCACCGGCGCCGAACTCCCCGGTACCGCTCACGGCGCCGTCCGAGGTCCCGGGCGACGCCGTCCCCAGGTTCTCCCCGGAACCAGACACTGAGCCGGATCGACGCCGGCCGACGCCGATTCCGACGCCGATGGGACTTTTCTTCCCTCATGTCCGCCCTCCATATTTTTCACCTGTTTTGGAGGACGGGGAGGAGTGGGAGGGGTCGGAAGACCCTCTCACAACCCAATGTGAGCCTTATCAGGGCTGGGCAGAGGAACTGAGTGATGCCAGTGGCCTGGACACCTCTCCAGACCTTGGCATGCTGTCTCCTCCTTCCGTGGCTACGGAGGAGGGAGCAAGTTATGCAACGGTGTTGCGTAGGGCGGCCGCAGCCTTGCGCCTCGAGCTCCCTACAGTGGCAGTCAGGACTAACCTCCTGACGGAAGTGCTTCAGCCGGCGGCTACCTCTTCGGAGCCACTGCTGCCGTTCAACGACGCACTTTCTGACATTCTTTTGGGCACCTGGTCCAGGCCCACCACAGGGGCTCCTGTGGACAGGAACGTAGCCCGACGCCATCGCCCGGCCCCGGGCGACCCCTTGTTCCTCTCCCAACACCCCACCCCCGAGAGCTTGGTTGTTCAAGCCTCTACCTCTCAGAGCGCCTTCCCTACAGCTCCGCCGGACAGGGAATCCAAAAAGCTGGAACAATTTGGGAAGAAGGTTTTTCTTCCTCCAGTGCTGGCTTGCGGTCCGTGAACACCGCTTGCCTTTTGGGCCGTTATTCCCACTCACTGTGGGATTCGGTGGCGCAAGTGCTGCCTAAGTGTCCTGAGGAGGTCCAGACACTACTCACCCGTGTTATTGCAGACTGGAGAGACGCGGCGAAGTTCACAATCCGATATGGCCTAGACACCGCTGACTCGCTGGGCAGATCGCTTGCTACGACAGTGGCGCTTCGCCGTCACGCCTGGCTGAGGACCACTGGTTTCTCGGGCGATGTCCAAAACACCCTTATGGACATGCCCTTCGATGGTATCCGCCTTTTTGGTAATAAGGCAGACAGCGCGCTGGAACGCTTTAAGGACTCGCGGGCTACGGCCAAGTCCTTGGGCCTCTCCGCCTCGCGCCCTCCGCAGCAGTCTGCTTTTCGCCACTTTCGTGGCCACGGAAGGGGCGCCCAGTCACGTCCATTGCCCAGCCACCGGCCCACGCAGCAAGCGCCTTCGCGTGGCCGAGGACGTGGCTCCCGCCGAGGCGGGTCGGGTAACCAGCGTGCGGGTCAGGCCACCACCTCCGCCCCGTCTGCGGCCTCCAAGCCCTCCTAGTCCATCCTTTCAGGTCCACAGTACGCCAGTGGGGGGGCAGGGTCCGCCATCACCTTCACCACTGGCGTACCATCACATCGGACAGGTGGGTCTTGGACATTGTCCGAAGGGGCTACTCCCTCCCCTTCGAGACTACCCCCCCCAGCCATGCCACCTCAATGCCACCGCATGTCGGGGAATCATTTGGTGCTTCTTCAAAAGGAAGTTGCGGCCCTCTTGGCCAAGGGGGCCATCGAGCGCGTTCCGACCCCAGAAGTAGGGCGTGGTTGTTATTCCCACTACTTTCTGGTGCCCAAAAAGGACAAGGACATGCGTCCTATCTTGGAGCTCCGGAACGTCAATCGCTTCCTCCGGAAGGAGAAGTTCAAGATGCTCACCCTAGCTCAGGTCTTGACTGCCCTCGACCCTGGAGACTGGATGTAGCGTTGGACTTGCAGGACGCATATTTTCACATCCCCGTCCTGCCGGCGTTACCTGCGGTTCACGGTAGGCCTCGAGCATTTTCAGTTCACCGTGCTCCCCTTTGGCCTTACCAGCGCCCCTCGGGTGTTCACGAAAGTGATGGCGGTGGTCGCAGCTCATCTGCTCCGGGCAGGGGTTCCAGTCTTCCCCTACCTCGACGACTGGTTGTTGAAGGCGGGCTCGTCCCAGGCAGTCGTCTCCCACCTCCAGACTACGGCCGAACTCCTGCACTCGCTGGGGTTCTCCATCAACGTGCTGAAGTCGCACCTGATTCCTTCTCCACAGCTCCTTTTCATCAGAGCAGTTCTGGACACACCGCAGTTTCGGGCCTATCCTCCCGAACGGCGAGTACAGGATATTCAGGCTATGATTCCGATCTTTCAGCCTCTATCCTGGGTTTCGGTACGGATGACCCTGAGGCTGCTGGGCCTCATGGCCTCCTGCCTCCTGCCTCCTGCATCCTGCTGGTCGATCATGCCAGCTGGCATATGCGGGCTCTGCAGTGGGACCTGAAGTTCCAGTGGGCGCAGCATCAGTGGTGGCTCTCGAACCGGCAATGGGCCACGGGCAGATCCCTCTCCCTTCCCCAGCCAGAGCACACAGTTGTGATGGACGCGTCCCTTCTGGGATGGGGCGGTCACATGGGAGAGGCGGAGATCAGAGGCCTCTGGTCTCCGGCGGAGTCCCGATCCATATCCACCTTCTGGAGCTTCGGGCGATCCGACTTGCACTCAAGGCATTCCTTTCCTCTGTCAATTGGAAGGTAGTGCAGGTGTTCACAGACAACACCACCGCCATGTGGTACTGCAACAAACAAAGCGGGGTGGGGTCGTGGACCCTGTCAGGAGGCTCTGCGTCTCTGGACATGGCTGGAACATCAGGGCATTTTCCTGATGGTTCAACACCTGGCAAGTTCCCTGAAAGCCAGGGCGGACAAACTCAACCGCAGGTGCATGATGGATCACGAATGGCGTCTTCACTCGGAGGTGGCGCAAGGACTCTTTCTACAGTGGGGAGAGCCTTGGTTAGATCTATTCGCCACCGAAGAGAACGCGCAATGTCATCAGTTCTGCGCGTTGGAATTTCCAAGGCGGCACTCGCTCGGCGACGCTTTTCGTCGCGAGTGGAGTTGCGGTCTGTTGTACGCCTTTCCGCCTATACCACTTCTACCCAGAGTGTTGAAGAAGATTCGGCGCGACCGGGCCCAAGTCATTCTTGTGGCTCCGGACTGGGCTCGAAGAGTTTGGTATCCCGAGCTACTCAGTATGAGCATCGATCCTCCGATCCGTCTGCCTATTCGGGAGGATCTTCTGTCGCAGCAGCAGGGGACGGTCCTCCACCCGAACCTGTCCAGTCTCCACCTCCTTGCGTGGAGATTGAGCGGCGGCAGTTGATTCCTTTCGACTTGCCTCCCGAAGTTTGTGATGTGATTCTGGCAGCCAGGCGTCCCTCCACTAAGGTGGTATACGCCTGCAGGTGGAACAAGTTTGTGGCATGGTGCGCAGCAAAGGCTGTGAATCCCCTTTCTGCCACTCTTTCTGAGGTTCTTCTGTTCCTTCTTTCTCTGGCCCAACAGGGTTCTGCCCTGGGTACCATCAAGGGCTACCTTTGTGCAATCTCGGCCTTTCTCAGGCTTCCTGATCAGCCCTCCCTTTTCAAGTCCCCTGTTAACAGGTTTCTTAAAGGCATTACACACCTTTTCCCCTCCTGTTCCGTTTGTGATGCCTCAGTGGGACTTGAACTTGGTTCTTACCTTTTTAATGTGCGCTCCCTTTGAGCCTCTCCATAACTGTCCTCTTCGTCTTCTCACTCTGAAGACAGCCTTTCTGGTGGCTATCACCTCCGCTCGGCGGGTGAGTGAGCTCCAGGCTCTTTCTTGCAAGCCCCCCTTTCTGTCTGTTCATCCAGACAAGGTTGTTCTTAGGACGCGGCCGTCCTTCTTGCCAAAGGTGGTTACTGCCTTCCACATTGGGCAGACCATCACTTTGCCCACCTTCTTTCCGCATCCTTCCAGAGAGGAAGAGAGGCTCCACCGTCTGGACCGAAAACGTGCGATTTCCTTCTAACTGAGCCACACACAACAGTTCCGGGTGGATGACCAGCTCTTTGTTGGCTACGTGGGCGCCAAAAAAGGTCGGGCGGTACACAAGCGGACCATTTCCCGCTGGGTTGTCTTGTGTATCAAAGCCTGCTACTCTTTGGCTAAGAAGGAGCCCCCTGTTGGGCTACGTGCCCATTCCACCAACCAATCAATCAATCAATCAATCAATCAATCAATCAATCATAGAATTTGTAAAGCGCACTACTTACCCGCGAGGGTCTCAAGGCGCTGGGGAGAAAAAAAGGGGGGGGGGGGTGCTGCTACTGGTCGAACAACCAGGTCTTGAGTAGCCTCCTGAAGGTCAGCAGGTCTTGGGTCTGTCGTAGGCTTAGTGGAAGGGTGTTCCAGGTCTTGGCGGCGAGGTGGGAGAAGGATCTGCCGCCGGTGGTAGTTCTTCGAATGCGAGGGACGGTGGCGAGGGAGAGGTCGGCGGAGCGGAGTTGGCGGTTGGGGACGTAGAAGAGGAGTCGTCTGTTGTAGGCTGGGCCAGTCTTGTGGAGTGCCTTGTGTGCGTGGATGAGGAGTTTGAAGGAGATTCTCCTGTCGACGGGGAGCCAGTGCAGGTTCCTCAGGTGGGGGGTGATGTGGCTGTGGCGTGGTACATCGAGGATCAGGTGTGAGGAGGCGTTTTGTATGCGTTGCAGTCGCTTGATGAGCTTGGCCGGGGCTCCCGCGTAGAGGGTGTTCCCATAGTCAAGTCTGCTACTGACGAGGGCCAGGTCGACAGCCGCCACCACGGCTTTGGGACGTGGTGTCCCATTGCAGGACATTTGTCAGGCAGCTACGTGGGCCTCGCTGCACACGTTTACCAAGCATTACTGCCTTGACAGCCAAGTCCGGAGAGACGGCTTCTTTGGCCGTTCTGTTCTCCGAGACTTCCTTGTCTGATCTTTGTTCGCAGACCCACCTCCGGTGTTGGTATTGCTGGGGTATCTATTCTAAGGTAAGGAATATGTCACTAACGTGTCTCTTTCAGATGCACAAGTTACTAACTTGTGTAACGATATATCTGTAAGAGACAGTAGTTAGTGACAGATTCCTTACCGCCCCACCCATCCTCCCCGTTCTGCGAACTGATTTCTAGGGTTAAGGTCATCCCTTTCAGGGCCCTAGTTTTCAGACACCAGTGTCAGTTTCTTGCATGGCTCTGCGTTTCTGGCTCGGAAAGTCGTGTACAGAACTGACGCCAGCGCGCAGGGGCGGCGTCTAAGTACTGGCCGCAACGTCATCCCGGCGATCACGACGCCGACGACTGACGCGGAGCCGCACGACGCCGCCTACCGACGCGCAGGGGTACTGCTACGCAAAACTTTCCGGATCCAGCCTGACGCCTGGGGATATTCTAAGGTAAGGAATCTGTCACTAACTACTGTCTCTTACAGATATATCGTTACACAAGTTAGTAACTTGTGCGACAGCAGTTCTTTGGTCCTCTGGCAGAGATCCCTCTCTTTTAGCTGTCTGAAACGTATTCAAGAGGTGTTCCTCATTTTATCCATCATTCATTGCTATAATTCCGCTGGTAGACCATTTGGCACCATCACCTTCCCTGACTGCAAAGTCCGCATTGCACTATTCAATTTTTCTGCTGTCAAGTCTTCATCTAACGTAACCCGATCCTCCTCTGAGAGCCGGGGAAGGGCCAGATCTTTCAGAAAATCCACTCAGTCCTCACCGGACCTAGTGGTTGTAGCAGTATAGAGAGACTCATAGGAGGCCGAAAACGTCTCCGCAATAGCTCTTCCCGTCGTTTGTAGTCTCCTGTCGCTATCCAGTATCTCCAGGACCCAGTTCCGTCCCCTATTAGTCTCTCTAGCCACACTAGCAGTTTACTGGCTTTGTCTTGGACCTCATACAAGTGATGTTAGGTGGCCAACGCCTGGGCCCAAGCATTGTCTTCCATTTGTGCCCTCAGCTCATTCTGCTTCAAATGCAGCTGATGCTGCAGTGGAGGGGAAGCAGACTCTTTCGGCCATACAGGTCTCTAAAAGAGTGAATTCACGCTCCAAAGCCTTGCATTTAAGCCTCTTCTACGCATTTTAAACGTTTTGTCTTTCAAGTACCATGGATCAAGCCTTGGAGGCAAAACGGTCTTTAAGTGGACCGTCAAGTCCCACTTTTACCAGCGAATGATCTGATATACCACATGCTATGTGAGTGGCGGCCCTAAACTCACCTAGGTGAGTAGTCTGGGTTATCAGATAATCCAGGCGTGCTAGGTTACCTTGTGCCACCGATAAGTGTGTGAAGTGTCTAGTTTCAGGATGATGCTCGCGCCAGATATCAGCCAGTCCCATAGCCGACATAAAATCTCGCAGCGGGTCCTTCTTCAAGCAGCCCCCCCACCAGTGTCCTAGCTCTGAGTCAACTACATCATTCATACCCCAAACCCCAAATCAATGTCCCGGATGACACTTCTAGAGGCAAAGGACCCAAAAGAGCAAACAAAGGTGAATCTGATCTGGGGGGTATGTACACAGAGCAGACATTCAGAGTGTGCCCCTCCCAGCTTCCACTCACCACTACAGATCTACCTAGAGGGTTGGCCCATGAAAAGGTAAAGCTTTCATGCATAAAATACCCACCCCTCTGGAGCCGACCGAATAGCCTGTGTGCGCCATCAGTACATATTCAAACCGGTCTAAAGCCTTAGTGATTTCCCTTAAGGTGGGTCTCTTGTAAAAGGATCATATCTGGGGCATGTCTTTGTATATATTGGAGCACCACCGTACTTTTTATCCTACTGCAGAGACCATTTACGTTCCAAGTCTAAATCTTTAGTGTTTTATGTTGCGGTACTGCCATCTGGCTATAGGAAAGGGAGGGGCACCAGTGTGATTGCATGAGCCCTAAACGAGGGTTCCAGCCCATCTTTTCCCAGGCTCCTTCCTGGAGCATTCAGTTATCGGCCAGCGCTGTAATCGAGCACATTGAACCCTAATAAATGTTTAAACAATGCAACTTAATATTCCCCAACGTTTAAATAACCTGGGACGCTGCTAGATAGTTTTCCAACTACCCACCTCCCCAAATTGCAGAGTGCCTGTCGCTCAGACAATAGCATCCAACAATAAAGAGGGGGTAAGCCGGCTATGACCCACGGATCATACATATAATAGTATTTCTGTACCCCTTTCTTCACAGTATCATAAGTTCAAAGCCTCAGATATAAAAATACAACTGTTAACCTAATTTTGTTGACAGATACGCAGATCCCCACTCAGTCCAGTTACTGTTTTAATGGCTCCTTGAGCATGAGCATCTTGTTCCACTAAAGACCCATATAATTTCTCGCCCCGTATTACATAAGCATGTGGGTAAACAGGAAAACCTGTGGACCCAAATCAGGATGCTTCCGAAGCTGGTTCCTCGACTTGTCTCCCTTGAGGATCATCAGGTCCCTTGCCTAATGTGCCCCCCTCCCCCTTTCGATCTCTCCTGGCCCCCTGCCCACTCTTCCGACCAGTCATGAGCCAGCCCTCAAGGCATTCACAAGCCTCTTCAGGGGACGGATTTCTTTTTTCACCTCCTCAAAGCTGTGACTTTGTCACTGATCCTGTAGGATAAAGTCTGGGGGAAAAGCGAACAATGGTGTTTTCATAATGAAGGTCTCCACTGCCCTCGCCGCCTGAAGAATCCCATCTCTAGCTCTATAGTTGAAGATCCGAACCATGATTGTCTGGGGGGTGGAGGGGCACCATATGGGCCTCCTCCACAGAAAAGAATTTAGATAGATGTTTGGGGCATAGTGTATTGACAAAGTCCTCCCAAAAAAATCCACACTAGGCCCCTCGGCCGCCCCTCCCCCCCCCCCCCGAGGTTCCTCCGTGCCCTGGCTTCTTGATCTTCAAGCTTCATTGCAGAGGTTTGCTGCGTGAGAGACTGCACCTGGGACTCCAGTCTTTTTGTGGTGGATTGAAGCAAAGCAATGTGAGATTCTGTAGTGGTCAATATAATAAATACAACAAAAATCCTTGGGTCTGAATAGTCAGTACAAAAAATGACAAACACAAAAACAAAGAGGTTCTGACAGACTCGCAACATACTTTACTAAGGGAAGAATCCCTTCAGGACGAAATCCCTCACCCACCTAAGGTGGCATGCTTCATTTGGGATTCTCCTCCCAGAGGAAGGCCTAGTTCCTCTGGGGGTTACGACCCCCTCTCTGAGAGGGAGGAGCTCAGGGATGTTTTAGTTCCTACTCTATCTGGATTAGTAAATCCACCAAATGAGAATAGTAGTGGGTGAGAGCGCAGCGCAAAAGAATAAAATGAGTGAAGTGATGATAAAACTAGCTAGGAAGAACTAAATGAATACTTTATTTGAAAGCTCTCACTGCTAGGATTAAAAAACAGTGCACCTGCGGTATGGATTTAAACCTTGTGTGAGGTGAAAGTTTGTGGTCAACATGTTTCAGCCTTTAAGCCCCTATCTCGGGCAAGGCTTTCTTCAGGACCTCAGAGATGCTGCTGCTACGTGAGAAAGTGTAACAAAATTATATTGGGAAAAACCAAAAAGCTAGGAACCAATTATACTTGCGGTTCCGGGTGTGTAGAAAATATCAATACCCGTGACAACTGGGTATGTTGCTTCACCTCAACCTGGCGACAGCTCAGGGGAGGGGGCACCGCTCTCTCCGTCGTTACCCCAGGCGGGTAGAGTCTGCGACCGGAGGCCTGTAGTGGTCACCTTATTACTGATTTTCTTAAGGTCGGCCCGCATAAGATTGACATCAATTGTTACAGTATCAATGTTCACAGGGGAAGTCCATGTGTTGCCCCCACTGTTGTGTCGATGCTGTCCCCAGTTTACGAGGGCGAAGAGCAGATGGGGCCCCGGGTGGGATAAATCCGGAACAGCACTTTACTGAAATTGGACATGACTGTTATAAATGTTATGGAACTGTCTTGATCTATTGGTAACATGTACAAGAAAGTGGTGTGGTATTATGTTCTAAACTGCTTAAAGCTAATAAAGATTTTTTTTTTTAATTGTTACATTATCGATCTTTGGCTCCAGTGTGTCCTTAAAGTTTTGAATCGCTGCCATTATGGCCCCCAAAGAAGGCTCTCTAGCCACTGTTGCTCCACTCCTCCATCAGCAGCGGCTGTCTGTATCTTCGGGACCGCATAGTTGTCCTTATTAGATTTGGGCACCCCGAGCCCCTTAAGGTTTACCATAGCGGAATCTTCTGAAAGTGGGGGTTGGTTGGAGGGAGGAAGCAAGCGGGCACCCGGTCCAAGCTGACCGCACCCAGCCCCCCGCTAACACCTACCACAATACTTGGGCGGCTCAACCGGTCAAACAGTCTGCGATCAGGCCCTGAGCCAGGCAGGCACAGTCCCCAAGTCAGCGCAGTCCAAGTGGCGTAGTAGTCCAGTGTTCCCTTATTGTTCTTCTGTGCGCTGTACCAGAGGGGACCCGCTCACCCCAGTGCTAATCAGAACCAACCAAGGCCGGATCCAGTCCTACCTCCACTGGCCCCAACGGGCACCATCACTCGGGTCTCAACGGATGTGCAGGTAGGCGGGGGAGAAAAGAAAATGCGGTTACCCTCCACCCCCTTTCCCCAGAGCTGCAGTCTCTCTCCGTCTGCTGCGGCCCTCAAACCGGGCCCGCTGAGTGCCAATCCGAACGCCGCAGATGCCCCTACCCTCCAGCTGGCGTCCGCAGCAGGCTCAGTCCCTCTCCGGCAGCATTCCACATTCTCCTGAGCTCTGGGCTGTAGCTCCGCACTACCCCCTGCAGCAGTTCCCGGCACCACTGGAGGCCGTCCCCCCTCCATCTCGGGGGTTCAGGACATTGAAGGCCTATAGAGGGCACCAGCTGATCTCCGAGCCTGGGCCTCCACCAGCTCCCTGCAACTTCTGTTTCCAGAGGCCTGTAAAAGCGTCTTCCCTTCGTGTAATGATTTTCACTGCCGTTGCAGCTCTGGTCACGGTCTCCTGCTGTTGCTAGCTCCCCAATAAGCATGGCTCCCTAGTACCAGAAGCCTTAGAAGGCAATCTTGTCATCTGATCTATTTTCACTAGTCCCAGTGAAGCACCGTTAGGTGTATTAAAAAATTAATAACAATCTGGATCTTCTATTTCATATCCTTTGTTTCCCAGGAAAATCTAACCACAAAGATTCACTTTTATCCGTTTGTTCTATCTTGCTTTCTTGAAGATAGATGGAACTGTCCTCGCATTCGTTAAGTCACCCATGCCTCCAGCCCAGAGACTATTTCATTCTTGTATTGGCAACTCTAGCTCACCAGAATAACTATTTAAGTTCCCCGAAGTGTTTTTCCCCTCTGAGATGCGCACTTCAAGTCCTCCTTCAGGCTTTCTGCTGAGCGCATGTGGGATTCAATCCCCTATGTTGACCTTTGTAGCTCTCTTGTCCCCATAAGCATGGATTTGCCTTTTATCAGCGTGGGTGTCACTCGAGTCAGCTGACTTTTGATAGTACTTTCTCCCTCCAGCTGAGGGCTTCTCAGTAATATATTCATGCTTCTCTTTAAGTGCCTTTTATTTGTTCGAGTTTGGAAGCATCTGCTTGACTAAAGTATCATGAGGCCTAACCTGGGCAAGACTCCTCCGATTTTAAACTTCGAGGTATCCTACCATGTTCTAGTCTTTAAAATCCGGTGGGAGGTGTGGGACATAATTTTTCTGGCCCCAGTCTTGTCTCTGGTGCCTCTGCACTGTTCTGCAAGCATTGGCAATACCAATAGGTCTAACCTCTGATTTGGTTTGCCGATAGTTTTTAGCCATCCTGCACAGTAGCCACAATGCTTCACAGTGTGGCTAAAGTTAAATCATCCCCAAAAAACCCACCCAAAAGCCTTTAACATGGCTGCCATTTTAATTTTGTAGGCGTGCACCTACTAAATGACATGTTGGCCTTTTTTGTTGTCACAGATCAGAGTTGGCGGGCAGAAGTTAGTGGAAGCAACATGTAACTGAGGGTGGGGGAATGGCGAAGTAGTACAAGGGAAGGGGATGTGTAAATAAAAGGGGAGGGCAGGAGAAAAAGCAACATGTAGGAAAACACGGGGCGCAGGGAAAGGGAAGCAATGCGGAGAAGCACACTAGCACGAGGGAGTAGGGTGTGGAGAAGCAGTTTGTAACAGAGGAGCACAGAGTGCATGGGGGAGAGGTTTACACAAGGGAGAAGGCTTGAAACTGCATGCTTTCTAATGGAGTACTTCACACAAAAGAAAAATGGTGCTGGAAAAGCAAGCCGTCAAAGCGGCAATGCCAGATAGATTGTAAAGAGGCATTGCTCCATGGGAGGGACAAACACCAGAATGACAAACTGGGATGCGAATAAGAGGCAGGCAAACGAGTGACAAGGAAGCCAACCAATGGCCCTTCAATGTTCTTGATAAGCCCCAATATGCTTGATCAAAGACCGCATATGATCTATCTTGTAGGCTCGACCTAAAAATCGAGCTACGCCAGCAAAGCGCCCAGGGAAAGGCACCCACTCTTAATGTGCAGTCAGCTTCGGTCCCTGCCCCTCCCCCATTCCAAATGGAAATTAAAACCATCATGAATAGTTTCTATTACTGGTAAATGTGACAAGATTTACAAAAAATCGCATTCTACTTCTCCTTATTAGGAATTGTCTTTCTGCCAGGCTGCTGTTTTTGCCAATGCTTTTCTTGTATTGGTCTGTTTTCGTTTAGAGCTACTACTCCTTTCAACTGCCCCTGTACTCTGTTAGTATCCTGGTGAAAGTTTAGCCGAAGAAGGAAGGTGCTCCTATACACTAGCCTGAACCAGTGTCTGTGTTGTACCCAGTAATTTAGTGCTGCCAGATCCTTGTGTAGGTATCTGTTGATTTATTGTGTATTTCTTGGTAGTTTTATTAGTAGCTGTTGATTCTCAGTCTCTGTATGCTCCCTGACCTGCTTATGTGATCGTGTAAAATGTCATGTGGTTTTGCAACTTAGCTCCAAACCATGCTAGAATATTGAGATGCAGGGTGCATGGTGTGCAGTTGGCTTTATGTGATATATATGTATATGAATGTGTATACATGTATGTGTGTGTTCGCGGTCTCTGTTGGTACTCTGAGGTTATGGATTTTTGATATGGGTGTCTTTATACAAGTCCTCTGAAAATATTATGATTTTAAATACTGCTAATCTCATCCTTTCATGAAACGTGTATTTCCATTATCTCAAGTGTCAACCTGCTTTTAGTTCTTTCTACTGTTATATATATCTCTCTATTTAACTGATGCATACAGTTGCCATTATCCAGCTGGCACGATGGTCCCAATCCAGCTACTGGCCCCAACTTTAATCCAACCGCTCAAACTGGTATTGCAACCAGTGGATCCACTCTGTCTGTGCCACCATCTAACAAGAGGGCTCATCTTTGGGAACTGGATACGGATCAGGAGGCCAGAATGGTTGACCAAGCAACCCTGCACCCTACCAGGTGCTACCGTTTTGTTAAAAACAAGTTTTATGAAATTCGGTATACTGAGACCCCGGACCCTTTGCAGCGGAGAATGAGGTCATTTGCACCTTGTGATTGCAAGACCTCATTTACTAAAACCACCCTTGTTCAGAGCTGCAGGTTCTCAAACAGGCAGGCCAAGGAGATTTGAAAGAAGCCTTTCTCTAAGGCTGACATCTGAATGTCATTGCATAACAAATATCAAGCCCCTAAGGACTGTCCAGACTTTGTATTCGGGACTCCTCCAGCTTAAGTTTCGGTGGTGATAGCAGCTTCCTTAAAGGAAAAGCGACATCCTCTTGTATGGACAGGGTGGCTAAATTAATGGATACATTGAGGAGAAAAAAAGTACCAGTTACGGGAGCTTTCCCTTTTGCAAGTGAACACCTAAACCATAATGCCCAGCTAGGTGCTCCTTCTCCTGCAAGAGTTTCTACCTTGCTCCTGGACTTCGCACAGGAAGGGGACTAGTTCAGTGAGCTAAATGCTCAAGCTGAAAAAAAAGCTCTGTGAAATAAGCAGCAGCTGTCCAGGAGACTTCGTGCACAGCTACTAGGATCATAGATGCCAGATGGGACATGCATAAGAACGCCTATTTGGTAGAACCCCATCTGCAGCCCTGCCCATAAAGATGTTGATACTTAAGATATTGTTTGCATAATTGAAAGCTCTCCTGCATTGATTTAGAACCCAGGGTGTTTAAGGGGCACACAGGCATTGCTGTCACTTTTCTATATCTGGTACTAATGGGGCACCCTATTGCAGCGGCTTTGGTGGCTGGCAGTGGCTCCGTGGAAATGGCAATTGTACTAGGACACGTCCTGCTATCCTTCCCGGTTGTGTGCATCAACAATATCGGAGCCTAGAGCTTCAGCACTGTCGCCACTCACCAAGTCTTCGAACCCAAACTTTTATTCCCACCTGAGAAGATTGTGTATTTTAGACATCGAGTGCACCTCTCGTTACTCTCCGGATCAAATCAGGAATCTAAGTTAGATCAGCTTTTTGTGATGTCTGAGAGCAATTATGTTAGCTGAGCAGCTCCTGTGGCCTACATTGGCCCGGTGAATTGTCATGCATCACTAGTCCTACATTGTGTGGTGCCCAAACTGTAATAACTGTATTTCTAAATGTTGCCGTGTATGACCTACATCTTGCTCACAAAACGCTTTCTTGACCTTTCACAAGATTGTCTCCTACGTGACCCTGTGTTGGTGCCCTGGGCCGGTTTCTACTGCACCCACGCATTTATCTCTGGAACTTGTATAGGCAACAGAACAGGTCTGTCCCTGCCAACGGCCTAACACCTGGCCAGGTCACGAAACCCTCCTCAGCTGCAAGGCATGAAAGCTGCCCCCAAACAGGAATATGTCCAGCGCACTCCTGAACTCCTGCATTCCTCGGAGTTTCCTTTGGCCCAACACCTGAAAATCTGCTCCACACACCTGAATTCCTGCATACCAACTGACTTTCTGTCATCCTCCTACACCCGAGGGGAGTGTCTACATCCTATAAAAAATGCTGCATGCCAAGGACATTTTGAACAGTCTCCTGACACCTACGCAATCCGTGGGTCTCGGACACTCTTCCATCTCTAGAGATTATCTTTTGTTGTACTAAATAAATCTTTTGTTTCCTTGCTTCCAGAAGTGTGGTCTCCCTTTCTTTGGAATGACAAAACACAATTCCTCATCTTGGAACGCTCCACGATGTCTGTGGCATTCCCCAGGCATGTACCTGCCTGACTTACAGGTCAGCTTTGTGGGCAACCCCACAGACATTCTTCCAACATTACACTCTTGAGTCTTTCAGGAGCAATACAAATTTTGACTAGGATGTTTTCTGAAAGCAGTTTGTTTAGGCCTAAGCTGACCTTTCTCCTCTTCCCTACTCGTTCTTTATTTCTGTCGACTCCAACCACAAGTTCAGAATGGAATTGAACGAAGACATCAAATTGTGATGTCTTGTATGGTGGCCCTTTGTTAACAGCTACAGAAGCATTTCCTAATCTCGCTGGTATGTGGCAGGGGACCCATGAATTTATAAAGGGAAATAGCCTACGGATTAAGAGTAAGAAGTCACTAAAAAGGTAATTTATTCTTTCTGCTGTTGGGTTTTGCCACAATGAAATGTAGATGACAGGAAACCCATTTGTGAAAGGAAGGAGTGGTGCTTGCAGTAGCTGGTTTGGATTGGTGGCATTTATGCATAGAAAATTAGGCAGACTCAGATTGGGTGTCAATTATCTGCCTACTATTCAGGAGTGAACGACCCACACTTGCTGACAACGTAGCATGGATATAGGTCACTACTTTGAATCTAATACATTTGAAATCCATCCTTTCTCCTTCACTTTAGCCCTTCAAAATCTTAGATTGGCATGCCAGTATGATGACAAGCAGTTAATGCCTGTTCATACCAATACATGCAATTGATTAACATTGGGGATTGCAAGATAACGCTTTTCCGACATTGCCATTTATGTTTCCAGATCGGGTTGAAAAACGGCAACCTTTCTCCAGAAATGTTTGATTTGAACTAGACTTGCTGGGAGGGCAAAGTGCAACCTGAGTAGCGTGGATACTGCCGGTTTTAGCTTTGTAGACATATGGACACTGGCCTTTCACCTCTTTGCGAGCATGACAAGCCCATGAAAAGAAGCATGGCTAAGACCACCTTCTGCAAATGAGCAGACGGTGGGTGCCTGGCCTAACTGAGAATTTGCACCTTGAAGCCCTATATTGACATTACAGAGCACCAAACCACCTCTGAGTGTGTAAATGAAGACGACCAATCTCCATAATCTTTGGCTTTGCAGAAAAGCTTATAACAAAAAATCAAATGACTGGCTCCTGGGTGGCAGGGCTCAGGGGTGCACCTTGATTTTCTGTAAAGTCCAACGTTTGAAATATGGATTTGGATTATTAGGTGGGCCGCAAGAGAGGCTAAAATTAAAACTGTGTTGCACGGTCCGTCATTAAGGTGAGGCTGGACAAATTAGAAAATACTCAAAATTCCTAGAATTTATGAGGGAAGGGGGCTTAATAGAATGCATTGTGAAATTACTCAACCACATCTTGTGCCATAAGAGTACCCACAAGGTACAAAATGCTGATAGTCCTTAGGTTTACAACAAAGGAAATGTAGTGCTGTAATAAAGTACAGTTAGGTAGTGCTTTAGACACTGCTTGTCCTTTAGAGTGAGAGATCCAAACCAGATAGTGCCACTTGAATATTCCAAAAAGCTTCCTTGGAACAATTGAATTATTTTATTTTATCCTATGGGTTTAGGTCTGTGAATGGCCAGGCACTCCAGATATTGTAGTTAACCTTTGTTTAGGGAGATACAGAATCAAATCTAGACCATTTTTTCTTATATAGAAGATTGTCCCTGTACTAAATGTTTTAATGGGTATATCACAGTTGGAAAGCGATCATAACCCTTTCGAGGTACAGTTGTCCTGTGATCAGCCAAACACAAGCAGGTTGCCTTCTGATACTAAAAGGATAATTAGTACGGATCGAACACCCAGTGGAACTCATAAAATGGAACAATTGATGGTGAAAGGAAATATACCCGGCTATTCTACACGAGTGTTCATAATTTAGTAGCCTTGAATAATGTGGCATCTGGAAAGTTGGCCAAATATATAGAGCAGTTTGAGATTGTGCTGGTGAGTTTAGAATTGTCCAAACCAGCAGCACCCATCAGAGTAAACATGATATGATTAGTGTAAAGCAGATTTGAAAAGGTATGAAAAGAGCTATTTGAGGCAGTTTATTATCCATTTAGAAGAAGTAGAATTGATCCTGAATATCACAGAAAAGGCTAGATTAGGGGGAAATGAAAGCTGACAAGCTGGTATGTATGGAGAGTGGCTGGGAGCAGTAACACCAAGCGATAATTACTGATTAAAATACGGCTGTATTTTGGTGACTCATTACTATAAAAATTGGAGCCATTTGTAACATCTGGATAGTACATTTAGTAGGTTATATTAAGATGAGTTACCACTAGTAAGCACCACCTATTCAATCAAGTTTTGATACAGGCAGGGGTGTGGAATTCCTAAAGTCCAATGCCCAGGACATATTGTTTGGGATTGTATTGTTTTAAGGTTTATTTTGTCATTGGAACAAGTAGTTCCAACCCCCTGCAGCACAAACCCTTTCTCTGACAATTTACAGTACCACATTATGACGCAGGAAGGGAGTTGTCTGCAGTTGAGCTAATATTTGTGTCCATATGTTAATGCTGTTTGAATTTGTATTTATTGTTCATTAATGCAAAGCCTTTATCGTTAGGGTGAGCGCTCTAAATAAATATTGTAAGCGCGGACTGCACTACTGACATTGGTTCCAGTAAAAATGTTTACACATGTTTGCAAAGTTTAACAATGAGAATACGTATAATGATCCCAGAATGCTCTCTGATTAGATGCAAATATTTGCAGAAGCTTAATCAAGATGGATGATTCTTTGCTTTCAAAATAAAATGTTAACAAAAAATGCAACTAGGAATAAAAAAAATGTGAAATTTTAGGTACCATTTCTTTGAAGCATAATGTAGTAAAATGTTTATGCATGCTAATATTTCCCAAAAATATTCATAATAGAAAGTCAGTGTAACCAGTTTCAACAAGATTATGAGAAACATGAAAATAAACCACCATGGGCAAATCCGGTGGGTCTAACATTGTTGGTCAGCCTTTTGGTTTTGTCAATACAGGTTTTGTTTTGACGTGGCTTTTGTAAAACCTTGTTGTGGGAGCTGCTGGGCCCTCACCATTGTAACAAATATTAGCAAAAAGCAAAAATACTTTCTGGTCTCCCAAGCGCACATTGCCCCACAGTAGTTCCTGGCACTGAACAAAACTACTCGTATGCAGATATGCTCCTTGTGAAAGAGCAGATTGCGATCATTCACAGTGAAGCCAGCTGATAGATGGAGAGGGAGGGAGATAGAATTTTAATAAAAACAAAAGGTCTTGGGTAACACCAGACCTAATAAGGGCCCAATTCTTAAAGAAAGTCACAAAAGTGCACCCATGGTATGTCTTTGCATTAGTGCAGATGTACATATTTCATGAATTCACAAGAATTTACAGAAGTAGACCAGGAAATTGTACTCCTTGAAAATATTTGTGAACTGTATTTTTGCATGAGCAGATTTGTATGTGTAGATTTTTTCTCATGCGAAAATCTGTTGTGTTTAAAAGTTCACTTTACCTCCAACCACTTTTTTCCCAACCCTGGAAGAAGTTTTAATTCTGACCCTTCTCAGGAGTACATTTCCAACCTTTCTCAGTATAGGAAATGATTATAGAAGAGCTGGTGAAAACCCTTAAAACATATAAGTTAGTGGATTTGCACAGACTCAAAAGGTCCTTCCAGCCCGGGAACTATTGCTTACCGCTACCTCCAGCCCCAGTATGTAGATGTGCTGAAAGGTGGCAAATAAGGAAATTGCTAGTATTCAACCCCTACTATATTATTAGCCCTGACATAATCAGAGGTCTTATATAATGATTGTTGCCATAATTTGTCGCTACAGTACATGGCACCAAGGGGACAAGTGTGTGTATATATATGTGTGTGTGTGTGTATATATATATATATGTATGTGTATATATATATATATATATATATATATATATATATATATATATATATATATATATATGTTAAGCGTCACAAAATAAAATTACCGAGTGACCAATTCCTTTGGGAGTGCTGGATGATTATTTTTTGAAGATGAATGATCCTATTTGAAATATATATATATACTTTGTACTATGGAGCAGTGATATATATATATATATATATATATATATATATATATATATTTTTTTTTTACAGGACTAATAAGTTTATGGAGCAACCTGTCCCATCAACAGATATTTTATTAAATTCCAAACCTCTGTAAAGGATTGGTTGTTTATTAATTGGAAACCAATTATTTTCATTTAACCTTCATGAAGTTTAAAATGCCCTTTTTGTCACAAAGGACAGAACACCTTGACTAAACTTGATCATCCTCCACTTTTTTGCCTTTAAAGAAAGGACTTGGGTTATGCCATTGAATATGCTAATCAGCCATATGATGAAGTATGGTAAGGTCACAAAATCTTGGACCGTTGTACAGTAGTTTTTTTAACTGGGGATAATGATTCCAGGCAACAATAGACTTATTTCCCTTTGGACAATATACACACCCCTTTTGGAAGGTTGTATGTCAACGGTTAAAGAAAGTAGTATTGGAAGGTGGCATTACAGAGGATTGTCGGGCAGTCTTTAGATCAGCTATTAGCTCCATAGAGCAGTGTATGAATTTGATGTGGGTAATATCTAAAGTCCCATTTGGCAAAGGTAGGCTGCTTCTAGTCTTCGAAAACATGGAAGCTAGCTTTGACAATATTGACAGGAGAAGCCTGAACGATTTTAATGACATTGAAAATCCAGTTTCATTGAATAAAATTTATTATTGTGTTCATATAGTTTTTGGTACTAGAGGCCATCTGACCATGGAGTTTAAGATGAACGGATACTACAGAGATCATTAAGCTTTATTCTTTACATCTGTAATCTTGCTCTTGGATACTGTATATATTTGTTGCTGTTCCATACCGGAAAGGGAAAACCACTGAGCTTACTATACATGGATTATACAGGTCTGATAGTTCTTCATGGCAAGCTGTGGAGTTAATTTGAATCTACTGTTTTGGTCTCCTCCTAGTTCGACTTTATAAGACAACTTGGCATCTCCTTAAAGCAACCCATTTGCTAATATTGTGACAAGAAACTGGGGTAATGAACATCTTCGACTTATCAGCATTTAAACTGAAAAGTTTTTTGATGCATTTATGGTCTAGCCCAGCATAAAGAGACTTCCTAAATTGTGACAGTGGGCGGAGTTTGACTTGTATAAGACACATAAAGGAGATGCTCATTATTCGGGGCATAAAATGAATTTGGTCAGACACAACCGAACATAAAGATAGTATTATCCTAAAGCTAAAATATCATGTCACCTTGGGAAACCAGCAGGTGATGGTCAAATCATCATCTGGTCCACATCCAAATTTATAAAATCAACAAATGGAATTAAATACCCTGATTGGTCATGGAAACCATATGCACTTGATCTTAAATTCAGGATAGGTCTGCCATTAAGCATCATTACCATGTAGTGGAACAAAACCAATTCAAGTGATGGCGTATGTGATGGCGGAGTTGCCAAAATGAAGTTACCATGTCTTCTGCACTTCGTGGGTAGATTTAAGGAAGAAGTATCTGAAGCAGATACTTAAAGAACTTAATGTTCTGTTCATGTAAGGCAGTATTATTGCTTTGGCAGGTTTGTACTAATTTTAAAGTGTTTTTAAATGTCCACTTTTACTTGATAAAATCATGGAACTGCAGATTTATATAGAAGGTGCAATATACATTTTCGAATAAAATTAGGAGGGAGTTTCTGCTTATTACATTCTTAAGATGAGACATGCATGTGATTAGATGTGTATGTAAGAATTGTGAAGTGATTTAATGGCATCGTTTTTTTTGTCAGGTGGTCGTTTGTACTGTTTTTATTTTGTTTTTCCTGAAAAATCATTTCTCATTCATTTTCATATTTTACAAAGTGCTTTGAAAGATAGTTTAACTTGATCGCAAACGTTTTTTAATTCTATTATCTGCTCACTGACATTAGATTTTGGTGGGAGCTTCTGTGGGATGCACTGTGCTTTTAGGAAGTTATGAAATACTTAATGTGCTTGAATTGCTTGTTTATGTGAATTTGCTACAAAACTGTGGTAAACATGTTATTAGGAGGATTCTAACCTAAGAGCAGAAAGGAGCATCAATGAAGCTAGTCATTAAGGCTATTACCTAGTAAAACTAGTTCACTAAACTCCACTAATGCAAATTAGTGCGTGGGAAGCAACAGTGGCAGCTTCCGCAGCGACCAGTTAATGTACAAGCAGAAGTTCGTTTTTCATATCTTTAAACATTGTTTTTGCTTCCCTATTGACGGTGCTTAATTTGAGCTGCTGGTTGCTGGTGGGGACCATCAGCGCTTATTTCTCTGCAAGATGGGGAAAAACACACAAAGCAGAAGGACAAAACAAATGTCACAAAGGGAGAAAGTGGTAACGGGCAAGAGTGAGATAATGTGGTAGGGAGTGTCTGGGAATGGATTGAAGAGGTACGAGGTGAATTTAGGTCTGTGCAGTCTTAGTTGGGTGCTTCCATGTGCACTACCTCGCTGATCACTAAATCCCATGGGGTCACTTTTTATTTCATAACTTTCTCATCCTGCAGTCTCTATCTATGATGAGAGAATCTTGTTTAGGTGAGATTAGATCACCAATCACTTTAGAATGGCCATACAATCTGAGGCATGCAAAAGTTGCTTTTCCTGTGTGTGTTCCTATCCTTTCTATTTCTTAATCCCATAAATCAGTGCCCTTTATCATGCTAACTTGATGCCTCATCCTTTGCTCTCTGTTGTCCAACACATCATTATTAGTGATCCAATTTCTCCAGTATTGTCTTTTTATAGATTCACATGCTTGAATCGTCTCCGTCGTAATGGTGGGAGTCCCACGGTAACAGTAACAATAGTAGTATTAAAGCATTAGCATTGACTCCATTGAAAAAACAATAGTATTTTGTAACTCGTTAACATTGTTTTAAAACCTCCAAACTTCAGCCAATCAGAGCCGAGACCCTGGAGCACTCATGCCCTGCAGAGTCGCCGTACCTCAGATTTCTTACCGTACGTCATGTTCTGGAGTCTCCCTTAGCTCTGTGAAAAGCAGCGAGTCTCCTGGGATCCCCAATGCTGCCCGGCGCAAAGTCACCTTTAATCCACTTTGGATTCACTATCTAAAATAACGAGGCAGGCGCTGGAAGCTGGAAGGCAAGAAAAAGGTTTATTACTCTTAGAGGAGACCACGTCAACTGCTGACACCAGGATGTCTTCAGGGAGGTGTTCTACTGGCAATGCTTCTGACTCTTCCTTTTATACAGTTTTACACAATGTATTTGTTTCTTTTATCATGGTTACAAGCTTGGAGTCTCCGCCCGGGCAGGTTGTCACACAAGCCTGACATTGTTTTATCAACATGGTTACACAAGCCCAACATTAACTCTCCTCCCACCCAGGTCAAAAACAGACAATTTAATTGCAGCTGGACCTTGCTTCAGGGTCTAAAAGCGAGTGAGACCGGCCAGATCTAAGAGTCCGTTCTGTTGATAAGAACAGGTCCCATTGTTGGCAAAAAACCAGTCTTGCTGTGTGTAGTGCAATAAACCATGTTTGCAAGAGTCTGTTTGGTATTTGTAACCCGTTTGTGCAGGGATGAGAGGAAAGACGAGTTTGAGGCAGCAGGTGATGTTGATGTTTGTCGTGGAAATAGTTTATAGCCCCCAGCACACATATCAGGTTTGGTCAGAGAGTCAGAAGGCTGCTAGAGGACAGGGTGAAATGAAGGTGACCAACAGAGTACAAAATGGCTGTGGTAAATCAGAATGACTGTAGTTTATGTGCACGTAGGAACTTTCATCAGACAAGATGGCGCAGAATGTTCATGATTGTGTTTTGTTCTTAACAGTCGCCCCTTTGAACATAACTAGCCATCTTGTCAGTCTATTTCGATCTCCATAATGTCCTGTATTTCTTGTTCATACATTACTCTCATTTTTGTTAACTGAGTGTCCATAGTCTTAGGGCGCAAGGCACTTATGCAAAGAGAACACAAAGGTGGTATACAGTGTACACCCAAACAGCAACCACATATTGCCAATACTGGGACCAAGAGAAACATTGATATTTTCCAACCCCAGTCCTTTAAGATGCCCCAAAGCCAACTTCCAATTGTCCAAGTCTCTGATCCTTGATGAATTTCTGAAGACAGTCTGTGGAGATGTTCGATTGCTTCATAGACAGAGGGTGAATTATCAGGGATGTATATGCAGCAACTGGCACCAATGATGCGACATGCTCCTCCACGATCCGCTAGTACCACGTCCAGGACCATGCGGTTTTGTAGGGCCACCAGACGGACCGCTTGAAGCTCGGCAGTGTTGTTGGTGAGGATGCCAGATGTGACGTTCAGGGCGGTTTCTACCGCTTGAGACAGATGTCTGATGGCTCGGCTGTTTGCCATCGGACCCCATAGCGGGACGAGCCCTTTTGCTGCGTCAACGAACTGTGATGCGGCAGAGTCTGCTTGATCAGTGTCTTTAGTACGCTTTTCTCGATGATGCTCTGCAGGGGCTGTGTAGGTCGGTGGCAAAACAAAGGCGATGTAGCATGTGCTCCCCCAGTTTCTTGGGAGCCAGGTGTAGGCTTTGGTTCCACAGACAAAGTACATATTGGGTGATGCAACAAATGCTGGAGGATTGGCAGTGTTCAAAGTCCTTACAATGTTACAAGTGCTGTGACCCACATTCTTAGTCCCACGGCCTTCAATGCATACAAGGCCAGAGACGTTCACCACAGATAGGGCCACAGTCAGTGTTGCAGCAGTTCTTTTCTTCAGGTAGGAAAATGTGGCTCTGACAGGATTATTGAACACTTGTATTTCCACTCGTTCTTTGGAGGGGACATTCATTGGGAATGTCGTATTGGAGGTGTGAGGGCAAAAGGGAGCTGCTGTTCTTCCTGTTAGGTTTAGCCAGAACTCGTTGTAGAACTGAGCGATTGTCCCATCGGAAGCGGCATTGTCTTTGTAACTTTCTTGTAGGAGCATCATCCAGGCAAGGCAAGATCCATGAACAGAAAAGGGTGAAGGGATGAAAGGGATGGAATGTTCAGTGGCATGTGGTAGCAGCCCACAGACCCAACAGTTAGTGGCATTGGTGGCAAGATTGTGCTGGTGCAGCATCTGTACGAAAGAATTATTCCAGAATTCTTTGCGTCGTTCTCGGAGATGTGGCGGTAGTGATACCAGGTAATGTTCTTTCTTTGTGATTGGTTGCATGGTTGGTGACAATGTTCTGTATGCAGGTGCATTCTCTTCAATGATCCAGAGTGTGACCATTAGCAGGAGGCAGGTGAGAAATGCAGCTACAAGTGCAATTGTCTTTGTAATGTGCAGTTCAAAAGTCTTGGTGTCTTTGCGGTGGCTTTGCAGGTGTTCCGTTTCTTCCATCATCTTCGAGGAGCTCACCAACTGTTAGGACCACAGACTTTTGTCTGGTGTTTTTCCTGGTAGCGTCGTTTGGCTGTGCTAACGATCTGAGACTCTGACTCAGTTAGTGGCCTGGTTGTTGGAGCTCCCCCCTTTTCATCGATCTTAGGTTGTACCCTTCCTTGGATGGCACCGTGGGGTCGGGAAATTCAGACAGTTGGAGGGTGTCTTCTTGTGGGTAGCAACTCAGAGCTGGTCGGTCTTTTGCGAGTACTTCCTCTTGCACCTCCACCTCTTCACAGGTTGCCAGCGTTGGAGGGACTTTCTTGCAGTGGTGGGCGTGCAGCCAATTTTTTTTCCTTCCACTCGGAGGGCAGTTCGAGTGGTGATCAAGACTTGCCAGGGGCCCGTCCACCTGGGCTCCAGATTCTTCGTTCTTTGGAAGTTGCGAACTAGGATGAAGTCCCCAGGCTTTATCACATGTCCTGGGCCCCTGGATATGTCAGGCAAGGCTTGCTGCACCTGTTGGTGGATAATTGTTAGCTCGTTTGTCAATTTATGCAGATAGTCTGACATTAATATGTTCGGGACATCGTTAATGGAGGTGGGTCTTGGTGCCGCCCAAATGTTCATAGGCCTGCCGAAGACCACTTCATACGGGGTCCGTCTGTGTTTGGTCGGGGTGGAGCGCATTGATAGCAATGCCAATGGAAGGGCGTCGGGCCATTTCAACCCGGTTGTGGCAACTATTTTGGCTAGCTTTAGTTTCAATGTTGCATTGTGTCTCTCTGCGATACAAAAGGGGATGATGGACGGAACGTTTGAGCCAATCAAACACTCACCCCCAGTCAACTGATCTGGGTTTAATCCATCATCATTCTTTAGCTCACTCCACCACCCCAGTTCAGACATGGCCATATGCAAATCAGTCTGACCCTGTGCCTCATGGGAACAGTCCAGCCCGAACTGCCAAGCCATGTCTTCCCTGGACCGGAAACAAGCATCCTAGGACCGGTTTCTGGCATTTCAGCCGTCATCAGCCAGGCTTGCTTGAATCCAGTGGCAAAGTGAGCAAGGGACCCACGTCTGGGCATACCCCCGCCAACTTAGGGCGACCAAAGCGATACAAAGGGGATGATGGACGGAACGTTTGAGCCAATCAAACACTCACCCCCAGTCAACTGATCTGGGTTTAATCCATCATCATTCTTTAGCTCACTCCACCACCCCAGTTCAGACATGGCCATATGCCAATCAGTCTGACCCTGTGCCTCATGGGAACAGTCCAGCCCGAACTGCCAAGCCATGTCTTCCCTGGACCGGAAACAAGCATCCTAGGACCGGTTTCTGGCATTTATCCTTTTGTATCGCTTTGTTCGCCCTAAGTTGGCGGGGTATGCCCAGACGTGGGTCCCTTGCTCACTTTGCCACTGGATTCAAGCAAGCCTGGCTGATGACGGCTGGAATGCCAGAAACCGGTCCTAGGATGCTTGTTTCCGGTCCAGGGAAGACATGGCTTGGCAGTTCGGGCTGGACTGTTCCCATGAGGCACAGGGTCAGACTGATTTGCATATGGCCATGTCTGAACTGGGGTGGTGGAGTGAGCTAAAGAATGATGATGGATTAAACCCAGATCAGTTGACTGGGGGTGAGTGTTTGATTGGCTCAAACGTTCCGTCCATCATCCCCTTTTGTATCGCTTTGTTCGCCCTAAGTTGGCGGGGGTATGCCCAGACGTGGGTCCCTTGCTCACTTTGCCACTGGATTCAAGCAAGCCTGGCTGATGACGGCTGGAATGCCAGAAACCGGTCCTAGGATGCTTGTTTCCGGTCCAGGAAGACATGGCTTGGCAGTTCGGGCTGGACTGTTCCCATGAGGCACAGGGTCAGACTGATTTGCATATGGCCATGTCTGAACTGGGGTGGTGGAGTGAGCTAAAGAATGATGATGGATTAAACCCAGATCAGTTGACTGGGGGTGAGTGTTTGATTGGCTCAAACGTTCCGTCCATCATCCCCTTTTGTATCGCTTTGTTCGCCCTAAGTTGGCGGGGGTATGCCCAGACGTGGGTCCCTTGCTCACTTTGCCACTGGATTCAAGCAAGCCTGGCTGATGACGGCTGGAATGCCAGAAACCGGTCCTAGGATGCTTGTTTCCGGTCCAGGGAAGACATGGCTTGGCAGTTCGGGCTGGACTGTTCCCATGAGGCACAGGGTCAGACTAATTTGCATATGGCCATGTCTGAACTGGGGTGGTGGAGTGAGCTAAAGAATGATGGATTAAACCCAGATCAGTTGACTGGGGGTGAGTGTTTGATTGGCTCAAACGTTCCGTCCATCATCCCCTTTTGTATCGCTTTGTTCGCCCTAAGTTGGCGGGGGTATGCCCAGACGTGGGTCCCTTGCTCACTTTGCCACTGGAGTCAAGCAAGCCTGGCTGATGACGGCTGGAATGCCAGAAACCGGTCCTAGGATGCTTGTTTCCGGTCCAGGGAAGACATGGCTTGGCAGTTCGGGCTGGACTGTTCCCATGAGGCACAGGGTCAGACTGATTTGCATATGGCCATGTCTGAACTGGGGTGGTGGAGTGAGCTAAAGAATGATGATGGATTAAACCCAGATCAGTTGACTGGGGGTGAGTGTTTGATTGGCTCAAACGTTCCGTCCATCATCCCCTTTTGTATCGCATTGTGTCTCTCTACCAGGCCCGCTGATTGGGGGTGGAAGACGGCATGGAATTTTTGTTTTACCCCCAACCCTTTCAGTATGTTCTGTATCACTTCGGCTACGAAGTGTGGGCCGTTGTCGCTCCATAAATTTCTGCAAAGGCCGTACCGGGGGAAGAATTCTTTCAACAATACTTTTGCAGTGGCTATGGCAGTATTGTCGCGGGTGGGATATGCCTCCAACCATTTGCTAAAAGCGCACACAACCACCAGGACATATTTTAGACCATGGCATCTCTCTAGTTGGATGTAATCCATTTGAAGGACTTCAAAGGGGTGATCAGGGACTCCAAACCCTCCCCGTGGTACTACTGTCCTTTTCCCTGGGTTGTGTTGTAGGCATACTATACATTGTTGTACTATGCGCTTTGCAGATTCTGTTATCTTGACATTATGCCATACTCTTGTGATTAGTTCAATCATGGGGGTGGAGCCTATGTGTGCTGGTAAATGTGCAATGGTCAATATGGGGATGAGGTAGGCATTGGGTAACAGCCATTTATTTCCGTCTTTAGTTCTCCAGCAATTTTCCTCGTCTTTTAGTCCCACCTTTTCCCACTCGGTCAATTCGTCTTGTGTGCCTGTAGTCTGTATGTCCCTTACAGTGGTCCTAGCATCAGTCCATTGTTCAGCTTGTGACCTGGTCACATACATTCGTGTCATGGTTCTGTCTTCTGCTGTGGCTCGGGCAGTAACGTCTGCTAGCGCATTTCCCTGTCCAATGAGATCTGTCACTTTCCTATGTGCTTGGCATTTTATCACTGCTAGCTTTTTGGGAGGAGGACTGCTTCCGTCAAGGCGGAGACTAAATCTCCATGCAGGATGGGTGTACCGTGTGAAGTCAGGAACCCTCTTTCTTTCCATAGAATCCCAAAATGGTGAACCACCCCGAAGGCGTATTGGCTGTCGGTGTATATGTTAACTGTCGTGCCAGCTGCTAAAATACATGCTCGTGTGAGGGCAATGAGTTCTGCTGCCTGGGCGGAACGTTGGGCAATACGGGCTGTTTCTAGAATGGTTCGGGCTGTGGTGACAGCGTATGCAGCTGAGGTGGTGCCGTCGGGAGTTTGATGCACGAACCATCCACCCATAGTTCTCCATCTGGCTCTAGAAAGGCGGTGTCTCTGAGGTCTACTCTACTTTTTGTTTGTTCATCGGTTAGTGTCACACAGTCGTGTAGTGGAGCCACGTTAGAATCGTTCTCGGGTAGGGGTAACAGTGTGGCTGGATTGAGGGTGGTGCATCGCTTTAGGGTAATGTGCGGTGCTAGCAGGGTCAACTCATATCCTGTCAGTCGGGCGCTAGTCAAGTGTTGGGTTTTGGTCTGGGTCAGTAGTGTGTCGACTGCATGGGGTACTAAAACAGTGACTGGATTGGAGAGCACTATTCCTTCGCTCTGGCGTATTGATACCGCTGCAGCTGCCACAGCGCGCAGGCACGCTGGCAGTGCTCTGGCTACTGGATCGAGGGTGGCAGAAAAATATGCACAAGGGCGTTGTTTGTGACCAATTGATTGTGTTAGGATAGACAATGCACATCCCTCCCTTTCGTATGTGTAGAGGAAGAATGGTTTGGAGTAATCTGGGGTTCCTAGGACTGGTGCTGAGCAAAGGGTATTGCGTAGTTCTTTAAAGGCGGTCTGGCATTTGGGGGTCCAGGGGAGAGGTGAGGGGATGTCCTTAGCTAGGAGGGAGAGAAGGGGTTTGACAATGAGGCTAAAGTTCGGTAACCACTGTCTGCAAAACGAGGTGAGGCCTATCAAAGAGCAGACTTGCTTCTGATTTTTGGGGACAGGGGTGTCTAGAATTGTCTGGATCCTGTCAGGCGTGAGTTTTCTCCCTTCTTTTGATAAAAGGTGACCCAAATAGGTCACTTGTGATTTACAGAACTGCAGTTTCTTTCGGGAGACCTTGTGACCATTCTCAGCAAGGAAATGGAGTAGTTTGATGGTGGCTGTGACGGCTATTGGTATGGTGTCTGCTGCTAGAAGGATGTCGTCTACATATTGTATTAGTGCCACTCCATCTGGCAATTGTATGGCGTCCAACTGTCTTTTAAGCGCCTGGCTATAGATACTTGGGCTCTCAGTGTACCCCTGAGGTGCTCTACAAAATCTATATGAACGGGAATTTAGGGTAAATCCAAAAAGATAGCGGCTGTCCTCGTGTATAGGTATGGAAAAGAAGGCGTTCTTGAGGTCGATCACAGTGAAGGTGGTGGCAGTGGAGGGGATTAAAGTCAAAATTGTCGATGTCGGAAACTACTGGGTATTATGGTACTACGATTTTGTTTACCTCCCGCAGGTCAATGATGAAGCGGTAGGCTTTCCCATCTCCCTGTCTCTTTACAATCGGTAGTATGGGACTGTTACAAATGTTGCTCACTACTTCCTCTACCACCCCTGCCTCTACCAAAGAGTGTATGATCTCTGTTAGTGCTTTCTCACCCTCTGGCGATATTTTGTACTGCGGTACCTTCGGTAGGGTTGCGTCCTGTCGTATTGTTACGTGTACTGGGTCAATCATCATTCGTCCTACGTCTGAATCAGCCCTAGCCCATAAGTGTGATGGCAAAGTGTCCAGTAGGGATGTGTCAGTCTCAGAGATGGAAAACGTGCTGAAAAGGGTTCTCCTCTATGGCGTTGGGGGTTGTCATACAGGATGACAGGCACTCCGTTTGGTGAGCATCTGATAGTCGCATGGAAGTGTTTCAAAAGGTCGAGGCCCATAATGGCGTCTGGGGTGTTAGATGAGAGGAGGAATGTCGTTTCGACGCCATTGCTGTCAAGATTAAAAGGGATGGGTCGGGACAAAGGGTTGGTGGAGGGCGTACCGTCAAATCCTATTGAGGTCACATGTGAGCCTGACAAGGGTGCCCTTGGAATCAGTCGTTTGGATAGTGCACTACGTGTTGCTCCTGTGTCTACCAAAAATGGCGACCTTGTGCCCAGGACCTCAGCGGTAACATAAGGGCCTTGCTGATCAACGCAGAGCTCGACTGGATCCCTCCCTTGCCCCTGGCTGTCCTATGCAAAGTCGTACGTATTGTCATAATCTGTCTGTTGGTACTGATTCTGTCTGGGATGGTCAAATGCGTTCACTCTTCCTGGCCTTTCCTCGCTTGCTTCACTCGCGTACCCTCTCCGACGTCCTCTTCCTCTCTGTCCACTTGCTATTTCCCTTGCCCCTCTGCCCCTAGCAGCTCCTAACAAAGCCGGGCATTGGGATTTCCAGTGTCCATATTTTTTGCAAAATGCACATTGATCCTGTCCTAGGTCTTGGCGTCCTACATATGATGTAGATGGATTGTTCCTAGGTGGCTGTACTCTAGGGGTATTCTGCTGGTTTCCTCCCCTATATTGCTCCCCTCCTGTATTCGCCCCCTGGAGTTGTGCTATCATTACCCTTTCCTTCAAGTCCTTCTTTTTCCTTTCTGTAGCCCTGTCATTTTCGTTTCTCTGATGCTCGTAATAGTCGGTTTAGATGCTGCCCAACTACTTTCGCTGGCTTGTAGTTTCTGGGATACATCTGGCAGTAATCCTTTGACGTAGTTCTGCACAAATAAGTGGTGTCCGGTTGCGGTGGACATGTCTTGTCCACTGTAATCCGAGAACACAGTTTCAAATCTGGAGAAGTACTCTGAGACGTCCTCTTGTGGTTTCTGGCGGCATGCGGTTACTATGGACCAGTCTATCTTTTTCTCTGGGATCAGCGTTTTCACTTTCTGCACTATTTTGTCAGGGAGGTCTAATATTGCTTTAACTGGTTTTTGACCAGGGTTCCGCTGTTTATCTAGTGTGTCGAGTTGTTCCCAGGTATGACCAAACAGTTCGGTATGGTTTACTTTCTTAACCTGTTTCCACACATCTGCTGGCAAACATAACCCGAAGAACAAGTCTATGTCGGCAAGTGTCATTATTGTTGATCCCAGAGCGGTACCTAGCTCGGCGTAAAAGGCGGTGGGGTTCTTTCGTAAATCCGGCAAAGATTTACGGAAGGTCAGGATGTCCTGTCTGTCCCATGGCTGATGCACCCAATTGTAGACCACCCTTCCTCTAGCGTCATTAGTCCCTTGTCCTCTAGGAGGTACCCAGTAAGGGGCAGCTTCTTTTATTGGCATCATGCTATCTGTTTTTTCCACTGGGGGTCCTGCTACCTTAGTTGTCCTGTCCCTATCTATCTGTCCTTGTTCTATGAGGTGACGCAATACTTCTAGTGTGGATGAAAATAGTTCTGCAACATCGTTGTCGCCTTCATCTCCGATGTCTACCTTCCTGTAGAGAGCCACTAATCGCTCGGGCCCTACGTTTTGGTACTTCTCTTCATATGCAGTAAGGGTGTGGTAACAGAGACGTACAATAAATTATCGTTTGCGGTTTTCAACATAGGAGTCGCATATGTCTGTTATGTGTTCTTCTGTTTCTTTCCTATCTATGAGGGTTTTAACTATTTTATCAATGCCTGCTCGCTCATTTTTACTTAATCGCGGGACCCTGGGCGCTCCTATTTCCTTGGTTCCTACCTCTACTACTGCCTCCTTTGATGAGGCATTTGGTGTGGGTGGCTCGGTGGGAGCAGAGGTGGTGGAGACTGAGGCGATCGTGCCATCTCCAGCTATACTTTGGGGGTCCTGGCGTTGTACTACGGGATGAGTAGGGGCATAAGGGGGTGGCATGTATATCATTGGGGGACCTAACAATAAATCATCATCTACCCCCTGTTTTGCTGGTAACTCGGGGTAAAGAGTTCAGGGCGTTCTAACAGGGCATTGACCTGATATTTTTGATTCCTGTTCCTTTTTATCGATTTCCTTTTCTTTTAGTTCTTCTTCTAACTTTTTACAGGCTTGGTAAGCTGATTTTCGCGTTTCTTTATCTTGTCTAGCTTCGTCTCTTTTCTTTCGTTGAGCTGCTTCTTTTCGCCATAAACAAACTATCAAACATGGCTGGTCTAGCTTTCTTTTTGTGGAGAGCTAATTCTAACGTTTCTATTTTAGCGGGATCGAAAGATCCCGTCAGTGGCCACTGATTTACCCGGTCCTTCCTAGTGTACTTATGCCATAGTTTGCTATAAGCTACGGTGGCTAATCCATATTTTACGTACATGTCCTTGTTAGGGGTGCCTTCTGGCGGTGCCGGATGACTGACCTCTAACAAACGGTCCGGTCCAAAACAATCAAACAATCTAGAGAAAACAGGCATGACGTATTTAGCGGTCAAAATGAATATCTCAATTAATGTTAGACAAAAGTCTGCACTACCTGTCCTTCGCTGTCTGCAAAGAGAGAATATTACTATTCTACTTTGTTTGCAAGCAGGGAATGTCTCAAATAACTCAAAAAGGAATACTAGTATTTCTATCAATCAATCAATTTAAGTCATGTTTTCTCACGACCTTACCCGGACCGTATGGACAGTTCTTCGTATTCCCCTTCCAGCGCCTGGTTGTCCTCTTACTCCAACAATCAATGCGGCGTTCCTGTAAGGCCCCAGTCAGGACCGCAGGTCACTCGAGAGAGGTCCGTTCGGAACCAGTGAAGTTCAGTCAATTGGCAGCCAGACGAGGGTCTCTTTCAGGCAGGTGCACTCCAATCATTTAGTCGTTCACTCCGTCGTTAGGACCTCTCTACTGGACCCACATGTCTCTGATGGGCCCCCCGTTGGGTCGCCAATTTGTGAAAAGCAGCGAGTCTCCTGGGATCCCCAATGCTGCCCGGCGCAAAGTCACCTTTAATCCACTTTGGATTCACTATCTAAAATAACGAGGCAGGCGCTGGAAGCTGGAAGGCAAGAAAAAGGTTTATTACTCTTAGAGGAGACCACGTCAACTGCTGACACCAGGATGTCTTCAGGGAGGTGTTCTACTGGCAATGCTTCTGACTCTTCCTTTTATACAGTTTTACACAATGTATTTGTTTCTTTTATCATGGTTACAAGCTTGGAGTCTCCGCCCCGGGCAGGTTGTCACACAAGCCTGACATTGTTTTATCAACATGGTTACACAAGCCCAACATTAACTCTCCTCCCACCCAGGTCAAAAACAGACAATTTAATTGCAGCTGGACCTTGCTTCAGGGTCTAAAAACGAGTGAGACCGGCCAGATCTAAGAGTCCGTTCTGTTGATAAGAACAGGTCCCATTGTTGGCAAAAAAACAGTCTTGCTGTGTGTAGTGCAATAAACCATGTTTGCAAGAGTCTGTTTGGTATTTGTAACCCGTTTGTGCAGGGATGAGAGGAAAGACGAGTTTGAGGCAGCAGGTGATGTTGATGTTTGTCGTGGAAATAGTTTATAGCCCCCAGCACACATATCGGGTTTGGTCAGAGAGTCAGAAGGCTGCTAGAGGACAGGGTGAAATGAAGGTGACCAACAGAGTACAAAATGGCTGTGGTAAATCAGAATGACTGTAGTTTATGTGCACGTAGGAACTTTCATCAGACAAGATGGCGCAGAATGTTCATGATTGTGTTTTGTTCTTAACAGTTCTGCGTTGCTCTCTTATCCCTTTGACCCGTAGCTTCCAGCTATCATTTTATCTCCTATTAACTTCTGAGGTACTGTTGGGGGAGTGTGTGTTTAGATATATTCTCACAGAATGTCACTGCCAAAAAAAGGGCTGTTTAGGCCCTGCAAGACCTGTGGAAAAAGTAGACTTTTCTCTGAGGATCCTCATACGGAGTGTTTATATTGTCTCTATCCTGACCACAAACCCAGAGAATGTAAGTACTGTTGTACGTTTTCTGCTAAAACCCTCAAGGACCGAGAGGGTAGACTGCATCTATGGCTCCAGAGAAAAAAGTCAACCTTGGACTCTGGCTCTGAGAGGGAGGATAAGGCTCCTTCCTTCTCCAGAAAATTAGAGGGGGAATCGTCCTCTATCCACAGAGACACCAAAAGATCCAAGTCTCATGGAAAAGACATTTCTGAGGAGAAAACATCTAAAAAAAAAAAAAAAAAACACCAGGGTGGCGCTTCCACTCCTCTTCATAGGTCTGGCTCAGCGCCTCAAGCTGCTCCTCACACCCCCTTCTAGGAGCCATCCTCACTGCCAGACTGCCCGTCTAGGGCACCGTGGTTGAAGACTCTGCCATCAACTATGAAGACTTCAATTTCGGGCAAGCCGTCAACTCTCTCATCGGCGACGTCTACCACGTCGACGATCAAAACTGACGGTGACAGCATCGTCAAGCAAGGATGTGACCCTGACTTCGTTGGTGAAGAGACTGTCCCCGACGACAAAGATTAGCTCGTCGACCACCTCACTGTTGGCTGCGTCTATGGCGGTCCCGTCGACGAAGACTCCTTTCACCGCATCATCTGCGTTACCGTCAGCCAGATCGACTGCATCGTCAACGGGCCTGTTGACAGAAGGAAAGATCATTTTGATGCCTCCATCGAAGCCAGTGCTTCGGGATTTTTCAAAAATATCTCCTTTGCCCCCAGCTCGCCTTCTGGATTTTCAGGAATCGGAGGAAAGCAGCTTGTTTGGACCTGCGTACAGTCCTTCCCAATTGAAAGTCCAATGCCAAGAATCTGAGGAGGCCGACCATGGGGACAATAATCCATCCGTTTACTTACAGGGGGACTACTCCTTAACTGATAGAGATGCTCGCTCTCCTCAGCGTGTGAACTCCTTCCAGGAGCATTATCCTTACAAGGAGCAGGAGGAAGAACGCTAACTACAGGAGCCATCTGTTAATGTCCCTGTATCCCTAGTCACAGACTTGCGTTTCATGATCAATGACTATTACAAGCGCTTTCTGGATGCCAACTCTGCTCAGCGGCCTCCACAAGAGGTTCCTATCACTAGCCCTGCTCCTCAGAGTACTCCAAGACGCCGTAAAGAGAAACCAACACCACCGGCTATTTCTATTCCAGATGATCCACAAGATAGTGACCAGCAAATGGAGGAAGGTGCGCTGCATGCAGATCCTGATGCTACGGACGAATGGGATGATTGTTGCCCCAGTGCTACAGCCTCCTACCACGCCAGTTGCTGATTCGCCACCTGCAGATATTGGAGGTTTCCACAATCTTTTAGTGGGGCCTCAAAGCGCTTTGACCTTCCCATGCCAGCAAAGCAAGCGGAGTGCTTTCTTTACGATTTTAAGCCGGGCACACAGCATACCACTCGAGCTATCCCCATTTTGGGTTTCTTGTGGCAGGAAGGCCTCAAATGGATGAAAACCCCAGTCTCCATTCTTGCTGCCGTACCGAAGCTTGACAAATATAAGGACCCTGATAACTCCCCCCTCGTGTCTTGTTGGTCACCCTCGACCAGATTTGGCCATCATGTAGACGGCACTGAGAAGGGCCAAGAATCCATCCTCTCCATGTACAGCCCCACCGGATAAGGAAGGGCGCTGTCTTGATAATATTGGAAAGAGATTTTCTGCCTTGGCGGCCACTTCCATTCGAGCCTCCAATGCCATGACCATCCTAGGGAGATACTACCGGCAGATGTGGTCTGGCATCTCGTCTCTGCTGGTGTATCTCCCTGAGGACAAAAAGGAGGCAAAAGACATTATTTCAGTAGGTGAAAAGGCCTCTTCTGAGCTGATTGATATTGCCATGGACATTTCGTCCACAGCCTTTAGACAGATGGCTGGGTCGGCAGTGTTATGTTGCCAGGGATGGCTTAAAGCAACTACTCTCCATCCAGAAGTGCAGGCTATGGTGTTGGATATGGTGTTTGGCGAAGAATGTCTTTTCGGGAAGCACATCAACTATGCACTCCAATCCATCAAGGCTGACTCCGACACGGCCAAATCACTTGGTACTCTACAACAGCGACTGTTTCAGCCCTTTCGGGGCAGGGGTAGAGGGCAGTACCTCTCTAGACGGCAGTTCCAGCAGCGGTTCCAGTCATATTCCCAGCAGACTTACGAACCATCCTATTTGGGTCAGACCTACTGCTCCAATACAGCGTAGTCTCATTCGAGGGCATAAGGATGCAGATGTACACCATCAGCTGGAAAGTCTCAAGATTCCAACAGGAGACATTGAGAAGCCGCATGCCCCTGTCACTTCAATCCCACTTCAATCCCGTCTCAACTCTCAGTGGATGTCCATAACGTCCGACAAATGGGCGTTAGATGTTTTTCAGCATGGTCACACCTTGAAATTTGTTCAGCCTCCAAATTTTCCTCCACAGAAGACATCTCATCATTCCTTTTCAATTCTCAGAAAAGAAATTTGATCGCTTCTCTCCAAACACGCTATAAAAGAGGTACCATGTGATCAGCGCAATCTGGGATTCTAATCCCTCTTTTTCCTTATCAAGAAGAAAACAGGGAAATGGAGGCAGATACTGAACCTCAGGTTTTTAAACAAGTTCATCAAAAATCAACCATTCAGGATGCTTTCTCTCCAGGAGATCCTGCTTCTCATTGATGTGGGAGACAATCCTCCCTCAATTTGCTGGATACATTTTCTCCGTTTTGGGGTGGCATTGTGCCATTATCATATGAAGTTACTACCCGTCAGCACCCAGAGTCTTCACAAAGTGCATGGCCCCGGTAGCAGCCTTTCTCTGACATTCCGGTCACCAGGTATTCTCCTACCTGTACGATTGGTTAGTCAAAAATCACTTCATCCCCTCCAGGTCGCTGGTTTTTCTAGGGGCGATCCTTGACACGGAGCTATCAAAGGCCTTTTAAACAGAAGAAAGGATTTCCCTTCCCAAAAAAATAGTACGTCTACTGTCTTCAATAAAGTCAGTTTCTGTAATGACCTACAAATCCATGCTAGGGATGTCATCCTGCATCCCATTGATCCCCTATAGCCGCCTTCTCATGAGGCCCCTGCAGGAACAGCTCGATGTGCAGTGGATTTCAATCTCTGGGATCTTTCAAAGACATAATTTCCATAACATCAGAAATGACCGTGGCAATATCCTGGTGAAGGTAAAGAACAACATCACTCGGGACCTCTACTTCCTTCAGACAACACCACAGATGGTGATGACTTCGGATGCCTCCATGGTTGGATGGGGAGCCCATCTTCAAGATCTAGAGATTCACGGCAAAGGGTCCAAGGAGGAAGTTTGCACCATATAAATCTTCTAGAATTGAAGGCGGTGTTTCTCGGCCTTTGAGCCTTCCTCTCAAGGATCCGGGGATTTTCTGTCCTAGTCAGGACGGACAACACCACCAGCATGTTTTGTCTGCTTAAGCAGGGTGGAACGAGGTCTCAGGTTCTCTCTGCCCAGGCGCAGCAGATATCAGAGTGGATGATAGCCAACAACATCTCATTAAAGGTGGAACATGTCCCAGAGTACAAAATGAGTGGGCAGACTCCCTCAACAGAGAAGTGTCTTCCAATTTTGGGGTTATCCAACCTTGGATCTGTGAGCCACATCTCTCAACAAAAAATGCAATCTCTTCGCCATCAGGGTTCCTCAGCCAGGATCTTGGGGAGATGCCTTCCACTTGTCATGGATAGGAATGTTTGCTTACGCCTTTCCCCGTTCCCTCTCATCCCAAGGATTCTCCCCAAAATGAAACTGGAGCCGGGCCGGCTCATTCTCATCGCCCTGGCATGGGCGAGACAATATTGGCACACTGAGCTGCATCGCCTATCCGAGTGCTCTCCCATTCATTTTCAGCCGACAGAGGATCTCTTCTCCTTGAACCAAGGTCAATCGTTCATCCACAGCCTCACACTCTTCATTTATCAGCTTGACTTCTCATATGCTGATTTCGGAGCTCTAACAGTCTCTGAAGAATGCAATCCATACTTCACAAAGCTTGAGCTCCTTCTACCCTTAAGTGCTACTTGGTGAAATGGAAACGGTTCTGTGCATGTTGGGCTTCAGTCGTATCATCCTTTTCCCACCACACCGGAGCAGCTGTTACCTTAACCCCTACATCTTGTGAAATCAGGCCTTTCCCATTCATCAATAAAGGTACACTTGGCTTCCATTTCCAGGTACAGACTGCGTTCTGGCCACCTGTCATTGTGGTCTGACAGGCTTATCAAAGAATTTATGAAGGGTCTCTTCAGGGCTTAACCACCTATTAAGCCTCCTTCAGTGCTTTGGCAGATACACTATTATCACAACTAATGAGGTCTCCATTCAAGCCTATTCACAAGTGCGATCTGAAATTCCTTTCTTGGAAGGTGGCTTTCTTCTTAGCCATCACATCTGCAAGACGTGTCGGTGAAATTCAGGCTTTCACCATAACAGAACCTTGCCTTCAATTCCTGGAGGACAGAGTAGTCCTGTGCACTAAACCTTCATTAATTCCCAAGGTGCCTTCAACATTTCACCTCAGTGAGCCAGTGATTCTGCCTTCGTTCTTTCCCAATCCTTCTTCAAAGCCAGAGAAATCTTTGCAGTCGCTGGACATTAAGCGTTGTTTGAAATAAATTCTATGTGCAAAAAACAAAGATTTTCCATAAATCAACTCAGTTGCTAATCATCTTCTCTGCCTCTAGAAAAGGACAAGCCTTAACATGGGTTAGTATTGCTAGCTGGGTCTCCTCAGCTACACTCTACTGCCACAAAAAGCAGGATGTTTGCTGCCTGCAAACTTGAAGGTTCATTCCACTCGGAAGGTTGCAGCCTCCTCATCCCTGTTTGCCGGAGTATCTCTGTTGGACAGCAACATGAGTGAATGCCCACACCTTTACTAAGAATTACTGACTCAATGGCAGGAGTAAAACGGATGTAGCAGTCGGTCAGGCTGCTCTACGGCTACTCTTCGCATAAGGTATGCTACGGTTCTACTCTCTTCTGTTTTCTTCTGTTATACTGCTTCACTACAAATTTTAATTATGCTGAATGTCTCTTCTGATTTTATGCAATTTCACAGAAATGTAACTCGCTAGTCAGTCGTATGTCATGGTGGGATAGTTTGCCTTCCTGCCATCATTAGTGTTGGATACTGCTTACTAGTCTGATTCAAGCATGTGAATCTATAAAAGGCACAGTACTGGAGAAAAAACAACTTTCTTACCTGTACCCTGTGGTTCTTCAGTATTTATGTATTTTATAATTAACATGCAACCGCCCCTCCTCCCTGGTCAGGCTCACCTTTTGCTACCTCTGTTGTAGGTAGTTTACACTTGTGTCGAAATCTGAGGTATGGTGGCTCTGCAGGGAATGAGTGCTTCAGGGTTTCAGCTCTGATTGGCTGAAGTTTGGATGTTTTAAAACCATATAAACGAATTACAAAATACTATTGTTTTTCAATGGTGTCAATGCCTTAACACTATTACTGTTACCGTGGGACTCCTACCAGGACGGTGGGGAAGATTCAAGCATGTGAATCTATAAAAGACCAATACTGTAGAACCACAGTGTACAGGTAAGTAACTTGTTTTTTTGCACCAAGTGTTTGCCTGTTATCTGTCAATATTCTTCATTGTGTCCCACTCTTCCTAAAGCAAGATACTGTCTGGCATGTAGCTGCTCTCTCACCCTTAACAGGAGTCATTAGGGCTAGCCCCTTTAGCACAGGAAGGCAGAAATGGCTCCAGTGTTAGCACCATCTCTAAGACAGTAAGCACAGGTGGTGACCAGCATTATTTTAGGGAGGGGTGGTGGGCTAACAGTTGGTGGAGGTGCATGGAAAGGCTGGGGGGAAATATACTGTGGTAGAGACCAGCATTGTACACATGGGTGGAAAGGGAGGGCCAGTGAAGCAGCATCCTCCCAAAACCGTCCATTGGACAACAGGAGTGTGGGGCCCTTAGATGAGAATAGGGGCTTAGGGATCTACAAATTTTGTGTAATCCAGCCCCTGGTCCACACTCACTTGCTCCAAGCATGATGTGTTACTTGATTAGGCACTGAAGTAGAATATCTGCTCGATGTACAGCTTCATTGCTGCTATTTTCAGTCTATCTCCTACTTGAGTTGAATGTAAGGGTTTGAATGTTATTAAACTATTGCAGTGACCTACCTACTTTTATTGCTTGCCTCATCTATCTCCACATCTATGACTAAGTTAATATGTGCTCCTTGGTCTGGTGAAATGAATGGTGAGGGTTCCTTGGGACACCTGGAAAACTGTACTGAAGGCACAATTAAGATCATGCATGAATTGTGGTCACTTTTCGTGAATACAAATGAACAATTTTTGAAGCTACTATAGGATAAAAAGTAGACCTAATGCAATAATCTGTCAAATTACCCAGTCACTGGAATAATAACATTCCTATCCATTCCTGCTGTTTGGGAAATCAATTCTACTTTTTAACTTTTGTCCGGGGTGTTAAAAGCCATGGCACTGTTCCATGTAAACTATACGTATCACAGAGTGGCTTTAGGATTCCCAGAGATAGGAATTCATCAGATTGTGCTTGCTAATAACTTTACCACTGTTTAACTAATCTCCACGAAATGTTGCAGACCTGTTGCGTTTGCTACATTGACTGATGATGCAAAGTTTCGTGGTGATTTGTTAAGGGGGTACAAAGAAAAAAGAAGGGAGTCCAAAACACATTTTCCCACCAATGCATTTTCCATAGACTTTTTAGACAAACCTAGTGGCAAAGCAGCTGAACGGATTTTAAAACGAATTGCCAGTGATTCAGCGCGATTAATATAATTTCTTCTCCTATGAACATAGCATCCAGGTTGGAAACACTCTTTTTCCACAACTATACCAATATGACGGTGGTGCCCATAACACCGCATATACATTCACTCACTCAAATATTCCCTGGATCTCATCTCCTTCTACCTAGGAGAAAAAGTTAAATGACTGCTGGAAGAGAACGGGATACCTTTTTAAAGTTGACATGATAACTGTTTAAACATCATACATAATTAGTTTTTATCCTGTCAATTTCTAAAACATCAAGGTATTCCGCTCATTGGTCGATGGACCAACTAGTAGGAATCAGTTGATGGTGATTAAGACCAGCTCAATCACTTTAACATATTAAACATTTTGCATTTATTATTGAGCTAAAGAACCACAGACTCGTAGTTTTAATTATAAGTTTATCTAATTGTTTTAAAATGCATAGAAAAGTCTCAATTTTATTAATCAATTAATACATCTATTATTATAAGAAATAATACTTCAGAGAATTTATGCATACCCTTTTAGATGGAAAAATAAAGTTAGTCACAGCAGATCACAGCATAGAACTCCCAAAACTGACTGACTGTCCTGCTAAACAGGCCTCCTCGACGGACCACCTATACAGGTTTCCCGCATCGATCTCGTTCCTTCCCAGTCAGATTTAAAAGCAAAAAGATTAATTAAATTAAAAGAAAATGGCCTAAAGAAAATAACAGCGATTCTCCAGTGTCAAAGTTCTGTGCTCAAAAATTATGTATGAATAGCGCTCCTCCTACTTAAGAGTAGGTCCTCTTATACCCTATTACTAACTTACTAAACAGAAATGTTTCAATCTTTTGGGGCGAGATTCACGCTATTTGGTCCATTGGAGGGGTGGCAAGCATCTCCTCATTGCCCTCCTTGTTCAAACCAGTTCCGTAAATGTTTATAATTTCGTCCTTTCACACGGTTTTAGGACATTACCAATCCGATTGACAGTTCATCATATGTAACTTCTTTTGTATCTTTATTAAAACAGTTCATTGTTAATTCACGGCTGCATCTTTGGTTCTCATGTATTCTCGCTGAGTCCCTTTTTGGCACCCATTCTGGTGACAGGTCATGGTGACCTTGATCCTATTCATTTTGGGCTCTACTTTCAGATCACGTGACATTTTTCCACAGCTTTCTCCCAATTGGAAGCCATTTTGCACTTGCGCATTTAGCCCATCTGCCTCGGCAGCCATTTTTACAGCGCGGCCTAGCAGGCCCGAACGAACTATTATGAAAACAAACACAATCATAATTAAAACAAAGAAAATAAGCCTTTTCGTTTCCCTCTCGTCATTCTACGTACCCAATTAGGTGTTACCTAACAAAAGCGACATATAAAGCTATGTTTACTTACCATCCGCATACTTTTGCCACAATACGGTTTACTACATAGCACAAATCATGCAACATTATTTTAATTAGTATGCAAACCATTATGTTATGATTATTTCACGTTGACAAGCGTTAGTAGGTTATCTTTTGTACATAGATTTCGGTTACCACTTATAAAATTGATGTCTATAAAAGACGTAAAGTGTTGATTAGTCATCAAAACAGTTATTAGTTAATTATTAGCATTAATATTAGGGGGTTCAAAAATTTCTTATTTACCTTGCTCCATCACCAGGAATATAGATTATGGTCTGGAAAGGGTTCTTTTTTGTATTTCATGAAAGTTCGTTCTGCAGTTTTTATTAAGGGACAAAAACGTAGGTATATATTGGGCTGCAATATACCTTGGTATTTTCATGGTATACTGCAGTACATAGCGATGACAAATCACAATATAATTGGCTAACTTGAGAAGAGACATCCCCACGGAAAAGTGCGAACATTAGAAGAGACAGCCCCACGGAAAAAAGCGAGCTGTCCTTCACTAAGGCATAGAGGTAGCTGGAGGTGAGAACCCCCGGAGGTGAGAACCCCCATTTCTTTGTTTTCATTCCTAGTTGTTCTGTGACTTCTCTGCATCTAACTGCACTGCCTTGCGGAGAGAAACAAGGGTTATCTGGAACACTGAAGCCCGAAACCCGGCTGCATTCCTACACGGACAGCTTGGTGGCTCACAAACCTGTTAGTGTGCAAGAGTAGGGCAAAATATTGCCTGATTGTAATAAATTACAGGGAAAAAAAGTGCAGGTGTAAAAGACCCTTAATACTGGAAAGTTTAGGAAACTTGAAAAGCGAATGCGGCCAGATTTCTCCTAGTAAAACATAAATGACGAGGAATTTGGCGGGGTCAGATCACAATCTGAAAACATTAAGCTTTTATTGGTGTTTTTTAAAGTCTGTGACGTCTAGACATCTTTTAGCTTAAAATGTACTTGGTAAAATGTGATTTTAAACTCGCTGTTTCCTCAAACCTGTGAAATGTTTTCTGTCATCAATTTAACTTACTCTGCCACCTGTAGTTTTGATTCTCACTGTAAGTGGTGACTTAAGATCACCTGTGTACCTTGTTGTCGGCTACATAAATGTTTCACGGATCTTTTCGGCATTTAAGTATGGCCTTCCCTTTCATTGTTTTGTTGTATTAATGTTGGCTTGAAACTCGAGCGCCTTCACTATCGTCCCCATTGCTACATGTCCGCATTCAGCGCTTAATAGGTATTTTTCAGTGCGGTCTGGAACTTGTAGTTTAGAATTGTCCATTAGGACTGCAGGACTGTATGTAGCAGAGTACCAAAGAACATGAGGCGGTATGTTCATGGTTGATTTGGTAAAGCTAACGAGTTGTGAACTCTCTAAATGCAAACTTGACCAGTTCTAAATTGCTTTCTACTGGATCCACTTGCTGCCATATGCTTTTTTTTGTTTCTGTTGCACTGATGTGGAGGACAATTAATGATGCAGTAGTGTCCTGGAACTGGTTGTTGGGGACCAGTGGTGGTAACTAGTTATGCATGGTGGTTCGTGTTTAACCCATCGAATTTCTGTTTTCTTTTTCTGCCAGGCATATGTTTTTATGGGAGTACCATGCTATAGTGGTGTTATAAATCACACATACCGCAGCTGTCCCCCCCCTTTCTTTCAGTATGGCTCCCTAGCATTCCAACTTTGGACCCAAACAGTGTGATACCAGCTCATGAGCTAACACTTGGGAGCACTGAGAATAGGGCTAAGCCACAGTTTAAAGCGTTGTATAAAAATAAGGTGTGTATAATGGGCCTTCCTGGGCGAAGTAATATGAAGAAAAGAAAAACCTAATACACTGAGGGGCAGATTTATCATTTTTTCACGCAACGCAACAAGACACCTTGCTGCGTGAAAGCAAGAGGGCAGGAATGTGCCATATCAGTCAATATATGGGGCATTCCTGTCCTTGTGCTGGTGCACACAGTGCAACCTAGCACCAACGTAGGCACCCTTGTGCTCTGGTGCAAGTATGCCTGAGTTACAGGCATGATTTTTTTTTTTTGTGCTGTTCAAGAAGGGACACCTTCTTGCACAAAATCAATCCTTGGAGGCAATTTCCTCTTTCTAAGTGTGCTGCAGAACACCCAAAGGTACACCACAGACCTGTATAAAACAGAAAAATGGTAGGGAGAAATGAGTATTAACCCCCAAACAAGCTGGTAGTGCGGTGACTCCCCAAAACAGCACATAAGGGACTGTATTTACCATGTGCCCGCTAAGGTGAAAGCCTGCTGGCGGATATGGTATTCTTTAATGGTGACCAGTTGACTCTGACCTGTACATGAACATCAGTAGATGACTGTGGCTATCGTTGGACATCAGCAACTCATACACTGTGTAATTGCCAACAAGCTCATATTGTGAAAAAATAGGGAGCAACACTGTTTGTTCTTCCAAACAGAGCCCCAGAGTGAAGTATCTGTAAAGGGAGGTAAAAAGGAGAGAATAACCATACAGGAATGCCCCTGCACTAACATGCAGACAGTCTCTCCTGAAAACTCGTATGAGGCAACTGATTCAGAATAAAAACACCACATCTGTCCACTGTGAAGTGGCTGGGCCACGTACCTGCAGTGGTGGTGGCATAAGCTAACTCTTACCTTGTTTCCCCACTGAAGACCAAATCAGGACCAAAAAGACATACACAACTTTCCACCTGCGAAGAAAGAGACTAAAGTACACCTGTTAACCAGCAGTTGGCGCACATCTTAGGGGAAATCCCCATGCATGAGCTGATCGTGGCAATAAGCTAGATGTGACCAGCACAGGAAATTGTTCTAATGCTGCGCTGCCATATTGATTCTACCAGATGAATGCAAAATACACGGGAGCCCAGGACAAGGTCCGAAATCTAGCAAGCCTATATTAACAGCCATTACAATATTCAAATAGTTAGATGACAACCACAAAAAGTTGAGATAAAAAGACAAATGGTTACTATCGAGTAGAAAACAAAAGTATACATAAGTACCCTGATATACAACACCACATAAGAGCACCCTGCACCACAAGAGTGGGGGAGGGGGTGTCTATGATCCCATAGTTTCAACTTTCAAACGTCTTTGATTAGGAGATGACGGGCACTCTGACGCACAATCCTACTGTAGATAGAAATGAGACACATGCAGGGTATTTATAGCCATAGTGTATAAGCCAACTTCGGCCAAGAGGGCTCCTGATACCAGGAAGCCCCCTGGTATTTATACACACATCTTATTCCACTCCACCAAATTGTTCAGGTTTGTTTCTTTGTTTAAAAAAAAAACCAAATCCATTGCACCTCTTTCCGGAACAGGATACTTTAAGCTTGATTGGGGGTGCTGAGGGATCATTTGCCATTGAAAATCAGTGGAGTTTTGGGTCATGTTTTTGAAATGTGACTAATTTCATGGAAAGCCTGCCAGCTTTGATACTACTAATATGCTACTGAATGAGAAGAGTCGTCGCCTTTCTTGTGATGAGTCCAATGTAAAATAAATTACACTGGCATTTTAGTCTGTAGATTATGGATATTTTACAGTTTGTAAAAGTTTTTTGAAACCACGTGACCATCTATCAACAGGACACATTTTGTCACTTTGGTTAGTTTGCACACATTACTTCCCCCACAAGGATAGTGAGTGGCCTCTGTGTACTGCGGGTTCTGGTTGTTAATCACTGATGGTTTATGTACTGTATGTATAAGCTTAGCTTTTAGATTTTGAGCTCCTCGAAATGTAAACCGTGGAGGAGGCATGGTGTGATGGCCAATGTTCATTATGTGCCATATTTTTCCAGTGACATTCCGTATTTGAGTGGGTAATGGTTAAAAAGTCTACACTACTGTGATGTGTTTAGGCTTTTCGTTTTTCCCCCAATAGTGCCGGTCTTGGGGTGTTATGTGCCCTCTTCTGTGCCCGTTTTATTATACTTGTATGGTAGGGTTTCTGAGTGATGTCAATTTACTACTCCACGGATCATTCCATATAGTTAGTGGTGTCTGAGTAATTTCATCGACACCTCAGAAACTGACTCACAGGTAGATTATCACAGTCCTTTGCGGTTAAGCCTTCATAACTTAAATTCCACAAACAATAATTTGCTTCCTTTTCACCCTCCACATGTAATGGATTCTAAGGTACCCAGGGTTTATGGTATGCCCCACAACAAAGAAAATTTAATTTCTGAAAAGTAGGGAAAACAAATCCAAATTCAGCAAGCGCAAATTTGTGTAGATTGCTTTTTTTTGCCAGATAAACTAATGGTTGAAATAAAACAATTAGAGCAGAAATAATGGACTGTAATATTTTTGCCCGGAGGTTAATCTATTAAAGTAAAATACTTTTAAGTCTACCAGACAGGTCACAGAAAGATCAAGTATTTGCCAGCTGTCAAAAAGCGCTTTATTATAACCAAAGCCATCAACCGAGCAGTGCCATTTATACATTTTCATTGCGTTTAAATCATGCATCAGTTTAAAAAGTGAAATCTGTTTAAGAAGGAAATCTTTTCCTTTTTAATGAATTTAGGAATAGAGGTTATCCATAGCATGTAATTCCAAAGGGTGTTTTACTAAATTTTCTTTTAGTGCACAGTGATGCACATTTGGAAACCAAATATGGGTAGAAGTTCAATATATAATACCAAATGTTCTGCTATTCTGCATTTTAGTTCTTTTCCCGATAAAAACAGTACAGCAAATTTGTGAATCGGACTATCGCATGAGATGGGAAAGACCCCAAAATGCTATGGAAACCTTTAGATTTTTGTTTTGATTGACATTAGTACTTGGAATGGGTGGTTGCTGTAGTTTTGGACATTGGAGGGTACTGTGGCTTGCGTGGAACCAAAATGCCCTACAAGCATACAACTTTGGAAAAAATCTGATATTTCCCAAATTCGACCCAGAATGACCAATCCATTGCTCCATGCAGGAAAAATCAGGAATCGGCAGGAATTGACAAAAGTTCTACCACCAATAGTTCCCACACTTCTCCTGATACAAATGGTGTCTTACTTTTGTGAGTGGGCAGGAAAGGCTCCAAAATGCAATGTTGAAACATCAAAGGTTTGGCTTTGAATTTCAGTTATTCTAAGGATTTTTGTATAGCTAATGTATTTGGGCTCAGGATTGACTGACACCCAGTGATACCTCTCAACCCCATACATTTCTGAAAACTAATGACCCAGGAGAATCCAGGGTGGTGTGGCTTTTGTGTACCCCCAAACGGTTGAGCACGGACTGCCTGATGATGAGACTGCCCAACACACCATACCTTTTCAATTATATTTCTCCCGGTGTTAGACTTTCTGCCCCCCTCCTTGGGGACATAGGGGTGGTTACCCCCATATCTGCTCATCTTTAGGAGGCCGAAAACTTGTGAGATCACCTGGGGAAAAAAATTGAGAAACCAAATGATTTGCGGGCATGTAGGCCCCCCCTCCCCCCCGGGACTTCAGTTTCTACCTCCTTGAAGGGGGCGCAGAAAGACTGTCTTATGGTTAGGGTGGTTGGGGGTTGAGAGATGCCTGGACAGGATAACTACCCAACCCATTACTTGTTTTTGTTTTTCCTTTTTTGGTCTTGCCCTAGTGGGCTTATTGCTCAACTAGGGCAGATAGCAAGTCCTCACTCAATTCTATTGTTAATGACAACAAACCCGGTGTCTAATGTCTGCCCTCCCCAGGGACCAGGCAGAAAGACTGTGTCCTTGGTTTTGGGGGGAGCAGTTGGTTGTGCCTGAAGGGCTACTCGCTCTCTTCTGCAGTGATAACGGAGCATGGATCCACTACAAAGATTACTGTGGAATTGGATGAATATTCCCTTTCCAACAGTACCTCTTCATTTTAAGCGGGTGGGGGGGAAGATTGGGGGAGGCACAGAACAATGTGAAAGGAGGAGCCGCCAAAAAGGTTTTTACTTCAATAGTGATATAGTTGGTGCACTATGTGCACTTAGTCATTCACAAAAATTGCATCCAGTTGCTGGCGAACCTCTTCCTTTAGTAGGCCTATAAAGGGAAGCTCTCTATCGCGAACACCAAAATGTTTCACAACCCATACTGTAAAGAAGGGAAGTTCACGTGCTCTACCTTCAAAGGTAGTATGGAGGACATGAATGTCCTGTTCCCTGCACTGAAGGGGTTAACATATAGGTAAAGAGGGCTTTGCCCTCCCCAACAGGAGTACCCTCCCACCTCATGCCATTGGCTGTTCGGTATCATTCTGCTTCAATAGTGTTTGCTTTGCAATGCATGATGGGCTGTTCTCTCATAAAAACACTGACCTATCATCATGCATGTAAATTCATCTCATGAATTGAATGCAGAAACCTATTGTTTTTTCACTGCAGCACCTTTCTTTTAAAAACAAAATTTAGGTCTGGTGGTGGCCAAAACCTTTCGATCTTATTAAAATTAGATGTGCAATATACTTGTAGAGGCTTCAGCCAGCCCTCTATATGCGTCGGTCTGTTGTCATTCTCCTATTTCGTCTGCCCACAACAGCATACAGCATTGGGGTCACCACACTACAGCCATTGGCTAACTTTACTGTGACTGAATTCTGCCCTTTCACAAGGAGAACATCCACAGGCATGGAAGTTCCCTAAGTGCCAGGGACTACTATAGTCAAAAAATATTTTTGCTTTTAACTAGTTATTTTTCTCATTTCGATTGGGTGTGGCAGTTTCCCAGCAATAAAGTTTTGTAGAAACCATGACACAACAAAACAAGTATTGACAAAGCTAGAAGGCTAGCGCCAGACCTTGTTTTTGCCATTAGTTTAAGTTTAGTCAAAAACATTTGAGTTTACTAAAATTGTATGTCTAATAAAATTACGTTTCCAGCCAGCTCTCTTAAGCCATTGATCTTCTGTTGTAATTCACATTTTTCTTCTGCCCACTACAGCATGGAACGATTGGGTCAGCCCACTTCAGCCATTGGGTTATGACACTGTGAGGGGCGTCATTCTGTCATATCACAATGAGCACATCCACACAGTGGTTCTTTTCAGTGCCATGCACTTCTATGAGGGGATGTTTTTTTTTTTTTTAGACCAAAATATATTTTTACTTTTAACCATTTCTTTATTTATTTTTTAATAAAGATTGACGAGTGCCCACTTGATTCTCCGAGAAAAAGGTTTTGATAAACAAAACAAGTGTGGTTAAAGTCAAAAATCCAGCAGCCAACACGAGACCTATTGGCTCTGCTAGTGCTTGTTAAAGTATTTGCCAAGTCTCTGAATGCAACCCAGAACTATTGTCTTTGCCAGTGCTTGTTATACCATGTTGCTAATTGGAAGTCTCTGTGCACCCACCCTGTGTGTAGTATCCTGTTGTGGAGTTTATCTGCTTGTGCTGCTGTTTCCTTCGAGCGCCTACTGAAAAACACCCTAAAGACCAGTGCCAATGTTGGTCATGGTCCAGATAACTTCACATTGTCATCTCTTTTGGTTCTTCTTCCCTTTCCCCTTTAGATGATGATTCCACCTTTGTACTGTCTGTTTTAATTTTCTTATTGAAGCTGAAAGTAAATCATAGGGACTGCAGTGCATCATGGTGACAGTGCCCCATTTTGAACATTACTGTAATGATATTGTGATGCTAACCTCTCTCAGAATATCTTCTGTAGTTCCCACTTTCTGTGTTTTTTTTCTTTACTTTCGCCCTGCAATGGAGTGCCCTGGACTTTACAGATCTAGTATAATGGATGAATGCTGGCGGTGCCCATACACAGAACCACTTCTGTATCTTGAATCTGAGGGAGTTTCCATATCCATCCAAAAATGTTGCCAAATGATTCTTGCACACCCCAGGAGCCTGTTGGACGTCAGTGACCGGTTCAATCCTGGCCCGGCCACTGAGCCGTTCATCCTTCTGAGGTCGATAAAATGAGCATTATTTAGATGGTTAATAGTACACCTCTGTTATTCAGAGGGCAAGATGCCCCAAGGGGTCGAACATGCACTGTACAAATACAAATGTTATGTTAATTAATGTGTTCTCTAATGTGCTGTGTATATTTCACAGACCAGCACTGGTTTTGCACAAAACTAGGTTTTACATGCATAGGTTGAAATATTTAACGCCATATTAAGGTTGTCTGCTTAGTTCTGTCAATTATATAACTTTAAAGCTGAAGAATTGTTGGGATTGTTGCATACACCTGTGCCGAGTTCTTGTCCATGGGTGCTGGCAAGTCACGTTTTTAACGTGAACTAAAGCAATAAATACACGATGTATCAATATAATGACATGGTATTGGTGACATTGCCTTTCCACTTTCTCTGAATTCTAGTCTCATAAAAAATGCATACAGTTCAGTTTATACGTATTGCTCAGCTGACATCAAATGATCATTTTGATCTCATCCTACCTGGAGTGATTATTAGTCGGCATTTTCACAGTTCTTATCTCAGACTGTGATAGAAATTGCTCACATATACCTTGGAGTGCAAAAAGCAACACAATCTTGATTTCTGAATGTAATAGATATCAGTCCGTGCTGAGACCAATGTCTTGGCAGTGTCTGTCATCTGGCCCAGCATGATCTGGGACAGATTATAGATTATTCAGATCGGGGTTAGAAAACTTTGTGTGGGATTAAATGATGCGTCCTGTGGGTAAGGATGATACAGACTTGGGGTGGTGAATTAGATTTGTTGGAAAGAATGGGAACCGAGAAAGGTGTTCTGTTTTTAAGGTTCTACAGGCATACTTCTAGAGTGCATGTGCCTTGATGCCATTAGCAGCTGTCACATTTTCTGTAATGGTTGCTGAAAGTAAGTGGGTTATTAATTGGGGTGGGTGTGAGTTCACCACAAGCAATAATGCCACAATTTTGTCAGGGTAAAACAGTTTCAGTCGGTTTAACCTGGGTCAGTCCGCTCATAGCTATGGCACAGACCAGGTTCAATTTAGGAAAATGTGTAAATCATTTAGCGGTAACTAAACAGTTAGTCACAACACAATAAAATCCCAAAACGATTTCTAAAACTACTGTTCCTGGGTGACCGGAACTTAAGTGTGATTTCTATCCGCCACAATGGAGTGCCAGTCAGATACACCAAGGGGGTCGTCCCTGTCAAAGATTGTACCTACTGACTTAGTATCTGAAATGAAAGTTGAAATCCTCCTGCAGGGAAAGGTTGCATTCGGCAATGGTCAAGATGTTTACATTCTGACTTTTTTTTTTATAATAGTGCTCAAAATCGTCCGGTGTGGCAAGCCTTAAGCTGTATCTGATGAAGTCCACTCAAAATCGCATATCTTTGGCACGATGTTGCTCTGTCTTGGAAGTCTAAAATATTTTCTCAACTTTTCAGATTTTCTTGAGCAGCTCCTATCGGTCACTCTACATCTCCCAGGACGTCTGAGTTATCACCTAGGGTACTATGACTTACTCCATCACAGCCCACTAGCAATTACCAGTTCAAGTCCAGTCGCTGTTGGTCTAACAGGCACTTCAGGAAAAATGCCTCTTTGTTGTCACTATAGACACACGAGGTCAGTCAACTTACCCTTTCAGTCCCCTTCTTAGCCCTGTGTACAATGCCAGCAGGCAGATTCTTCAGGGTGCCACCCAGGTCTCGAACAGCTAGTCCAGTCTTCTCTTCATTCATAGGTCCAGAGAGCGTTCTGACAAGCTGTGGGCGAGGTGCCACTTTTGTAGGATTTACTAGCCAGTGAGGGGGAGTGTGTGTCCTAGTCACTTCTTAACCATTGAGAAAAAGTACCCTGGGGCAACCCTGCCCACTTTTGCAGTACATCTTGTTTGCTTTACTGAAAACTATGGTACAGTGCACTATGTTGGGGCAAAACCAGGATGGCAGCGCTTTCTGACTTTGCAGACTGCTGCTGTGCTTGCCAGAAGTTTGTTTAGGGAAACTAGCAGTCCCTCCTCCTCCTGCTACACTTAACTGGTTCCGAGACCAGCTCCTTCTCCCACTGGGCTGGTTGCCAAGCGAACTACAGGGCCCTGGAAAAAGGTCTCCCTTTACACTTATCCTGGTCCATTTCAAGTTAGGAAGGTCCTGACCCTCCTCAAATGGCCATCCTGAGCTGATAGGAGATGCATACCTCGTACCCAAGTCTTCCTGGCAAAAAGCCTAAGCCATTGTTTTTCCTTGGAGCACTTTTCACACTTCATGAATCTGAATTGCTGACAGAGGCCAGCTGCTGGCAGACTAATGCTAATTGGCCTGCTAGAGGTTCATTCAGGCCGACAAAGTCCGACTTTCTAAAAGTCACTTCTCCAAAATATTTATTAAAAATCTGACCACCACTGAATTGGATTTTTAATAAACATTAAAGTGTTTGATTTATTCCAGTAGCATGTCCCAAACCAAAGCTAGAAATATTATGAACTTAAATTTTTCTCATAGCACAGCTACAGCCACACAGTGACCATTGCTTTTGGGGGCAAGTCACAGTGGGTATGTGCCAACACTATTTTCTTTCATGTACCACATTTAAATGCTAGGCTCCTTACCTTGTGGCTACAAGGCATACTTTGGGGTAACCAATTTAATATTTAAAAGTAGGGTAGGGTTCTTGTCTGTCGGGGTTATTTTGACAGGCTCCCCTGTTAGCTGTAACAGTCAGGCTACACATACAGGCCTGATACCATGTTTTCTTTGTCACTCTACTAGATGGCACGATCAAAGCTGCACTTCACAGGTGCCATTTAATTTTCTATGCCATTGATGTATTTTCCTGCCCCATGCTTACTTACTGTAAAGTTAAATATACCAATTGGGGATTAGCCAATTTTACTATGTTGCAGGGGTTAGTGCACGTACACTGTGTGCAGAGTTAAAAAGCGAGCAATACCAGTCAGCAAAATATGGGGGTGACCATGCGAAAAGAGAATCTTTCTCACAGTTATGAAGTATATGGACACAGCTAGCTTGACTCTCGGTACCAAGGAGTCAAATACTTTTTTCTGTTAAAACTGCATTACAAGCTTACTGTCTCAAAATCTAATGCTCTCTTGCAGTGCTTGAAAATATATGTAGCTGAAAAATGTCAACTGTGCCACACAATGCCACTTTTTCTTCATAAGTTTGGGAAGATTGAAGTGGTCAGTTAATGACAAACTGTTATGTAGCAAATGTATTTATTTTGTAGTGAGGGTACTTAATAGTATGTCTGCCCTTAACATTTAAGACAATCATGACTTCAGATCCTTTGAAACGTGTGGCAGTAACTAGTCAACTAAAAAAACTACAAAATAAATTTCCCTTTTGAAATAAATGACATTACAGTCTGAAAAGTCTAGATTTGTAGTTTTCCTATTGTGTATTGGAAGTAATTTCTGGAAATAGCCTCATACCTTCTTTGACTTAAGGTGGAAGAGCAGAAGGGAAGCCAAACTAGGAAGTATGCTTAACTGTATACAATGTATACGTAGCCTGCAAAACTCTCATTGAACACCGGTATCCCCAAGGCTTCTCTCCCGTTTCCTTGTCCACACCATCATCTGAGAATCGACTTACTCACCAGTTTGTTCTTGCGCCACATGCCTATGCAATTTTAAGTCTAACCTTGGGACTGCTTTTACTGTCCTACCCGCTTAATGTAATCCACAATGAATAATTGCGAAAAAATACTTATTTGCTTACATTGATGGTCTTATGGTAAGTGCTCTTCAACCATTGGTCAGTTAAGCTGCCATTCACCTTTTACTTCTACCCACCACACATAATAGACGTTAGGGCAGTGGGTCAGTCCACTTAAGCCGTTCTCTCTTTCACTGGGTGACAACATTTTCGTCAGGGGTTTCTGCCAAAAAGAAGTGTTTCACTGCCAAGGCTGGCAAGCTAACAAGCTTAAAAAAAAGCTGTCACTTGGGTCATGCAGATCACATTGGCTCAGGCAGCAGAATGATCTCAAGTGAGAAGATCTAGGCTAGTGGTTCCCAAACCTTTTTGAAACCACAACCCACTTTCTAGAACAACAAACGTCGTGACCTACCTAACTTTAATGGGCATGAGAAAGGGCGATTTGTTAATGTAACTAAACATCGTGTGGTAGCGCACTGTTATTTACAGACAGCACATTTTTAATTGAAGTCGCCACTAACTTTGCACAGACATGAGGTCTCAAAAAATCATACAAATGTTACTAGACCTGCAGATCTAGTAACTTGAACAATCTACTTGACCTAACCGTAATGTACTTGACCCATAAACTAGTCTCATTATGTCATCCAAGGCAAATAATTTATTTTGCAGAGTCACCTTTTTTCTTCATTATTACATCTGAGAGCACCTTCCAATATGAGTTCAGCATTCCTGCTGTACAAAAAAACTATTTGGTTTTATTAAATAGACTACACGTTTGCTCCATGCATAAGAATCTAGCTCATGTATATGGTACACATGACCCCGACTTGCCTTTAAGTTCACTAATCAGGCCAGGGACAGGAATGTTTCTCGGTTAATCTTTAAAAACTAATTTTTAATAAATATATTACTAAAGCATGAGGTGGTAGTGCACTGTCATTTACAGACAGCACATTTTCCATTGAACTGGCCAAAAACATTTGCACTAACATGCAGTTTTACTTATAAAACTATATAGTGTATAAACAAAGTTTGTAAATTGGAATTCAGCAAACATTTATCATTTGCACATCACCAAGTAAGGTGTTATGATTTGTTTTGATCCTGGTAAAATATTTTCATCACACAGAATTGCAAAGCAAGGGTTTCATAACTTTTGAAATTAAATTTGAAGTGTTTGTACAGCTCACTTTTTAGGTATTTAAATGTGTTAGAATAAAACATGACACCCTACAGCCTTTAATTTCACACTTTCACATTTGTCAGACAGTTCACTTTTACAAAATCCTCAAACTAGTCTGAGAAAGCAAAAAATTGTAGGTGTAAACCAACTTTTGACCTCTCTCTCTGAACACAGAATACATGTGACAAGATAAAAACAAGACTTTGTGATGCGTAGGCTCTAAATATAGCTTACCCTGATAAAATCTGATTCGCCATAGTGAGAGGCCTGGACATACTGTTTTACTGAGAAAACTACATAGAACACAAATGATAATGTGTGGAAATTGGGTTTCTGTGAATATTTATCATTTTTTCATCACAAAGTAAAGTGTCTTGATTAGTTTTGTTCCTATGATCCTTTTGGCTGCAAGGCTTTTTCCCCCCTTAAAATGCTAAGCCTTTTTTTTTTTTTTTACTTTTTGGGGGTAGTTCGTGCATAGGCCTCCATAACATTTTTCCACATAAGGTATCCATGCCAAAATTGCGGCCTGGGGATTTTAAAGGTACCAGGGCTTGTGGATTCCCCTGGGGACCAAGATGATAGCCAAAATAGAGATACATTGTGTTTTGTTTTAAAAAAAAAGGAAAAATAGGAAAAAAGTGCCAATTTTCCCCCCTAAAATCGGCATCGAAGAAAGGTTTGCTGGGCTAAAGTCACCATCTTCCCAGCTTTCAGGAACAGTTTTGACATTTTTCAAAACGGTAGCCCATTTTTCCTAATTTCTATTTTTTCAACCTAATTAGTTTGTGGTGGAAACCGCTGTGAAACCCATGGGTAATCCAGGAAAGCTATACATTTCTGAAAAGTAGCCAAGATTCTGAACTAAGCAAGTGGTCATTTGTGTAGATCCCTCAAGGTTTTCTGAAAGACTAACCGTTGAAATAAACAATATTGAAGAGGAGTAGGACAACAACGTCCATTTCTGGCAACTTTTTAATTTGTAACTTCTTGTCACGATGGCAGACTTACAAAAGCACTATACCAATAAGTCTGCTAGACCCTTCTGGTTACAAGGATATATAGGGTTTGTAGGTTTTCCAAGAACCCGAGGTACCCAGATCTAATAACTGAGCTGCACCTTACAATGGTTTTTCATTGTGTACCACGTATAGAGCAATTCATATGGTAAAATATAAAGAGCGAAAAATATTTATTCAGGAAAGCCATTTTGCTGAAATGGGCACAAGATATGGAGTTCAGAAGCAGTGGTTATTTGCACATCTCTAAATTTGTTGGTACCCATACTAACGTTTTTCAGAGGGCATTTCTCAATGTCTTCTTTCTTAAACCCTGTCTTACATTTGGAAGGCACAAATACAGAGAAATACAATTTGTAATAACAAATGTTCTACTATTCTGTGGTCCCATAAATCTCCCGATAATAATGGTACCGCATTTGTGTAGGTAGGAATGTGCTCGCAACAAGAAAGGGACCAAAATGCAACATGGACACATCACATTTTTCCACTGAACAGCTGTGGATTTTGGGCCCTAGCTCAGCAAGGACCTAGGGAAACCTAGCAAACCTGCACATTTGTGAAAACTAGACTCCTGGTGGAATCCAGGGTGTAGAGACTTGTGTGGCTTGCACCAGGTTTTCCTACCCATTAGCCCTTACAAACCTCAAACTTTGACCAAAAAAAATATTTTCCTCACACTTCAATGAGGGAAAGTTCTGGAATTTGTGGAAAGCCACATTTTCTACCACCTAGGATTTCTCCCCCCCCCCCCAAACTCCTAATAAAAATGGTTTCTCACTTGTGTGGGTACTCTGGAATCGGGGGTAGCTGAGTTTGTTTGGGCCAAGGCTCACCGGCTACCTAGGTAACCTGCCAAAGCCAGACATTTCTGATAACTAGACAACCAGGGGAGTCCAGGGTGGCGTGTCATGCGTGGATCCCACAGTTTTCTTACCTGCAATGCCCTGCACACCTCAAACTTTACCTAAAATTGTGCATTTTCCTTGAATTTCTGCGACTTAAACTTCCTGAATCACCAGGAATCCACAAAATTCTTACCACCCAGTGGTCCCCCACTTGTTCCAATAAAAATGCTACCTCACTTGTGTGGCTGGACCTAGAGCTGCGACAGGCATGCATCAAACCAAGATCAACAGGAGTCCCGGGGGGGGGGCAGCTCTTATTGACTCTGGTTTGATGTGTTCCTGTTGGAGGCACTTTACCCAGCCGCATAAGTGGGGTAGCATTATTATCGGGGCAAGAAAGACTGTTGGGGGGTGATATGGGGGTGGGTGCTAGGCCTGATACCGGAGTCGGCCGGTCACCCCCCACCACTTTTCTAATTTGGTTTGAAAAAACAAAAAACACCCTGGTGTCTAGTGGACTTTCAGCCCCCCGTGGCAGATTTTCCAATAAAAATAAAAAATGCACCCTGGCGTGTAGTGGGCTTTCTGTCCCGGGGAGTGCAGGAATACTTTTATGGAGGGGGGGTGTGAGCATTAGCCTATTGCCAGGGCGTCCGCATTTTCAGTGACTCCTCCCCATCCAAATCTGTGTTCGGTGAGCTGGGATATGCGCCCCCCCCCCCAACTTTCACTTTCTGTGAAACTACATTGCACGTCTTGCGTGCCGATCGTCATTGCGCACGGAAAAAAACAAAAGCGTCTCTTGCTGGGGAAGCTCCTCCCCAACATCTGAGCCTGAAAATGCAAAAACAAACTCACTCTGGTACTTGCAACAAAGGGATTTCCTGCCTCTGGTGCCAGGATGTGCTGGAGCCGTCCTCTGCAGATGGCTCCAGCACGACTTTAGCTTCGAAGAGGTTAAAATCTAAAAACAAATGTGCTTCATTTTTGCTTTTCCTAACTGCTGAATGAACACAGTTTATTTACAGGTATCTACATTTTGTTGAATGTTGTAAAAAAACATCAGACTTTCCTGTGCTCCAATTGCATAATTCACTTTGAAAACTCCTCTCACTATGCAATCATAGAAAGAAAGGTAAACACTAATCCCTTAAGCAACAATTTGTCAGAAGATATTTAGCCTGCCATTTGATGTTTGTCTTTGAAGCACCAAATGTGAATGCTAAACACAGAATTTAAAGGCACCGTTATTTATTGCTCTGACTTTAGAGATCCACCAAAAATCGACCGACTACCCACCAGTGGGTCGTGACCCACAGTTTAGGGAACACTGATCTAGGCTATGCGACATGCAGAGTGCATATAAATCTTGCAAGTATACTTTGAGGCAGAAAAAACTACCATTTTTTTTGTTGCATCAACTCTGAAGTGGGATCCTCTGAAAAATGAGTGTTTTTTCCCCAACGTAGAAAGGATCTTCACAGTAACTGGTAAAATGATGCCATGCTACAAAAGATGTCTGTCCACTGGAGGATACTAGTGACGTGCCTCTCAAAGAAGGATGAACTGACAGTCACTCATTAATAATTAAAACAATATATATTAACTGTTTTATTTGAACAGTTAGAAAAGGTACATGCACTCGGCTGGTTTGGTAAAACTGATTAACGAGAACACAAAAGAAATATCTACGCCAGTGAGTGCATTAAGCGGGATAAAAAAGGTGGTGGATGTTCTAAAAGTTGTGTGGCCTAAGAAGCATGTTTAAAATTCCACATGAGACTCTGCCCATGTAACTAAGGACCAGGCCTAAAACATGTGAAATAGAATTCTGAGTTTGACATGTTAATAAATAGTATTATTGAGCAAAGAACAACCAAAATCAGCAGGGTATTTATGTTTACTTAACACTAGTATTCTGGACCATAAACAATTATAACAAGCATTGAAAAGGCAATCTGTCATGTTTGAGTTAGAGCTATTGGCATTGTAAATGGCAATATCTTTTACCTATGTGTTATGGAATGTATGTGGTGTGTAGTGGAATTGTGTGTTGTATTGGGTTAGTTGTGTAATTGTGTGGCATGGAATTGTATGGTGTAGAGGATTTGATTTTTGTAGTGGAATTGTGTGGATAGTAAATATGTGGTATTGAGTGTACTGGAATTATGTGGAGTGGGATTGTGTTATGGAGTTTAATTATGTTGAATGGTATTTTGTGTTGTGGAGTGGTATGTAGTGGAGTTTAAGTATATGGTGTGCTGTTAAATTTTGTGCCACAAGGTGGAATTGTGTGGTGTGGATTAGATGTATGTGGTGTTGTGTAATTGTGTTGGGTTGTATTGTGGTTTAGTGTCGAATTATGTGGCGTGGTTTGCAAATGTGTGGAGTTTAATTGTGTGGTGTGGAACTGTGTGGATAGCATTACCTGTTTGGTGATGAAAAAGAAGAAATAAGAGCTAAGCTTCAATTCTGTGTGTTTGGGTGTAAAAAAAAAAGTTAGAGCTATTGGTGTTGTAAATGTCTCTTCCCTATGTTATGGATTGGAGTGGATGCATGGGGTGTGTAGTGGAATTATATGGGTTGGATTGGAATTTAGTTTTATGTGGCATGGTGTGGAGTGTTTTATGCGGATTGTTATGTGGTATTGTGGATTTATTTGGGGTGCATTTATGTGGTATTGGGTAGTGTGTAATTAGGTGGATTTGAATTATGTGGTGTTGTGGTATTATGTGGATTGAAATTATGTTGCATGGTGTGGCTGTATAGATTTGCATTGTTTTGAGTGGTGTTGCGTGGAGTTGCGTAGAGTAGTCTGGAGTAGCGTAAAGTGGAGTGTTGTGTAGCATTGTGTGGAGTGCAGTTGGTTGGATTGGTGTTGCATAGAGCAGAGTGGCATTGTGTGGAGAGGAGTGGGGTTGCATGGGGTGGTGTGTAGAGTGGAGTGGCACTGCAGGAAGTGGCATTGCGTGGGTGGAGCTGCATTGATTGACACTGCATGGAGTGGTGTTTCAGAGTGGAGTGCAGTTGCATAGAGTGGGGCGGCATTGTGTGGAGTACAATTGTGTGGAGTGGTGTAGTGGCGCACAGTGGCGTAGAGTGGCCTTGCATGGATTGGCATTGTATTGAGTGGCATTGCGTAGAGCATAGTGGCGTGGAGTACAACAGAATGGAGCAGAGCGGAGTGGCGTTGAGCGGGTTGGAGTAAAGTGGAGTAGAGAGGAGTGACATTGAGCAGAGTAAAGCAGAGTGGCATTGAGCAGAGTAAAGTGGAGTGGCGTAAAGCTGAGTCGAGTGGAGTAAAGGAGAGTTGGGCAGAGTGGCGTTGGGCAGAGTGGCGCAGAGCGGCGTTGGGCAGAGCGAAGTGCAGTTGTATGCAGTACAATTGCGTAGAGTGAATTTGCGTTGAGTGGCGTTAGTGAAACAATTGGCTTGAAAGGAAATAGATTCAGAACTACATTAAAGAATTTAATTCAACCTCAGAAGGAGAAATACCAAAACGGTGAAAATGTGCATAAACAGTATTAGCAGTAACATAAAGCTGTGTAATTGGTTCCCTGTTTACAGAAATGGAACGTTCAGATGTGAGGGCCATCTGGCTGGATTGGGATGAGGCGGGTGAGCGAGAGAGGGAAAGAGCCTATAGGAGAGAGAGAGCGCGAGTGAAGAGCCATATATTTTAAACATTGGCCACTGCATGTACCAAGGCTTTACAGTTCTATTATTCGGTTTAACATAAGGACAGGGGAAGCAGCAGGCAGAAGGGGTGGGGGGGGGGGGAACAGACCTGTCTTTGAATGCACAGCAAAGGGGGGAAGATAAGAGCAAGATTTACAGCCCTGTTTACAACAGAGCTCTGTAAACTACGAGCACTGGTCTAGAGTGCTCTAACTTAAAGAAAGAAATAGTGCTCACAAGCTCTGAGTAGCAACACATGTAACTGGAGCAGTCCTTGAAAATGGGCGGGCTTTTAAAGCCCATATCCTGAATACAGCATATCTCGCAGAGACGGCGCAAGTGCTGCCTAGCCAAGACCTAAAAATGACTAGGTAAATTTAAAAGTAAGCGGCACCTTGACTTCTTGCTATCCTAAAAAAAAAAAAGAACTCCCTCTGCTTCTCGCACCAGAGGGTTCCTCCCCCACCAACATACAAGGCTTGAATCAATGTCCATCTCGAGATTTTCTTTTTTGCCAGGGATGTACCCTGGCCTATTTTAGGACACTGATCCCAGTACTCTTAAATCCTGAATCTCTCATCTGTCGATCCAGTGGTTACCTTTCTTGCCTAATAGTAGGACCCAAAAAATCCTCATCAAAGCTATTTAGCGAAAGCAGTGTGATGCCAGCACTATACGTGAATTCTTTGTTCACAGATGGCCAGCTATCCTTCAATAAACGTTTGCACCTCTTGATTTCTGCTGTGCACAAATAAATCAAACTAAAGGTCTAAGGTAGGGCGCCGCTCTGTGTGCCTCAAAACTACGTGGTATCGAGCCATCCTTCCAGAGACTCTCGTTCTCTTCTCATGTTACCTACTCTAGGCACATGCACTTGTTGCAAGTATTCCTGCTTAGCCTAAAGGCATAGGGTTGTATGCTTTACCCTTGGTTCGGATGACGAGAGTTTCCACAAGTGTTTTCCCTGCAAGAGAAAATGCAAGAGAACCAGGTCTGCTAGATTTCCCTGGTGTTGAATACCATTTCACCAGCATCCAGCAAGTATGGGAAGACTTGCAAAGTGTAAGTCTTCAGCCATGCCCGGAGGTGCTAGTTATTGCCCACCGCAACAGACTTCTGGTCCCTCTATCGATAGAGCTTGAAGGATTAACAGTTGGGCACAGGAGTATCCCGTGCACGCCTGGAATAGGCAGCTTGGTTTTGTGGTCTTGTGTTTTTTTTAATGTCATGAAAACAGGTTTAGTAACTTCTACAAATTGTTTTACATATAATTTTTTTTTTGCAATATTTGCCTTGATGATTCTTGCTTATTTTTGCGGCTTTTGATTTTAACTGGTGCCTGTTAAGGCATAGGCAGCCACAAAGAACAGTTTCTATCGCTTGATTGCAGTGGCAGATTGTTTTTACTTTGTCGTACAGCTCATTTGCGGGGAGACTCCTATACGAACTTCATATTAAAGAAGCAGCATATAATCTATTTAATAACGTGTTGATCTATTCACAATATGGTGGTGTGTTAAATGCTTATGCGTGTCTTAGCTGTGTGGGCGTCCCCAGCCATTTTAAGAAGTCTAAAATTCTTATGTCATTTGTCCTAGCTGAGATGTAATTTTGAAAAGTTGGTCGCCTCTTGTTCCGGTCTCAAAATGTATAGCTTGGTTTTATATAGTGCTGCTGTTTTTAATCAAAGTAAATAGTTACCTAATTTAATGCTACTCGATTTACCGGTACGAAATGGATGAAGGCCGAAGATGGCGTCGCTGGGGTATTCCAGTTTGTGTACTGGACAACCATCGCATGTTGAGCGACACCCATTATCTCGGTGAATATTCACATTGGGTATTATTACTTTATTTTTTGACAAGTAATACACGAGCTTTTAAAGCTGGGCTAATCTCTTTTCCACATAATGAAGCATTGACAATGCCAATAGGTCTCACATTTGCAAGACTTAAAGATGTTGGCGTTGTAAATAAGTGTCTTTTACCCGTGTGTTTTCGAGTGGAGTGGATGTGTGTGAGTGCAATTATGTGGGTTAGATTGTCACTGTTGTGGAATTGTGTGGAGTGGAATGTGTAGTGGAATTATGTGGCATGGTGGCTAGATAGGGGTGAGAGCTGCACAAAATAGACCGGAAGACAGAGGGATAGGTAGTTTGTGCACGAAGTGCTGAATGTCCTACAGACCGGAGCAGAAAGTGTGTGAGAAAGAAGGGGAGAGCAGGCGACATGCATAAAGAGGGAGCTGTGTACGCAGAAGACACTCCAAGAAGAGGAGGAAAGCGTGGGATTGAGGGATGCAAACCTTGAAAAGGCATGCGAAAGAACCTGTGTTCGAAGACCTGAAGTCAACCATATGAGAGAAGCGGGAAAAGGGCGTGCGAGAGTTAGAGGAGTTAGAGCCATTGGCGTTGTAAATGTCAGTCTTTTTACCCTTGTGTTGTGGTGTGGAATTATGTAAGTTGTATTGGAATTTAGTTGTGGAATTGTGTGGCGTGGAATAGTGTGGTGTGGATTTGTGTAGTGGAATTGTGGCTAGTAATTATGTGGTATGGAGTGGAGTTATGTGGCTTGGTATTTTGTGTTATGGAGTAGCATGTAGTGGAGTATAATTACGTAGTGTGCTATTGAAGTTTGTGGCATGATGTGGAATTCTGTGATGTGGATTGGATGTATGTGTTGTGTTAGGTGTTTTCTGTTGAATTGCGTGGTGTGGCATGGAACTGTGTGGCGTGGAACTGTGTGGCATCAAGTGAAATTATGCTGACTAAAATTAAGTGGCATATAGTAGAGTGTATTTTTGTGATTTGATGCTATGTGGCACAGAGTGATTTTATGTGGGGTTTATCTGGTATTTAGTAGAGTAATTATATGGAATTGAATCATGTTGGGTGGCGAGGAAATGTGTGGTGTTTGTTGTATGTCACACTAAAAATCCAGGTATGCCACAAGGTGTCAACCTTTATTCTGCTGTAACGTAATACTAAATGTGTTTTTGATATCCACAGCCCTAAATTGTAAATTGTGCTAGGGCTGTAATCTATTGTCTTCAAAGGTAGTTTAGATCTGTTCCAGCTATCCATAAATCATTATTAAGGCAAACACAAGCAGAATTGCTGTGTTAGAAAAGAACAGAACTGACCCTGCTTGGGGGAGATTGGAATGATGTTATGTCCCCGTCACAAGATAGGTGGCGTGCCACGGCTCAAACAGCAGGGACCCAGAACTCTAAACTACTATCCCTAGTTCAGGGCTTGGGATGGGTTGACTCGTGGAGGACCCTACACCCCACTACGTGTGCATACACATTTTTCCGGAGCCCATGAGTCCTTTTCACGCCTAGACTATCTTTTCCTCTCGGGGGCACACACCCATAGATTGATCGCGGCCGACATTCTCCCCAGGGGCTTATCGGATCATTCGCTGGTGATCCTTCTCTTGTCTCTAGAGCCCAGGCGCTCCCAGTTTCGGTGGCGCTTGTCACCATGGCTGCTACGTGACGATAAATATAGAGCCCATATCCATACATCTCTTGCAGACTATCTGTTATTAAACACAGGCACGGTGGACTCACCAGTTATTCTTTGGGAGGCGATGAAGCCCACTCTCAGGGGAGCGGATATTGCCTTCTGTATGGCGAAAAGCTGACAACGCCGCGACAAATTAATACAAATTGAGGCCCAGTTGCTTGACCTGGAACGCGCCGGGAGGGGCTCAGAGGGAAGCGTTGCATGCAGACAACTGTTGAATGTACATCAGACGTACGCCAGAGAGCTAGACGAAGCCCGAATATACTGGCTCGCCACTCGTAGCCGGATATACCAGTGGGGGGACAAATCTAGTGCCTTGCTGCATCGCCTGTGTCAACAGACGCTGCGCCCTCAGACGCTCCCGTGCGTATGCGGCCCCGATGAGACTTGTACGCTCCCCATGAAGCTCTGCCCGTGGCACTTGTTCAGAAATTTATAGATTTCCCCCCTCGAGCCTTATCCGATGAAGTGCGGGACACGTTGGATGCTCCCTTGTCGATAGAAGAACTGCTGATTGCGCTGCTTGGTATGCGAGCGGGAAAGGCGCCGGGCCCGAATGGCTTCCAGTGAGTTTTTCCAGAAATATCACCTGCAACTGTTAAAACCTTACCTAGCGGCTCTCGAGGCTTCCGCGGAGAGTGGTGGACTCCCGCCGGATTGGCGGCATGCCGAAATTGTTGTGTTCCTGAAGCCGGGTCGCCCTCCGGAACAATATTCGTCCTACCGCCCGATCTCCTTACTCAATGTGGAAGCCAAGCTCTTGGCCAAGGTGATTGCCAATCGCTTGGTCCCACACATTATGGATTTGGTCCACCCGGACCAGGCAGGCTTTATGCCCGGACGGGCTACCCGGCATAATATCAGACGTGCACATAATGCTATAGCCCCGGTCGATAGACTTTGGGGGGGGGGGGCCCTGCCGCGCTCCTCCTGGCAGACATGAATAAGGCCTTCGACTCCTTTAGCTGGCCGTATCTCTTTGCCTTGCTCGGCCGTCTAAACATTGGCCCCCGGCTACTGAATCTCATTCGCCTACTGTATGCAGACATATCCGCTTCGTCCGGGTGGCCGACTCTGCTTCCAGACACTTTCCTATCGGACGGGGAACGCGCCAGGGCTGTTCACTCTCCCCTTACCTTTTTCGCTCGCCATGGAGCCATTGGCGGCCTGGATTCGAATAGACGCGCAGATGCGCGGTTTCGAATGGGCACCAGGAGTTTCCGATCGCTTAGCGCTCTATGTGGACGACTTTTTGCTTTTTCTCACGAATCTCGACCAGACTGGTCCACGCCTTCTTCCCATTATGCAAATCTTTGGCGAGACCTCCGGCCTATACATGAATTGGGGGAAATCATTTCTATGGCCGCTGCGGGGCGGAGATCGGCTGGGCTACTGGTCGCGGGAGGTAGTGGTGGTCCCAGATGGCTTTAAGTACTTGGGCGTCTTTCTCTCAGCATCTCAGACGGTGGCGTGGGACAAGAACCTCGCCCCCCTGTGGATACAGGTGAGTTACCAGGCGCGCATGTGGTCCCACATGCCCCTGTCTCTTTGGCAGGTCCGCCATTTTTAAAATGGTTTCCCTACCCCGTCGTCTTTATCAATTGCAGAATCACCCCATTCCAATCAAGCCGACGTGGTTTCGCCAATTAAACGTTATTCTCGCCCGTTTTCTCTGGGGGCGGGGTGCATCACGAGTTGCGCTGAGGACCTGCTTCCAGTCTATATACTCCGGCGGGATGGCTACCACGGACGTTCACGCATACTACATGGCCTCACACCTCCTCGTCCTCAATGACTGGTGGTATGGCGATCGCGGTGACCCGGCGTATGCCGTGGAGCTTTGGCTGCTTGGAGACAATGCCCTCCATATGGTTCTCTATTCGGCGGCGCTGCTTAAGGAGCTACCGCCTGTCACCGTCACGATCTTCAGGGTCTGGAAGTCTACGCTTCGCCAGATGGGTTGGTGGGGGAGACTCACCAGGGAAACTCCATTGTGGAACAACGGGCAGCTGCCACAGCTGGTGCGATTGCCTGTCTTTCGGGGCTGGGGAGCCATTGGGATAGACACACGGTGGGGGCTGTTGTCCGTGGTTGCACCCTCAAGTCCTTTCTTGACATACAAATGGAATATGATATGCCCCGCACGCAATTCTACCGTTATCTACAATTCAGACATGCTTTTACCGCATACATTTCTCACCTAACGGAGATACCCGAATATAACCCCGTTGAGGCCAAAGTCTTTATGGGTGAATTGGGAGACCATAAGATAACCAAAATATACTGTACACTTAACAACACACCTACCACTTTACATAAAACCAAAGAAGCATGGCAGCAGGATTTGGGTCCCTTAGAGGGAGACGACTGGGTGGAGCTCCTGGAGCCTCCGCGCAGTGCAGCAATCGCGGCCCGCCTGCGTCTTATCCAAGTATTTACATAGAGCCTATTATACCAGGCACAGACTGTGGAGTGCTGGGCTGATTGCATCTCCGCATTGTTTACGCTGTGGGTCTATGGAGGGTACCTTCCTACATACTGTGTGGTCCTGTCCTACACTGTCGAGGTTCTGGAGGGTAGTGATTGCATGTCTATCTGAGGTTTTGGGGTGGGACGTTCCCTCCTCCCCGAGGCTGGCCATGCTACATATTACAGAGGACCTGGGTGGCAACAGGTACAAACGTCAGCTCTTACTTCTAGGCCTCACATTGGCGAAGAGAGACATCGCCCGAGCCTGGAAAGATGAATCCCCGCCGTTGATCAGGGTATGGAAAAAGGGTTTGGACTTCTGTATGGGCCTGGAAATCCCGGTCTTCGAAGTGAGGGGGTGCCCTAGGAAACATTACAAAATCTGGAAAAGGTGGGCTGACTTTAGGGGATTATATCTGGAGCCTCCCCCCCCGTCTGATATTGCAGAACCATTGTTATGAATCCAGCGGACTGGAATATTCGTAGTACACATGCTGGATGTGGTTACAGGTGGCAAAGACTCCCCATATATATGAGACATCTCTCCTTGTCAAACAGAGGCAATGTGGCACAGTTATCTGTTTTTCTGTTATCTCTTTTTGCAACTTATTACCGATGATATGTCATTGTTGAAAACGTTGATACCCATATTTGTCATCTTCTATGCGTACGTTGGGTGCCCTGTGAGGCATTCTCCTTGTCTTGGCTGTCAACAAAAAAATTATGTTAAGAAAAGAACAGAATGCTTCCTACCATCCGGTACACTGTATTCCAGTGCAGTATTTCATCCTATGAAACGTTATATTCTGGAAATGCAATTCAAACAAGTATTTTGAGTTAAACATGGACTACAACTCCCAGAATGCATTTTTGGGGAGGAAACTTGAGTCACTAATGAAGTGGATCTATTTAGTAACTGTATTCTGAGCCCACTTAAAACACTACATGAACATACTGGTGACAGATCCAAGTTAAAAACTACTACACTCCTACAGGAACAGTATTTATTCAGAAAGATGAACCAATAGGACCAAGTCGCCATCACCTGGTCAGCCCTGACAAGATCAAATCCCCAGCACCACATTTGGTGTTTACACCTATGCTTTTCATTCACACTCCTCGCTTCTACTTCTTACCTGTCCACGAACACCGGGTCCCCGATGTTGGCAACAACCTGCACACACCACTACATTCTCCGGCTGACTCCTGGCACAGCCATACTACAGTCTCAAGATAACCCGGAAACAGGCACATGGGGAGCAGACCCATACACTTTACCAGAGCCCCCGTCCACCATCTTCACATGGGTTTGATTGCTACCCAGTCATTCACCAGCCCTTCGTAATGTTTTTTTTTTTAAATTTAAGTGAGGCCTATTGCTCCTAAAGTTTTGAAGCAGGTAGCATTATAATGGTATTAATCGTTACGTTAGACTATTTAAATAGTAGCCGTAGTCACTATGAAATACAAAAAATACTCAACTCTTTTACCATAAATGTTTTGTAATGCTTCATAATATTATTTCAGTTTAAAACTTGTTGGACTGCCATTATACTAAAAGGAAAATTCTGCCACTTAATGGCCCATAAAAGTTTTCAGAACAAACACAGCTATGTGACTGTGGCTCAATTACTCCTTGTTCTTCCTGATTACGGTAAGATAAAATAGGCAAAATCCGACCCATATCCATTCCACAGTGCTCTATGAAAGATGGCAGCCCCCACTCTTAACAGTGTTAATGTGCATACCTAAGGTTGTTTTACCATTAAAGATACGAGCATTAGCCTGAAAGCTAGCTCCTTTGTTGATCTGTGAAAATGAAATCATTTACAAGTTTCTCACATCTTCATTCTACAGTGTGAAATAAGAGTTTAAGTTGGCGAAGAATATCGAGATGGTCTGGCAGTTATAGCAAATAGATATGTGACAGTGAGTGAGGTGTCTGTATTAGAGGGAGAGGGGTATTTTCAGATGTGCAAAACCCTTAATGAAGTATACCAAATTAAAATTAAAATAAGACAGACAAGTAGTGACTCGTGGAGCGTCACTGTGGAGGCGGAAAGATGAACCTATGAGACAGGACAAGAAATAAGATAAGGACATGCTTTACAGCCGTCGGCTGAGTGTGTTTTGTTCGCAAAACCCAACGAGCCGTGGCGAGGGAAAAATAGTGTGCTGAAACTAACATACATCGCTAGAAGTAAAACCCACAATAGGGTAAGTAACCATGGGCAGGAGCAGCACCCCAAGAGTAGGGACCTATATATGCAATTAACCACATAATAGCAAGGATTTTCGAAGAGCACTGAAGGAACAAATGGAAAGTGATGGGCGTGGTCTTAAGCCCACAGAGTAGATGCAGCATGTTCATGCACGCTGCCTAGGCTCGACCTAAAAACGAATGATGTGAAAAAGGTCATACCTTTTCAGTGGCATAGCTGAGGATGTATTCAAACCTGCAGGTCACGGGTTCGAATCCACAACAGGGCTGGCTTAGTCTTTCATCCATCTGAAGACAATACGATCTGCCCTGTCGAGTTGGGCAAAAACGTTTGCTTTTGCAACGGTCATGCCAAAAAAAAGAAAAAAATATATAGAAATGTGACCATTGGATTCGTTAATGAGCAGTGCAACGTCCAATATTCTCACCAGCATTAGCGCAACTCCTTTGCCTACGGTCAAGGTGCATATTAACCTTGACCTCTCTAGACGCTTCGGTGCAATTATCAGTCAAGTCAATTCGTCGAAGTTATTCGCTCGTAGTTATCTCAGTATGCCTCAATACGCCTCGCTTAGTACGAACGTTGTGTTGTAACGCAGCTTTCCGTGTAGCTGGTGGAAACAGCCCTCCTGCTTACCTTGATGCGGTGTGCCCAATGGGGGAGGGGACGGAGTGAAGGCGCATGCAGACTGACAGTGAAGCAACATTCACGTGACCCGGTTTGCATAAATATGGATAACCGCACGTGATCCTTGGTTGCCATGCTGACTGAAAAAAAACCCGGGAAATCCGCCGAACATAAAACGTGCCCCATCTCTGTTTTTCTACTAAGCTGAAGCAGCTTCTTGGCCGCCTTATAGGCATTCTGTTACTTTCTGCGCCAGCACGTTTGATCCTGAGAGAAATCATTTTAAAAGATTCTGTCAAAATGGAAACGCAGTAATCGTGTCTGCCCATTAAGTTACCCATGTTAATAAAGATTGTGCAACCATCGTTTTTACAATCCATAGCTTTAATTTATTTGTTAACGTTCTTTCGCTGTTTTATGGTTATTGCATATTCTTGGTAAGGTTTTGTGAAAAGCAGATTTATGTACAGAAAGAGCCAACTCAATGTTATCTCAAAACTTTACAGCCTTGTTGTGTTCAGGTGAAACAAAACTTCTGTTCTACTGGCTATGTACAGCCATCTAGTGGCTGCTAAAGTATTTTTTTGAATTAGTTATGTACACGGCCATATACTGCATACATTCAGACTTTTTAAGCTACATTTTCTCAAAAGGGACCCATTTTTCACAATTAACTTTTAAGTGGATCTGTTGCCCAAGTGGGTTCTAGGTGCAAGCCAAATTTTAAGAAACCTGATGGACAGATGTAAGGTATTTCAGAGTTTTTAATTATAACATAGTTAACTTTAATTTGACATAAGTTTACAGGCTGCAAGCACCTGATTTAATTTCTAGTGGATAATTGAAATTGGCGGCCTTTTGTTGAAAAGAATGGCATGTTCTAATGCAAGACTTGATTTATGGATTTTCTACGTAAAGTGCAATGCAGCCTTGTATTGTCACTTTGGGTGCATCTAGGTGATGTATGAATGTTGAAAACGTATGTGTACGAAACGGTGGCATCGGCCAGTGTGTATTTATGGTTAGGTAAGAGTATCTTTTGATGAGCTTTTTTATTTGGCTAATAATTTTGGCGACTTTGGAATCTACACAAAGGTTTCCACATTAAAAGTTCATCCCATTTTGGGTTTGGCATGACTAGTTTAATGGATTCGTCAAGATGGGAGGGTAGAGATTATAGTTTGTCAAAGTAGCGTTTCCTATTTTAATTCCCTTAGCAGTCTTTGCATCTGCTACAGAAAAAAATAATGAACAGAATTACATCATACCTGGTGTAGAAATAAATCTTTTCTCAAGGATGTTTCTTTGCTTGGTTTGGGGTAAATCTGATAAGTAGTTTTTGAGAAATTGGAGTATGATTTCCTGTTCTACTTCTGTAAATTTTTGTGAATTAATGAAAGCTGTAAATCTGCACTAATGTAGGAACATATCCCATGTGTACTTTTGTGACATTCTTTAAGAATATGGCCCCAATTTAGGTCTGGCGTTAACCAAAAACTTTTGTTTTTATTAACCCCTTCCAAACCATAGTTCACTAACAAATTAATATAAAAACAGCTCTGCAGGAAATCAGAAAGGAAGTGGAGAGCTAAGTAGGTTTCCCAAGATAAAATCATCTATTCCCTGGCTATTACAGGCTATAAAACCTTAATAAAGGAGGAGAAGACTAAATATTTCTCTGACAAAATCTCACAATCAAAGAACTCTACTAAAGAACAATTCGCCACGGTCAAAAGCCTGGCGAAAGCACCAGAACCCACTTTTAAAAAAACTGCAGCCTTGACTTCTGCAATTCGCTGGCTACGTTTTTCCAGTCCAAAGAGGAAGAGGTCTACAATACTTTCAATGTCAACATGCAAAACATCACAGATTCTGCCATAATTTCAGATACCACCTATATCAACAGTCTGCTGGAGACCTTTTCTCCCCTGGACTTGGAAAAGGTACATAAATTAGTCTTTGCAACCAAATCAGGCTCACCTCTTGATTCATGTCCGCCTTCGATAATACACCTCGCGCCAGACATGGTCAGCGAATCACTGAGGGAAATCTTTAAAGAAATCTTAAGAACAGGACTATTTTCGGTTAAATGGAAAATGGCATCAATTGTGCATTTAATAAAGAAACCCAACCTGGATCCTTTGGAACCCAGCAGTTATAGTCCCATCTCCAGACTGCCAATTCCATCGAAAGTCCTGGAAAGACTACATCTGGAACTTCCTTCCTTCATTAACTTAACTACTAGATTCTACACAATTTGACTTCTGGGAAGCTCATAGCACGAGAGTCTGTTTTGATTGCAGCAACAGAAGATCTGAAATCAATCCTAGATGGAGGGAAGGCAGCCTTGATCCTACTGGGCCTCTCGGCATCCTTCAATATGGTTGACCATCTTATACAAACTAACCGACTCTCGAAGGTTGGAATTAAAAGTACTGCCCTCAAAGATATAAAGTCTTTCCTGTCATATGGGGAAAATGTGGCATTAGGCTAATTCACTTCGGTTAGCGTAAAGCTACCTTGTGGTGTTTCGCAGGGCTCATCATTGAGCCCTACCTTGTTCAATCTATACGTAGCCCCACAAGCACGGCTCATCCGATCTTATGGTTTTTCAGCCGTATCCTATGCTGATGATACTCAGATTATTGTCTGTGTCAAGCAATTTTTAATATCTGTGTGACTCAGATCAACAACTGGATGCAGCTTAACTGCCTAAATTTTAATTCTTGTAAGTCAGAGGTTCTACTCCTAGGAAACGGCACCTCTTTCTGATCACCCATCTGGTGGCCTAAGGACATGGGGACGCTTCCTTCACCTGTAAAGAAGGTGCGTAATCTAGGAATTATCATTGATAACAAGCTGACCTTTAAAGATCAGATCAATGCCTTGGTATCATGGTTTTTTTTAAAAATCTTGAAGTTGATTAAAGGTATCTGTCCATCCGTTCCAAATGATCTTCAGAAGACAGCTGTGACCACCCTGGCCCTATCTAAACTTGACTATGGAAATGCCCTATTCCTAAACATTAAAAAAAACTTCTGCAGAAATTACAAATGCTGCGAAATGCCTCGGCATGCCTACTTTTGTGCATTCCTAAATCTCGATCTGTATCCCAGGTTCTGGCTTTCAATTGACAAAAGAATCATGTTCAAATCATTGTGCATTGCTTTTAAAGCATTGCGTAGTGTTGGTCCAGATTACTTAAACCATTGCTTTACCTGATACATTCAATCTAGGAATCTGCAATCACCTACTGCCAAAGTTCTAGTGATTCCCAGAACAAAGATCTTCCTGGAGTTGAAAAAGTGTAATCGCAGGAACAGCTAAACTGTGGAACTCGCTTCCTATCACATTAAACGCAAGTCCTAATCTATGGTCCTTTAGGGAAGCACTAAAAACCTGGCTTTTTAGCATCTAACACTGTTCTTGTATACTCCACCTCTCAGAAGCAGCACCAAGACGCCTGTGGTATTAAAGCGCTTTATAAAATTCAAATCATTAAAATTCTATCTCTCTCTGTCTACTGGCTGGCTTCACTGAGTGACAGCATTCTACCCTTTCACAAGGAGCATATCGGCATGTAAAGTAGTTTTGTTCAGTACCAGGAACTACTGTGGCAATGTGTTTTTATTTTTTTTAGACCAGAACTTTTTTCTTTTGCTTATGTTTATTATAATGAGGGCCCGGTAGCTCCCACAACAATAAAGTTTCACAGAAAACAAGACGCGTATTGAATAACCAAAAGGTTGCCCACCAATGTCGTACCTCTTGGCTTTGTCAATGCTTCTTAATTTTCATGTTTCCTCTAATTTTGTTGAAACTGGTTCCACTGATTTTAGATTATGAATATTTTTGGGAAATACTTGCATGCATCAACACAATTTACTCAATGATGCTTCAAAGAAATGGTACCTAAAATTTCACAGTAGCTTAGCAAAACGTTTTTTCCCTAGTTGCATTTTTTATGAACATTTTATTTTGAAAGCAAAGAGTCATTAATCTTGTTTTCAAGCTTTTGTATATATTTGCATCGAATCGGAGATCATCCTGGAAGCATATGTAGCCTCATATTATACTTTGCAAATGTGTTCACATTTTTATTCTGCAGCCAGTACCACAGCAGTCTGAACTTAGATTTCCTTAGAGTGCTCACTCTAATAAAGGTTTTGTATTAATGAACCATAAATACAAGTTCAAACAGCATTAACATATGGACACAAATATTACCTTAATTACAGACAGTGCCCTTCCCTGATCCATAATGTGGTGCTGTAATCTGGCACTCAAAGGGTTTGTGCTTCAGGGGGTTTGACCTACTTATCTCAAAAGGCAACTAAACAAGAAAACATGTCCTTGACCCAAAACAACGCGTCCTGGGCTATAGGAATTTCACACCCCTGCTTATTAACGTTCAAAGGTGCAGTGTTTATACTCAGTGATAGAAAAGGAAGAACGTGAAGCATTTTAAAACATTTGTGTGGTTAACAATATTTGTTATGCAAATGGATCAAACATCACTGATGGAAATCTTTTTTATACTGTAGAAGGGGGAAAAGCTGCTCCTAGGTTGATGTAGGGGATATACTAAATGCAAGATTTTTCATTTCATCTGAGGTACGTGCTTGGATGCCACAATATTAAAATCTGATACTATCTCAAATTTACCATTGAATGACATCGATTCGGATATTGAAGACTGAATTGTGGCATCTGTAGAGGAGAGGTGTGGTAGTGGAGCCTTAAGTGTGAGGATTGGAAAGCGGGTATAGAGTAAGACTAAAAAATCCAGGAAGTTAATTATGGGTGTAGTGAAAGGATGCATCTGAAAGAAACACATAGTGATAGATTCCTTACCTTAAAATATCCCCAGGCGTCAGACTGAATCCGGAAAGTTTTCGTCAGCAGTACCTCTGCACGTCGGTAGGTGGCGTCGTGCGGCTCCGCGTCCGTCGTTGGCGTCGTGGTCGCCGAGATGACGTCGCGGGCGCTACTTAGACGCCGCCCACGCGCGCTGGCGTCAGTTCTTTCTTTTTCCGCGCCAGCAAGCGCAGATCCGGGAAGAGCAGGAACCCCCAGTCAATTTTTGACTGACTTGTTGAGGCTTTTTGTCTCTATTTGTCATTGAGTCTTCGACTCCTGGTGCAGTTAGGATGCCCGGTTTTAAGTCCTGCGCGGACTGTCACCGTATGATGTCGGTGACGGACCCGCACTGTGTGTCTTTTCTGCCTGGGGCGCGACCACGACCCCAAGTTGTGCCCCGACTGCCGGGCCATGGCGCCGAAGTCTTTGCGGGAGCGGTCCCGAAAGTTGCTGGAAGCCCTGCAGTCGGCTCCGCGCCATTTGAGGTCCCGGTCCCGTGGGAGGTCGAGGGACCGTGCGCTGAGTCATCACCATCGGTCTTCGGGATCCAAGTCTTCGCACTCGGGGTCAGGTAAGGCGAAGCACAAGAAGTCGAAGAAACGCCATCGTTCTCCGACTTCCCCTCGCCGGTCGTGCGACGAGGGTGTGGGTGGTGCCTCCGGCGGAGCCTGCGCAGTCGCCGTCGGCCTACCCGCCCTTCCCGGGTCCGTCGGCGACTCCGGCCCAAATACAGGAATTCCTGTCGGCCATGGCTCGCCCCTTTGGGCCGTCTGGTCCCGCTGGTGCGCCTTCGGGCCCCACGGTCCCGACTGGGGGTCCTCGCCTTTCCTCGCCGGCGGCTCCGGCCTCGGCGTTGCAGGACCCCCCTGGATCCAGGTCTGACCTTATGACACCTCCACCGACGTCGACCCCACCGGCACCACTTCTGACGCCGCCCGCTCCTCGGGACGACGTCGACCCCGGTTTCAACCCCGCAGTGAACGCGGCGTTGAGCCGGCGTCGATCGATGCCGTTCTCGACATTGCTCGGGGATTTCTATCCCCATGTCCATGCTCCTTATTTTAGGCCTGTTGAACAGCCTGAGGAGGTAGGGGAGGACTGGGAGGGGTCTGAGGATCCTCTCGCCGCTGCTTGCGAGTTTGAACAGGACTGGGCTGAGGAGTTGGGGGACGCCAGTGGTCTGGATACCTCACCAAACCTTGGCATGCTGTCTCCTCCTACCCTGGCTACGGAGGAGGGTGCTAGTTATGCTGTAGTGTTGCGTAGGGCAGCCGAGGCCCTACACCTCGAGCTCCCTACTGTGGCCGTCAGGACTAACCTCCTGACAGAGGTGCTTCAGCCAGCAGCTACTTCTGCGGAGCCGCTGCTTCCCTTCAATGAAGCCCTTTCTGACGTTCTTTTGGGCACTTGGTCCAGGCCCACCACAGTGGCTCCTGTGGATAGGAACGTGGCCCGACGCCATCGCCCGGCTCCGGGTGACCCCATTTTCCTCTCCCAACATCCCACCCCCGAGAGCTTGGTTGTCCAAGCCTCTGCTTCCCCGACCGCCTTCCCTTCCGCACCACCGGATAGGGAATTCAAGAAACTGGATCAGTTCGGAAAGAAGATTTTTTCTTCCGCCAGTTCTGCGCTGCGGTCCGTGAACACTGCATGCCTCTTGGGCCGTTATTCCCACTCTCTGTGGGATACGGTGGCGCAAGTGCTGCCCCAGTGTCCGGAGGAGGCCCGGCCAGCTCTCTCCCAGGCTGTTGAAGAGGGGAGAGACGCAGCTAAGTTCATGATTCGTTGTGGCCTAGACACCGCCGACTCACTGGGCAGATCGATTGCAACGACGGTGGCGATTCGCCGCCACGCCTGGTTGAGGACAACTGGATTTTCGGGGGATGTCCAAAACACACTTATGGACCTGCCCTATGATGGCCGTCGCCTCTTCGGCGACAAAGCAGAAAGCGCGTTGGAGCGGTTTAAGGACTCATGGGCTACGGCCAAGTCCTTGGGACTCTCTGCAGTCCACCCTCCTCTGCATTCTGCTTTTCGCTCCTTTCGTGGCACCGGACGGGGCGCCCCGCAGCGTTCGCAACAGAGCCACAGTCCTGTGCAGCAACCATCCCAGCGCGGACGCGGGTTCCGCCGTGGCGGACCAAGGGGCCAGCGGGCGGGTCAGTCCACCTCCACCCCGACCACCACTGCCTCCAGACCTTCCTAGTCCGAACTTTCAGGCCCATCAAACGCCAGTGGGTGGCAGGCTTCGCCATCACCTCCCCCACTGGCGCACCATCACTTCGGACAGGTGGGATTTAGAGATAGTCCGGAGGGGCTACTTCCTCCCCTTCGAGACTACTCCCCCATCCATGCCACCTCAGTACCACCGCATGACGGGGGGATCACTTGGTGCTTCTTCAGCAGGAAGTTGCGGCCCTCTTGGCCAAGGGGGCCATCGATCGCGTTCCGCCGGCAGAAATAGGTCGTGGTGGCTATTCCCACTACTTTCTGGTACCCAAGAAGGACAAGGTCCTGCGTCCTGTCTTAGACCTCCGGAACGTCAATCGCTTCCTCCGCAAAGAGAAGTTCAAGATGCTCACTCTGGCTCAGGTCTTGTCTGCTCTCGATCCACAAGACTGGATGGTAGCGCTAGACTTGCAAGATGCCTATTTCCACATATCAATCCTGCAAGCCCACCGGCGTTACCTGCCGTTCACGGTAGGCCACGAGCACTTTCAGTTCACAGTGCTCCCTTTTGGCCTTACCAGCGCCCCTCGGGTGTTCACGAAAGTGATGGCGGTGGTCGCAGCTCATCTGCGCAGATCAGGGGTTTCAGTCTTCCCCTATCTCGACGACTGGTTGTTGAAGGCGGGCTCGCCCCAGGCAGTCGTCTCCCACCTCCAGACTACGGCCGACCTCCTGCCCTTGCTGGGGTTCTCCATCAATGTGCCGAAGTCGCACCTGATTCCCTCTCAGAAGCTCCTCTTTATCGCAGCGGTTCTGGACACGGCACAGTTTCGGGGCTATCCTCCCGAACAGCGAATCCGGGATATTCGGGCTCTGATTCTGATCTTTCAGCCCTTGTCCCGGGTTTCGGTCAGAGTGTCTCTGAGGCTGCTGGGCCTCATGGCCTCCTGCTGATCGATGGCAGATGCGGGCTCTGCAGTGGGACCTGAAGTTCCAGTGGGCGCAGCATCCGGGGAACCTGTCCGATCACGTCCAGATCTCGGAGGGCACTGCATGACAGTTGCAGTGGTGGCTCACGAACCGGCATTGGGTCGACAGCAGATCCCTTTCCCTTCCCCAACCGGAGTTTACAGTGGTGACGGATGCGTCCCTCCTGGGATGGGGCGGCCACATGGGAGAGGCAGAGATCAGAGGTCTCCGGCGGAGTCCAAGCTCCATATCAACCTTCTGGAGCTTCGGGCGATACGGCTTGCACTGAAGGCATTCCTTCCCTCTGTCAAGGGGAAGGTAGTGCAGGTGTTCACAGACAACACCACCGCCATGTGGTACTGCAACAAACAAGGCGGGGTGGGGTCGTGGACCCCATGTCAGGAGGCTCTTCGTCTCTGGACATGGCTGGAACATCAGGGCATGTCCCTAGTGGTTCAACACCTGGCAGGTTCTCTGAACGCCAGGGCGGACGAACTCAGCCGCAGGTGCATGCTGGATCACGAATGGTGTCTTCACTCGGAGGTGGTGCAAGGTCTCGTTCAGCAGTGGGGAGAGCCTTGGTTAGATCTATTCGCCACCGAAGAGAACGCGCAATGTCATCAGTTCTGCGCGTTGGAATTTCCAAGGCGGCACTCGCTCGACGACGCTTTTCGTCGCAAGTGGAGTTGCGGTCTGTTGTAAGCCTTTCCGCCTATACCACTTCTGCCCAGAGTGCTGAAGGAGGTCAGGCACGACCGGGCACAAGTCATCCTTGTTCCCCGGACTGGGCTCGAAGAGTATGGTATCCCGAGCTACTCAGTATGAGCATCGATCCTCCGATCAGACTGCCTCTTCGGGAGGATCTTCTGTCGCAGCAGCAGGGGATGGTCCTCCACCCGAACCTGTCCAGCCTCCACCTCTTTGCGTGGCGATTGAGCGGTGGCAGTTGATTCCTTTCGACTTGCCTCCTGAAGTTTGTGATGTCATTCTGGCAGCCAGGCGTCCCTCCACTAAGTTGGTATACGCCTGCAGGTGGAACAAATTTGTGGCATGGTGCACAGCAAAGGCTGTGGATCCCCTTTCTGCCCCTCTTTCACAAGTCCTTTTGTTCCTTCTTTCTTTGGCCCAGCAGGGCTCTGCTCTGGGCACTATCAAGGGCTATCTTTCTGCTATTTCGGCCTTTCTCAGGCTCCCTGATCAGCCCTCTCTTTTCAAGTCCCCTGTTGTAAATAAATTTCTCAAAGGCATTACGCACCTTTTTCCTCCTATTCCTTTCGTGATGCCACAGTGGGACTTGAATCTGGTTCTTACATACTTGATGTGCGCTCCCTTTGAGCCCCTTCACAACTGTCCTCTTCGTCTCTTGACCTTGAAGACTGCTTTCCTGGTGGCCATCACCTCCGCTAGGCGACTGAGTGAGCTCCAGGCTCTTTCTTGTAAGCCTCCTTTCCTATCAGTCCATCCGGACAAGGTTGTGCTCAGGCCCCGTCCTTCCTTTTTGCCAAAAGTTGTTACGGCCTTTCACATTGGGCAGACTATTACCTTGCCCACCTTCTTTCCACCTCCGCATCCTTCCAGAGAGGAAGAGAGGCTCCACCGTCTGGACCGAAAACGTGCGCTCTCATTTTATCTCAACCACACGCGACGGTTCCGAGTGGATGACCAACTCTTTGTTGGCTACGTTGGCACCAAGAAAGGTCGGGCGGTACACAAGAGGACTATCTCCCGCTGGGTCGTCTTGTGTATCAAAGCCTGTTACTCTTTGGCTAAAAAAGAACCTCCGGTGGGACTGCGTGCTCATTCCACCAGAGCTACTGCAGCCACTACTGCATTGGGACGTGGTGTCCCCCTGCAAGACATCTGTCAGGCAGCCATGTGGGCCTCGCTGCACACGTTTACTAAGCATTATTGCCTGGACAGCCAAGTCCTGAGAGACGGCTTCTTTGGCTGTTCTGTTCTCCGTGACTTTCTGGTGTGATTTTGGTTCGCAGACCCACCACCGGGGTTGGTATTGCTGGGGTATCTATTCTAAGGTAAGGAATCTATCACTGTGTTTCTTTCAGATGAACAAGTTACTTACCTTCGGTAACGATATATCTGTAAGAAACATTAGTAGTGATAGATTCCTTACCGCCCCACCCATCCTCCCCGTTCTAAGGACTGATTTCTAGGGTTAAGGTTATCCCTTTCAGGGCCCTAGTTTCAATGCACCTGTGGTCAGTATCTTGCATGGCTCTGCGTTCCTGGCGCGGAAAGTCGTGTACAGAACTGATGTCAGCGCACGTGGGCGGCGTCTAAGTAGCGACCGCGACGTCATCTCGGCGACCATGACGCCAACGACGGACGTGGAGCCGCTCAACGCCACCTACCGACGTGCAGGGGTACTGCTGACAAACTTTCCGGATCCAGTCTGACGCCTGGGGATATTCTAAGGTAAGGAATCTATCACTACTAATGTTTCTTACAGATATATTGTTACCGAAGGTAAGTAACTTGTTCAACAGTGCGGGTGATAGCACCTTGTTCAAGAATTTCTACATGATGTGGTCTGTATTGAAGCTGGGGAATGATATCCTGTACATGCAGGACACTTTGCTGTGTTTCATGAGCCTGAGGGAGATAGTACTGTTTTTAGTGCATGAGGGTCATAGTTATGTAGTTGCACTTATATAGTATTTACTTCCTCTGACAAGGCTTTGAAGCACTTTACGTCTAATTTCATGCTGCTCTGTTTTGCAAGGTGTTTTTTTTTTAAAGTGGTTATTGTTGGTTATTGAGATTAGCCTTGTGCTCTTAAGGAAACCATTCAATGCAATTAATCAATTTCTATGTAGGTAGATTACATTGGTAGTGTTTTTTAGTGGGGGTATATACAAATTTATTCAGTAGTTGGTATTAATGAGCTGCATTAGATTAGGTATTGTTTGGTAGCAAGGTTACTACTTTTAAAGGAGAGGTATGATCTTTGAAATGAGGTGCGGGCAGTTTGCAGGAATGCAATCATAGGGATTAGGCGCACATGCATGTGACTTAGGGTAGGCTGTTCTCAGAGAGAGCAAGCATGCAGAGAATGGAAAAAGAGAATCATTTGAAAGAAAGACCAAACAATTTGAAAAACTTCTTTGAACTTAAAACATCATTCAGGGTCTTCAGGAATCGGAAGTCTTTTTTGGATAGCATGGACATCTGTAGAAAGTGGTGTGAAGTCATTAAAGAGGAAAACCAGAAATTATTCTTGTTTTTTCTGGTGGCAAAAAATTGATATCGGGATAGAAAAAAAATCAGGATTTGTGTACCGTGTGATAAAACATATGGTCGAATCTTCAGTCATGCTTTACAAATGTCCTTAGAAAGCATTGAAAAAAATGGTACATATTTGTGGGCACTTTGTGGGCAAAAGGCTATATGGACAGTTTGGTATAGTTATGGAAGCTCATTTTTCCCCTAAATGGCCAAAAGTGACATAGTAAAAAAAATTTAAGAAAAGTATCACCACTGATGCAGTGATAGTTTAAACAGTGTTGTCGAGAGGATATCCGGAATGTATTGTGGCGGACACTGGTCCCCAGGAAGTACCTGAACAAATTAAGGCATTTTGTGAATGTATGACATTCAACAATAAAACATGGCATTATATGACCCATTGGTGCTTTGCAGTTGGAAAACAACCCCAATACCAAGAGAACGAGAGAGAGAGCGAACGAGAGAGCGAGACGGACGTCATCCAAAGACATTTAATGACTACAGACTGTATTGATATGCATCATGTTTTAAATATTTGCTGGGTTTTATTTACGTTTTTTGTTTGTTCTGGAAAGGGAACTGTGTTGCATCCATTGAATGCTGAATAAGGCCAAGATATATTACAAACCATAACTCACACATCAGATGCAATGCTTATTACCTCCTAATATTTTAACAAGTGAGGACCTATCAACCTATCTTTAAATTACAATGCCTAGCCAAAAAACATTCTGTATCAATAGTTGTCAGTCATAATGTTAACTGTAAGGGAACACGTTCTGTATAGAGTAAGCATTTGTCATCTGTGAAATCGTTTGTTACATCAAAAGTGAGTTTGGAGCATTGTATTTTATTTATTAGTTATGATTTACATGACAGCTGTGTTAACTATGGTTTGTGAAACACCAGGATCTTTTCGGAGTGACACGTGCCGGCTCATCAAGAATTAATCAGTTAACTAATTAGTGAAAAAGCATAAGCCATACACTGTGTGCTGCTATCCGCCTTGGAGTCTCCAGTCTAGTGATTGGAGACCTGTTTTTACATGTTAATTCCATCTTAACACTTACATCTTACAAAATTAAAAGCGTGTGAAACCAGTTTCACAACATGGTTAAGAACAGTCTGTCTGTGAAAAGTCATCTAGTTTCAGTGCCTTCAGTAGGCACAAAGGGCTTTGTGCTTTCCCATAATAAAGGAATCTAGCATTTCATCATCTAATGGCAACCCCAAAATAATTTTGGCTTTTTCCATTCAGAGTGCTAAGGGCCACAGACTGCCAGTGGATCATGGAGAAAGAACACTTCCTCACTTTGTGCTCCCCCCCCCCCATACTTTAAAAAAATGTGAATCCAGAGGATCTACAAATTGATAGTGAAATTAATTAAGATGATATGCAGTTGATTAACGCACTGAATCCTGCTGAACTTTTACAACTAAAATATTTCAGAATCTACTGCACTGATGCACACAAATTCACAAAAGGGCGATATTCTGAGAAAATTGCTATCGACATGCCAATTTTGGTGTAATTCTATTCAGATATGTTGTCTTTAGGAGTGATAAAAATTCCCATATGTAGTTGAGTGGGAAATAACTTTTTTGATGCTTCCTCCCTCTTTAACTTGCCCATCCACCTTGCACTGCCCTGAATAGATATGCATGAAACTTGACAGGCCAAGACATTTTAATTTACGCTCATTGTCTGCCAGATTTCATGTTGGTTGGTTAAAGGGTGTAATTTTATTAGCAAACCAAAAATCTCCTTTTCAACATGTGCACATACAAACGCATGTACGTCGCCACTGTGTAGTTTAGGTTCAGCCGCACTCGCTGCATGATGAGCCAGGAACTATTAACCCTAAGGACGGATCTGCACCAAATGTTATATCTGCTTGTCTTAGTCCGCTCCATTCTGGCATATTAATTTTTATGCAGATCCATGCAAGGTTAATTAAAAAAAAAGAAAAGTTTAAGGGGGATTGGTGAAAAAGATGTGTTTTCCCATGTAACTCCCATAAGACATTTTGCCAAAGCCGCTGAACGGATTTTACCGCAAACTTATCTTAAAAGCAAAACTTTCATGAAAGTGTGCTTAGCCTGGTTTGCGTGTCAGTATTTTTTCCAGACAGAAGCGTTTGAAACAAAGTTGCCAAGCGGACTTTAATGGAGTAGTGATTTTGTATATCTGTGACGTTTAATCCTGTTAAGGTTCGTGGATCTGATATGTGAATATCAGCAGAGAGGGGTTGGGGGGGGGGCTCGAAATTAACTGTGAAAAGAACCAGTTAAGAACTGAGTTATGGTTTTGGCATAAACGTGCAAAACCACTAAAATTCACCAGTTCTTGTATGCAACGCATGCCATAACTGGCGTTGCCCGGTGTATAAAAAGTACAAAATGCCCATTTCAATGGGGAACACAAAAAATAGGCTGACTACCAAGAGTAAAACACCGCTACTTGTGCCACCTGCATTGCTCAAAATATGCACACAACCAGCTCATAACACCAATTTACCAACAGTATAAAAACAAAGAAAAGAGCAGTCAAGCGAAAACCATGGTGGGTAGCGTGAGTTATGATGTGTTGTGTGCTGGTTGAGCCAGAACTGTAACTCAGTTTTTAACTGTTGTTTTCAGGGATAAACTACCCCCTGCGTACATTAGAAATCACTGAGTTCTGTCACCATATAGAATAACGAGGCCCAAAGTAGAGTTACTTCATAAGGTCATGGAACTCGGAGATGACTTTCCATATCCTTTTAGCTAATGCAAAGAGGAGGGTGTTTTATACCTTATAATGCATGGTTACACCATCAACTTTCGCACAAACTACTTAATTCCTTGGTGTATTGCTCTTAATGTGAGATGGGTAGTATGTTTTCACACATCAAGAAATAAAGTAGAATCTGAAGTGCAAAATTAAACACACCAAAAAAGTAGTTGGCAATTTGTTGCAAAAATATATTAAAATCAGTTTCAACATAATGCTATGCTTCATTGTGTAGAAACGTGCTGTGATACTTTCTTTAGTGTAATAACCCATAGTCTGGAAAGAAATAAACCAGTTAGCTTAAATATTTCTTCTTTCTGCTGATCACTGTTAATTTTTAGGCAAACTGATCTGAACAATGTGAAGCCAGTTTTCCTTTTCATTGTTTAAACTCTAGTTGGTAGTATGCTATTAAACCTTCTTTTTACCTTGACGGCTGTCTGGTATCTGGCATTACGATGTCACAACTCAACTGCATTAACTTAATACGTTTGAGCAGCAACATAATTTCATTATTACAGGTGACTAGACATCACAGCTCAAGTGTAAAAGTAGTAGAGATGGGATTGCAGACTCCCTTGTATTATATATAGTGTATATATACACACAGAGGGGGAAACAGCCTTAACAAAGCTGGCATTACAATGCAATGCTTTTACCACACAAGGTAGGTATATTTAAGGTAAGCATGTGTGCGTGTTTGTCTGTGTGTGTGTGTGTGTGTGTGTGTGTGTGTGTATATATATATATATATGTATATATATATATATATATATATAGTTGGTGGTGATCCAGCGCTAACCATAAAATTTCTTCTCCTAGATGCTTTTGGACGTCCAGGTACAATTATCCCTCTCAAACACAACTATATCCATATGACGGTGGGGCCCATAACACCGCATATACATTCACTCTCTCATATATTCCCTGGATCTCATCCGTCCTTACCTAGGAGAAAAACAGTTAAATGATATGCTGGAAGGAGATGGGATACCTTTTTATAAAAATGACATAATACTTCTCAAACTCTACGGTATTCCGCTCATTGGTCGATGGACCAACTAGTAGGAATCAGTTGATGGTGATTAAGACCAGCTCAATCACTATAAACCTTTAAACATTTACATTTATCATTGAGCTAAAGAACCACTGACTCATTGGTTTAAAGATAATAAAGTTTATATAAATTTTAGAAGCATGAATAAGTTCAGATTTATCATTCAGGTTATTACATTTAGCATCATTATAAGAATAAATGGAAATTGCAATGCATACCTATTAGATGGAAAAATAAAGTTCGTCACAGCAAGAACTCCCAAAAGATCTATCTGTTCTGAAAAACAGGCCTTCTCGTTCCTTTCCCTTTTAGGATCTTAAGAATAAAAGTCTAATAGTTTTAAATTGAAAAAAATCTATTGAAAACCATAAAGGTTCTCAAATAGCAGCGTCTTATGCTCAATCAAAAATATAAAATAGCAGCAGCAACCGCAGCATCAGTTCATAAAATGGCAGCGTTGAATTCAACAGCATCAAAAAAACAGCTGACGACCAACCGCAACAGCTAACCCCCTCCCCTCCAAGAGTAGGTCTTCTTATACCCTAATACTAGCTTACTAAGTGAAAATGTTACATCTTTATGGCGAGATTCTCTCTAATTGGTCCATTCGGGTCAGTATACATTTCATTATGAATATCAATGTTTCAACCAGTTCTTTGTGGCAAATTTATACTTTTGTCGTTTCACACGGGTTCATGACATTCTCCCTTAGTTCATGGTTTTCAAACTGTATCTTTTTCTGATACTTTTCAGTCGGTCAGGTTATTGTCCATTCATTTATTCATTGCGACTTCTCACGCTTTTCGCTGTCTTGCTTTGGCACACGTTTATGCGATAAGGTCATCACAGCCTTGACCACGCTTCCATCCTAGGCTTTGGAACGATCACATGATCTCTCTTGTTCACGGCCTTTCTCTCTTTCATAACTCCTCTCGCGCCTGCGTATTCTAGCTTATGGCGGCCATTTTAGATCGCTGTTCAACAGGCCTAAGCGCACTATTATAAAGATAAACAAAACATAGTTAAGAATAAAGAATATAAGCCTTTTCGTTTCCCTCCCGTCACTCTACGTACCCCAATTAGGTATTACCTAGCAAAAGCGACATATAAAGCCATCCCTTACTTACCAATGCTTTGTTTTGCCACTTACACAGTTTATTTCCAAGCACAAATCATGCATTTATTATTCTAATTAGTACGCAAATATTAGACTTGTTATTCACGTTGACAATTGTAAGTAAATTAGTTTGCACATAAATAGCGTGTTACCTTTAACCCTTTACACGTAACATACATGGTTGGTTTATTTACTTAAGACGAACTTGTGTGTTATTTTACGTAAATATTAGAAGGTTCAAATTTTTCAATTACCCTGCTCCATCAACTCCCCCTTTGGTGATTTTTAATATCACCACATAAACCCATGTTATACAATTCTATCAGATAGCATATTTCCTTGTCCGTTTGTTTTTGTTAGTTTACACAACTGTATCTCTTTCAACTTGTCTCTTTGTCTTTTTATACATGTTTTGTTTTGTTTTATTTCTTCTAGTTCTATTTCACCCATTTCTCTCTCTCTCTCTTTGTCTTGTTTTCCTTTTCTATTTTATTCTGCCTTTTTTCTCTTTATTCATGTAATGATTAGCTTCAGTACTAAAACTACTATGATTATTATGGTTGCTACTATTATGACTTTCCCTACTATTAATTTACTCATTCTAGTAAACCAATTTATTACGGAGGAAAAACTCTTACCAAGTTTTCCTAATGCATTTTCAACCTCCAGTGGAACAAGTTCTTTGTGCAAATTGGTAATATTCTTAATATACTTTTGTATATTTTCACTTTTATCTGGAATGTAAGTGCAACAATGTTGGACTTTCAGCATTCCACAGACTCCACCCTCTTTTGCCAAAAGAATGTCAAGGGCAAGTCGATTTTGCATCACCATAGCTCTCATGGCAACCATTTCGGTATTTACCATCAAGAACCCTCCAGCAGTATCTGTAGATAAACGATCTACTACTGTGGATAATTTCCGAATTTTAAATGCATTCAAAGATATTCCCACTGCTGGTATCAATGCTCCAAAAATATCACCACCTATTTCTGAGAAACTTTCCCTTTTTCTACGTGTAAATGTCTTAATTATTTCATGTGTTCCCTTTTCTGTTCTATCCATATGAAAAATCTTTGGAAAGACCAGGCCTAAATAACATGATCCATACCAATGGTCCGGCAACCTGTAATAAGCTCTGTTACCACAAATGTAATATATCCCAGGAAATATTGGATCTTTTCCCCCTTTGAATCCCCATCCGCCTAAAATTTTATAATTGTCATGGCAATCACTGAAACCCACAAAATAATTGTCATATCTTGTTCTATTTCTTCTAATGCACAACCTTCCCTGTTGGGGCCAATCCAGAGTCATAGCTGCATTTGTCTTTTCCTTGTCATGATTTTCTTCCTCAAACGCCCAAAGAGGTGTTTTTGTCCCTTCTATCACTTTTCTTTGAAATTTCACTCTTCTATTCTCGACCAATTCTAAAAATACCTTTTCTTCATTTCTTAACTCACAGGTAAGGTTGTTTTTCACTATATCATCTAATGTTAGAATCTTATCTTCTATGAAAAATTCACCAAATGTTTTTGCTCCTTTCACTTTATTTAGTTCTGAAACTACAGGAATCTTTGCAAAAATCTTATCTATATTAGTGTAATAATATTCTAATCTTCCTGTCTTGTAAAATAGACTTGCTAAAACACTACGTTATTCCATACGTCGAAGGAAGGTGATGATAGGTTACACCTTCTGCGACAGACGCAGGTAATTGCATACAAACATAACAATCTCTTACATCCATTGTTTCTACATACTCATATAATAATTTAATAAAAACATTCTTTGAAAAATCTGTTATTGATTTGTCTTTATGTAACTCGGCATTACTTTTTAATATAGCGGTCTCTTGACTATTGGCTCCCTTTTCTTTCACTGTTTTATTAAACGTTTCTTCTACAGCTAAACTAATTGGAATGGTGATCGCTAAAATAATCCATACTGTCATTAATAATCCTGTACAAAAGAAGCACATTTTACACCACCTGCTTAAGAACTCAAATTTACACTTTCTATTTTTAGTATCTTCCATTTTTGTTCTATAATCTAATTTATTATGTACAGGGAAAATGTGTCACCACACCTCAGAAATGACTTCTTAGCCACCCTGCACTTTCACTTTGTCTTCGTTTGGTACTTTCTTTTAATTCTTTTCAGAACTCTTTCTTGTCAAATCCAGTGTTTTGTCCAGTCCGGTAGAAATTCGTTCAAATTTTCTTTAGATTTGTTGCACTTCACCTTCACCCATTTAGTTTGCAACTTTCTTCTGGTTTCTCGTGAGTGATCTCTTCTTCTTTGATGTCAGTTAAAGCAATGTATAGCCATTCAGGAGATCTATACTTCAGATTTGCTTTCTTTATTCTTTTTGTTTTCTGCAAGTGTTTTCCACCTTGTGTCTCTGGTTCTTTTTGACTGGTTATCTCATTTACTTGCTCTGCACTTTTTCCATCTAGCCTTATGATCTTGTATCTCAGTTTTCTAACTTCGTTGGGCCAATTGTCTCCTTTTCTTGGCCTTTTTGGTTCACTCTCTTTTTCCTCTCTTTCTGTTCTCCAAGTTCTCTTTCTCGACTCTAGTTTCCTGTTTCCTTCTTCTCCACTTTCTTCTGATTCTGTCTCAGTTCTTCCTTTATTGTCTCTTATCTTAACTTTTATAATTTCATTTCTTTCTTCTATTTGTGGTTTTTCTCGTGTTTTCTTATGTTCACCTACTTCTGTCCCTCCTCGGGGTTCTTCCGAATTTGTGTCAATCTCTCTATCTGTGTCTAGATTTCCCTGTTCTTTTGTTCGTCGATCTGTCCCTATTGCTCCTCGGGGATCTTCTGATTTTTCTAACTTTCTATTTGAAACTCTCCCTTCGTCTATTAATATTGTCTCTGAAGTGTTTTTACCACAACTTGTACTTGGTTGCTCACTGTTACTGTCTCTTTGTTCCGTTTCTTCTATATTATCAAATTTCCAATTTCTTTTCAGACTATCCTCACAATCCGAATGCTCCGTATCAGATGCTGAACTGGTGTTAGATATTTCCAGATGTCGACTCACATGTCGATCTTCAGGTTCTGGAACTTCTACTATTTCCTCCACTCCTCCTGTCGTTGCACTTGTAGTTGGATCTTCCAGATGTCGACTTACAGGTCGATCTTCAGATTCTGGAACTCTGATCGTCTCTTCTTCTACATCAGATGCTGAACTGGTGTCAGATATTTCCAGATGTCGACTCACAGGTCGAGCTTCAGGATCTGGAACTCTGATGGTGTGACTGGCATGTACCCAGTGTTTCACTCCAGCACACTTGACTGCAGTTGTTGTCACCAGGATCACTTGTCGTGGTTGGTCCCAGCAAGGAACCAAACAGTTTTTTCTTCGGTGGACTTTTATTTCAAAATATTTTTATTGAAATTTTTTCTCAGAGAGTGCAGCAAAAGCAGTATATATGCAACCTTTCTCGATAATAACATCCGCCCAGGAATACAACAAGTTCCTAAGAACTACATTTTACCCCCACTTTCAAGCGGCTGAGTTTCGAATATATAACACAGTTTCAACTAGACATGTTGCTTTCCAATAATGTGAGCTAATAACCCACTACCCTCCCAAGAAAATAACATAGTAAAGGAAACTTAATTATCCCTAAAAAAAAAAGGGAATAAATCTAACTAAGATGTCATGGTGCAAATAAAAAGCGCAGAAAAAGAGGTATGAGGTTTGGGTCATCGAGGTCCTCCCTCCGATGGGCCTTGCCGTACCAGCCCCTCCCTACGACAGTGGGGGCTTAGATTAAGAACAAGTGGAGGGCCCTTAGCCGTGGATTGCAAGCTGTCAAAGGAGCCCCTCTGATAGGTATCTGACCAATGGTGACCAAATATAATCGAAGCCTCTCCTAGTGTCCTCAACGATATCAGTCATTCGCTCCAGTGCCAAAGCCCGCCACAATCGTGCATGCCATTGGGTTAGAGATGGGGCCTCCTGTTTCTTCCATGCCGCGGCTACTGACATTTTGGCGGCCCCCAAGCACAGCCACATCACCGATTGGTCACTCTGTGTCTGTCTCTTCAGGAGTGGATCCCGCACCCCCAGCAACACCTGTTCCATATAGTTGGGAATGGGGTAGCCTAAGATAAGTTTTATTTGGGACAGGATCTCCTTCCAGAAAGGTTTGATTACCGGGCAGTCCCACCAAATATGTCTGAAATCCCCCAAGAGCCCACAACCCCTCCAGCACCTGTCGGAGGTTTCCGGGAAAATCGTTTTCAGCTTCTGAGGGTACAAATACCAATCGTACATTATTTTGTAATGCGCCTCCCTCAGATACATGGAACGATTGAATTTCCCTATGTCCCTGCTCAAACGTTCCCATTGCTTGTCTTCTAAAGGGGCCTCCAACAGATTATTCCAAAAGTGCTTAAAGCGCGGCGTCTCCTTGGTGCTCGATTCTTGAATAAGAGCATATAAAAGGAGATGCAGCCCCTGGAAGAGGACCCCGACCCCGCAAACCTTTCGAGAGGAAGCAACTCCCTGGTAGCGGCCTGCCGCACCAGGGGCTGCTGCACCCAGTGTTTCAGCTGTAGGTAGTGGTATTCTTCTTTGTCAGATATTGCAAACTGTGTCTTGCATTTCTGGAAAGTGAGGAGTTCTCCCTTGTCAAACAAATGCGATATCGTGAGGCATCCCCCTCCCTCCAGGCCTCAAAGTGCCCTTCCTGCAAGGCAGGGGGAAACGCAGCATTAAAGTGTATAGGCGTGTAGGGGGATGGAAAAGTCGTAAGCTGAAGCTTAGAGGTGAGAGTGTCCCAGACCTTGAGTGTGGTGGAGGTGGGGGTGCTAATATACGCATTGGGTGGTCTGTCACACTTTGGTTTCCAGAGGAGGTCCCAGATAGTGCGCCCTGTTATCTGTCTATCTATGTGTAGCCAATGCTTCTCCGAGACCCTCAATGACCACTCCGTGAGTACTCGTATCTGAGCTGCTCTATAATAAGATTGAAAGTCCGGTAGCGCCAGGCCCCCTTCCTTGCGTGGTCTAATGAGTAGTTTATATGGAAGTCTGGCCCTCTTTCCCTGCCAAATGAATTTAGTCAGCATGCTTCGCAGTTCTCTAAATAGTCCTCTCTCCACTGGAATAGGAAGCCCTTGGAAAAGATAAAGTAATCGAGGGAGCACATTCATCTTTACGGCATTAATCCTGCCCAGCCATGTGATGTAAGCCGCACTCCAGTTGCCCAAATCGATCTTTAATTGACGCATGAGGGGAGAGAAGTTGGCCTGATACAAGTCCTGCACTCGTGGGGTAAGCTTAACACCCAGGTAGGTAATTTCCGAAGCGGTGCACTGGAAAGGCGTCATCCCTTCGATCACCCTCCATTCCTCTGTGGGTATTGTCAGATTCAAGAGAAAGGATTTTGTCAGGTTGACCTTAAAACCCGCCACCTTTCTAAACGCCTCCAGTTCCGATTGAATGGCCGGGAGAGATACTTGGGGCTCCGTCACCGGGAGGAGCACGTCGTCTGCGAACAGCGAGATCTTATGAGCATCTGTGCCAAAACTCATACCCCTAATCGCCTCGTTGCCCCTGATCCTGTGCGCCAGCGGTTCGATACTCAAAGCAAAGAGAATGGGGGATAAGGGACAGCCCTGTCTCGTCCCTCGTGTTAGGGTAAAGGGGAGGACGCCACCCCGTTCACCAGGACCCGGGAGCTTGGAGAGTGATAGTTAGCACAAATCATTCCAATAAAGGCTTCGCTAAAGCCAAATCGTTGGAGCACCTTAAATAAAAAGGACCATTCCACGCGATCAAAGGCTTTCTCCGCGTCTAGCGAGAGAAGCGCTGTGGGAATGTTCTTCTTGCGGGCCTTTTCAATAATATGAATGATACGCCTCAGATTATCGTGTGTTTGTCTCCCCTTAATGAACCCGGATTGGTCCGGATCTATGAGAGCGGGTAGGATATTCTCGAGCCGTGTGGCTAGGATTTTGGAATAGAGTTTGGCATCCAGGTTTAGAAGAGCGATCGGGCGATAGGAAGAGCACTGGGCTGGGTCCTTGCCAGGTTTGGGGATTACCGCCACTATTGCTTCTCCCATCGAGGGAGTGACCTTATTTGAGGAAGCGATGACATTAAATAGTGTAGTCAAGAAGGGGACCAGCTCCGGTGCGTATGTACGATAGAAGTGTGCTGAGAATCCATCTGGGCCGGGAGCTTTCTGGAGTTTAAGGGAGTCAATCGCCTTCTGCACTTCTACTGCTGAGATGGGTTGTGATAGTTCGTCATTGGTGTTCGCCCCTACCCGAGGGAGGTCCAGTGAGTCCAAGTAGTCCGAGGGGTCGCTCGACCCAGAGGACTCCAAGTATAAAGTGCTCTATAGAAATCCTCAAAGGCTCTAGCTTTGCCCTCTTCCTCTCTGTGGGAGATGCCTTTTTCATCCACTATGTGCTTGATGTATTCCCGCTCCTGTTTAGCCCTTAGTTGGCGTGCCAATAAAGTACCAACTTTATTCCCACTCTCGTAGCCCTTGGATTGGAGTCGTAGAATAGATTGTTCAGCTCTGTTAGTGTAAATGGCCTGTAGTTTCCCTTTAAGGGCTGTGACCTTCCTAAGGGTCTGAACTGAAGGTTGGGACTGATGTGTCTGTTCCTCGGACTTAAGGTCATTTTCTAGTTGGAGACGTTCCGCACCTTGCTGGGAACGTAGCGTAGTGGCTAGTTCAATGCATTTGCCCCGGATTACAGCCTTAAGGGCATCCCACGTAGTGGAGTAAGAAGTGTCCTCAGGAGCATTTGTCTCGAGATACCCTTTTATAGTCTTCCGAAGGTCGTCTCTAAGGAGAGGATCCCTGCAGAGGAAGTGTGGAAAGTACCATCGGGCATGTTTAGGGCGCGGGTTTGGCCAAGTAATCGTCAGTTCTACGGGGGCATGGTCCGATAAGCAGATTGGGTGGAGCGGAGATTGTAAAACAGACGGTAATAGGGCTTGGCTCAGAAAAATGTAATCGATACGGGAGTACGTTCTGTGGGAATGCGAGAAGAACGAGTAGTCTCTCACTGTGGGATTGGCCTCCTCCATACATCCACCAATCCCAAGCGCTGCAGTTGTGAGCGCAGTGCCTTGCCAAACGCCCCCTGAAGCCCTATGTGAATGTGATGTGTCTCTGTCCAAGTCACGGACTAGATTGAAGTCCCCTAAAAGCACTATATCCCCCCGGGCAAAAGTTTCCAGAGTCATAAGGAAGGAGAGGATGAAATCCTGCTGTCCCGTATTAGGTGCATAGAGCACCGCAAATGTGCATGGGCGACCCCTAAGATCCCCCCTGACCATGAGGAACCTCCCGTTTCTGTCCGTTTTAGTGTCCTGAGCTTGGAATGGAACCCCTGCATGAAACATCAGTGCCACCCCATTCTGTTTAGCGGAATGTGAGGATCTAAATATGTGGGGATAAGCCTTGTGACGCAGTCTCTGAGCATCCGGTTTTTTAAGATGCGTTTCCTGAAGAGCTATTATGTGAGCATTATGGTCAAGCATGTACTTCCAGAATCGCTGGCGTTTATTGGGGAAATTCAACCCCCGTGCATTCCAAGATACCACCCTAACTGCCATGAGTACCTAAGAAAGGATGTTGCCGTAGTGGTGGGGGGCCCCTTCTACTCACCCCTCTGGATCTCCTACCCCCCTCCTCCCTCCCGAAACCCATGAAAATAATAGCACCATGACATCGAACTAAAAAAATAAAAAACCACAACAAACTTATGGAATGAGTGTGTGGAATCCCCCTCCTAGAGGGGAAGTCCATAACTAAGAAACACTCTAGGAACATTACTATTTCCCGTCTCCCAGCCCTGCCTTAGCAGAAGGAAAAAGAAAAAGGAAAGAAGGCTTTCATTGCATGAGGAACTGCTCCCCCCCATACCTAGAAGCTGTTAGCAGAGACCTTTATACTGGTCAGTGAGTAGCCTCATCCCCGTCCCTGCTTATTTTGCCTAATCAGTTCCGTCTTGCACAGCCCAACCCCCTGAGGTCTCCCCCCTCCGGGTTTTGGAAGTCCCCCCCCAGCCTGAGCTCTCACTGACAGTCAGCTCACGTGTCAGCCGTGGCGGGCACCGGGAGTAACCTCGTTCGAGACGTCGGAGCAACCAATCCACAGCAAAACGTGGAAGATGCAAGTCTTCCGTTCCATCCAAGTCTCCAGGACTCTCATCCGACCCACTCCGGAGCGCAAGAGGGAGGCGGGTGGAGACCGTCGTCCCTCCCCTCCGTACCAGTGGTTGGAATCTCACGTCTCCCTTAAAGCTATGCCCTCAGACTGGAGTCTTGGTACTTTTCCTGCCCATTCTGCGCCATTGTCCTCCATGTCGCCTGTCCGGACGGCTGTCCCCCTCCTGGTCCGAAGCGGCTTTGGAGAGTTCCAAGCCCAGCAAGGTCGCCGCCTCCTCTAGCTCCACGCAGTGCTGCTGTTTGCTTTGCCATAGGAAGGCTATCCCAAAGGGATATGTCCACCGATACCTGACGTTTTTCTCTCGCAGATGTTCGGTGACTGGTCGGAACTGCTGACGGCGTACGAGGGTGGCCTGGGCCACATCTTGGTATAGGGTGCACGAGGAGTTTTGGAAGGTAATTGAATCGGAGGCCCTCGCTTTTTGCAGGACAAGTTCTTTTATTTTAAATGAACTGAACTTCGCCAGAACATCTCGTGGGCGACGATTCTCCCCAGGCAGGCGCGGACCCACTCTATGCACTCTCTCCAGTCGGACCTCCGGGCCATCTTCTCCAAGAGTAGAGGAAAAGAGACCCACCATGAACGCCTCCAAGTCTGGCCCCTCGCAGTCTTCCTCCAGGCCTCGGACTCTTATGTTTTCCCGGCGTGAGCGATTTTCCAAGTCTTCGCATTTGAGTTGTGAGTCGCGTAGTTGCCTTTGTAGGTCGGTCGTGGTTTCCTCCAGAGCTTTAACCTTGCCCGCTGTCTCCTGTTGCTGCGCTTCCAGATCGAGTGCACGTGATCCCACGGAGTCTACATCTGCCTGGACCGACACTAGTTTCTCGCGAACCTCCACGCGGAAGGTTTCAAAGGAGGCTTCCATGTCCGCCTTAATGTCCGCCCTCAGCTCTGTGCGGAGCTCTTGTTTGAAGTCTCGCAGGGAAGACAAGAGGTCTTCTCGAGTCAGTGCCATGGTCATTCCTCCCTCCGTAGTCCCCTTACCAGCCGCCGTGAAGTAGTTGGAGACCCTATTGTTGAGGTTCCGCTTGGGTGGCATAGGGGGCCCCCCGCCCGGCCAGCCGTCGGCCGCCTCTCGCGTATTTGGAATCTGCGCTGCTCCGGTGGTCACGCTCAGGTACCTCCTCGACCACTCCTCTGTTCACGACTTCCCCTTAGTCCGCAGGCTTATGAGAGGTTGTCACTCATTCGCCTCTGTAGCAGCCTCTAATCGCTTCCTACCCTCGCCTCCAGATCTCTCGCAGTGAGCATAAAACTGCAAGACAGGGCCTCCTGGCAGCCATGTTAGGGTCAGGCGCTCCTCATCCAGATAGCCTCTGCGCGGATCAAAGGCCCCCCTCCTGCATCTACCTGTGCTGTGGGTTCATCCTGAGGAAGGGGGGTCACAGCTCTGCCCTAGGGACCCTTGGGACCACTTCAGCACCCCAAGGGGGTGACCACCTCTGGTGAATCGGTCCCGTCGTCTCCAGCCCCGTTTAGCGTGACTCTATTAATTGGGGCAGGTCATCGCCGTCATGCTCGCGGTGAGCCCTCTCCTCCGAACCCCGGAGGGCGGCCGCCTGCGCGCTGCTCATTGCGGCTGCCCGCCATCTCACGGAGCTCCGTGTCAGGCCCAAGGCGATCTCGCCTATCTCCGGAAGTGATCGCGGGGTCAAGCGGTGCGTCCGCGCTCCCCTGCGGGCGCCGCCGGCAGGGCTCACCCGAGGGTATCCTCTGCTGTGCCCTGCGGGTTACCTTCAGCTCTGCGCGTCGGCCTTTTGAGCCCGGACCTCCGCCATTTGCTTTCGGCGCTGCTGCACCGTTTGTTGTTCCTCTGGACTCGCCTGGGCTCTCACCAAGCCTCCCAAACCCCGTATTCCGGGTCGCGTCGGTCTGCGCTGCTACGGCATCCAGGAGCAGTGTTTGCCAAGCCGGTGCAATGCCTTCATGCCTCACATTCGGCAGGGCCTGGGACGGAGCCGATCGGGATCACGTCCGATCGGCCATGTTGGTTAGCCACGCCCCCTTCGGTGGACTTTTATGCGGACCCAATCTCCTGGATTCAAATCGTGAGCCGGTTTTCTTTCAAGAGTGGTCGCATCCGGTCCAACCTGATGAAACACAGAACGTACCACATCAGCCAATCCTTTGCAATAATCCAGTACCAGATCATCAGTTATAGTCAGTAGTTTGTTGACAGGTACATGTGCTTGTCTCATTGCTCGTCCCATAATTATCTCATGGGGACTGAGTCCTGTCTTTCTTTCCGGTATACTTCTGATTGTCATTAAGACTAATGGCAAGGTATCTGGCCATTTGAGTCCTGTGGCTTGACACATTTTACCTAGTCTGTTCTTAATTGTTCCATTCACCTGCTCTACTATTCCAGAAGCCTCTGGTCTGTATGCACAATGCAGTTTCTGTTTAATACTAAGTGCTTCACAAATCAATTGAACCAATTCATTTTGAAAATGTTTTCCTCTATCTGTTTCAATCGTTACTGGAAAACCAAACCTTGGAATGAATTCTCGCAGCATTAGTTTTGCTACTGTAATTCCATCATTCCTTCTGGTCGGGTATGCTTCCACCCAACGGGAAAACAAACAGACGACTACAAGGACGTACCTTAGTCTATTGCTCGGAGGCATTTCAATAAAATCCATTTGCATTCTCGTGAAAGGACCTGCCTCTCGTCCTATTGTCCCTAGACTCACTACTGTCTTTCTTCCTGGATTTAGCTGTTGACAAATTAGACACCTTTGACAGACTCTCCGCTATGGCTCTGAATTTTGGATTATACCATGTTTGTCTAAAAAGTCTGATCATTGAATCTCTCCCAATATGAGCTTGTCCATGGTACATCCATGCCATGTCAGAAATCATGCTATCAGGCATAACTGGTCTTTCATCCCGGTAAACCCAAATATCATTTTCCTCATGTTTTCTACATCCTGCTTTTATCCAGTTATCTTTTTCCTCATCATCTGCTGCTTCCTGTAATTGTCTCACCTCATCCCATGTCTCAACAGGGTTAGTAAAAAGCAAAGGACATGAAATATGCTCTCTTTCTTGGTTCCGATTCAATGAGACCACATTTTTAGCACAATACTGTGCAATTTCATCAGCATACTTATTGCCGACAGTTAGGTAATCTTCCCCATTTTTATGTGCATTGCACTTCACCACCGCAATCTGTTTAGGCAGCTGTATCGCCTCAAGCAACTTTTTCACAAATTCACCATTTCTTATCAGTGACCCTGCAGACGTCAAAAAACCTCTCTGTGACCAGATCTGGCCAAAATCATGCACCACTCCAAAGCCGTATTGGCTATCCGTGACAACTGTTATTCGAACATTCTTTCCCAACTTGCATGCTTGAATTAGAGCTATCAACTCCGCTACTTGGGCAGAACGTATCCCTTTCAAACAAGATGCTTCCATCACAGCAGCTACTGTGCAAACTGCATATGCTGCACTTGGAACTCCATCATTCGTTCTCAAACATGAGCCATCCACAAACGGAATATAATCTGATTCTTTTAAAGGCTCATCCCGTATGTCGGGTCTTGGTTTTGTACAGTATTAGAGTACATTCAGACAATCATGATCAACTTCATCCATTTCAATCACACTTTCCTCATCTGGCAATGATGTTGAAGGATTCACATTCATGCATCTGTCAATAGTCACATTGTCTGCACTCAATTACTTTTTCATACCTAGTCAGCCGACTATGTGTCATGTATTGAGTTTTGGTTCTTGTCAAAAGAATTTCCACAGAATGTGGGACATATACTCTCAGTGGATATCCCATCACTATGCCTTCACTCTGTTCCAGACTTACACAAGTAGCAGCAACTGCTTTCAAACATCCAGGCAACGCTTTCGCTACTGGATCTAAAACAGCTGAAAAATATGCAATGGGTCTTTTCATGTTTCCATGTCTCTGCACCAGGACTGAAAACGCACACCCATCTCTTTCACTGCAATACAACTCAAAATCTTTTTCATAGTCCGGCATTCCCAATGCCGGAGCTTCACACAGTTTCCTTTTAGTTCTCTAAATGCTTTCATTTCCTTGTCATTCATTTCAAATGGATCTTTTACATCTTTCTTTGTCAATCGCTGCAATGGTTTTGCAATTAATGAAAATCCACTTATCCATTGTCGACAATATCCAACCATTCCTAGGAACATTCTTACCTCTCTGTGTGTCATTGGAGCTCTCATTCCTTGGATTATATTTATTCTTTCTGTCGTTACCTTTCGCACTCCTTTTTCAATCTTATGCCCTAGATACTGGACCTCTTGTTGATAAAACTGCAATTTTGATGGAGACACCTTATGTCCTCTTTTTGCTAAATGATTCAGCAAAGCAATTGTATCATTGACACATGCTTCCTTCGTTTTTGATGCCACCAGTAGGTCATCAATGTACTGAACCATCACTGACTTCTCTGGCATTTTCAAATCTTTCAATGATTTCTTTAAAATTTGATTACAAATCGAGGGGCTTTCTGTATACCCCTGAGGAATTCGGCACCATGCCAAAATACGCTCTCCTTACCTGAACGCAAATAATGGCTGGCTATCTGGATGTAATGGAATAGAGAAAAATGCATGGCACAAATCAATAACTGTGTACCATTCTGCTTCGCGAGGAATTTGATATAGAATCACAGCGCGGTTTGGCACTATTGGGCAGCAAGGCACAACAATCTTGTTTACCTTTCTCAAATCCTGTACAATTCTATATGTTCCATTCGGCTTTTTCAGTCCCATTATCGGCGAATTACATGGACTGCTCATTATTTCTCTCAGAATCCCTTGCTCAATCATTACTGGTGTTATACCTTCAATTATTTCTGGTGTCAATTTATACTGTGGTGTATTTGGGTAACTCGTTCCTTCTTTAACAGAAATTTTAACAGGGTCTACTTCTTTCATTAACCCTATCTTCTCCCGTGAAGTCCCACACTTCCTGTTTCACTGTTTCTTTCAGTTCACTTGGGATTTTCTCTACATCAAATATGGGAAATAAATCGTTTGCTTCTGATTCTAACTTTACCATGGTCATTTTATACAATACATCTTCATCTGGGGTCTGGAATGCAATTCCATCTGGCGTACAATAGATGGTGCAGTTCATCTTGCAAAGCAAATCGCGTCCTAATAGGTTCACAGGACTGCAATCGCATACCACAAATCGGTGCATTTCACTAAATGGACCAATTTTTACCTCCACTAATTTAGTAAGAGGCGCCTTAATTTGCTGATTAGAAACACCCACTACTTGGATATGTTCACCTGAGAGAGGAAGGTTTGGAATTTCCACTGACTTAACAGTAGAACGGGTAGCTCCAGTGTCCACAAGGAATGTTACATTTGCACCATTCACTTCTCCATCCACAAATGGACCTGACTGATCTACCTCTAGAGTTGCGCCAAGCACGCACTCTTCCTCCTCTCCTAGGCACCGTCATAAACTTTCATCCGACTCATCACCATCCTGTCGTAGCCAGTACTGAGTTATGGCAGCTGCGCGCGGCAATTGTGTTACCTGTTCTCCTCCGTAGAATCCTGTTTCTGCACTGTATTTCTGTTGATTAACAATCTTGGGAAGTGGTGGTTGTGGCACCTGACTTTGTTGGGTAACTACCTCACTCTGCACCTGTGGATTTAATGATTGATTTTCCGTATTAGGTTTTGGAGGAAATTTACACTCGTTTCTCCAATGTCCTAGCTTTCACGCAGTTGTGGCATGGCCACTTTTTCTTTGCCTCTTCTATGCTCATTTGCCCTTTTCCCTTACCTATGTTTGGTTTAAATCTAGTCTGTCCTGCTTCATTAACTGAATTACTCAATTGAGCTTCTTGCTTCTCTGCAACTTTCACTTGTGCCCACATTGCTTTCTCCTTCAATTTACGCTGTCTGCTCTCAATGTCATCACTACAATATTTAGCATACCTCAAAACCTCATCTACCGTGCTATTCTGCCAACAAATCATATGCTGTTTAATCATTTCACTTCTCTCTGGTTTCAATCCATAAACAAATCTATATACAAAATGAATCATATCCTTCTCATTTAATGTCTCATAACCATTATACTATTTAAAAACTAACAGTAGCCTCTCGTAATATGCATGTACTGATTCTTTACTTTCCTGTGTGGTTCTGTCTATCTTTACCCAATCCGTTTCTTTGGGCGGAATCTTATTTTTCAAAAAGGTAATTACTTGATCATATTTCCTCATCACTTCTGGTCCTGGCGCTCCTGTTTTAGCAGCTCTTGGATATTCTACAGTTGGCCAATCAACAGTAATCTTACATTCTGTCCACAAATCAGCTGGTACTACTATATCGAACAATCCATCCAAATCTATCCACAACACCTTTGAAACTTTAACAAACCTCTCCACTTGTCTGTACCATTCTACTGGCTTCTCTCTCAACTTTGGGAAGTCATTCGTAAATGACAATATATCCTGTCTAGACCATGGGACATGCACATAACTACCTCCTGGAGTTTCTCTCATCTGGTACTCCCTTACAATTGATTCCTTGTCTGTCACCGCAAAAGCCAAAGACGCTTTGTCTGTCACTTTCTCATTCTTTTTAGTCCATCTGCTTCTCCATCTATCCACATCACCCCATTTCCTCAGTAAAACAATTAATTCTTTTATTTGGTTAATCTTCCTGATGTGTTCAAATTCTTTATCTTTTTCGCAAAAATCTACTCTATGGTTTCTGCAACGTTCTCACTTTTACAAATTCTACTCCTAGTTCATTTGCTGTTTCTTCTCATTTGTCATGTAAATTTCTAGCTCTCCATGTAATGCTTTTGCACAAGAACATAATCTCGTCATCCTGATGAGATTTCAGTTTTTCTGTGCCAATTGTTCCTAAAATCAATTCTTCCATGTCTATTTTTAACCTAATTACATCTAAGGGTTTCGTTTCTGTCTCTTTCGTTTTTAGAGTTTTCATCCATTCATTCAATTCATCTGGAGTTGGACCTACAGGCGTACTATTTAATTCTATCCAATTTTTTACTCCTTTCTGGCGTCTCTGATGCAGACTCAGTTACCATAGGTATTTTCCTGAACTCATTTTCATTTATCGTCAAATTAGTAGGTGGGCTTGGTCTATATGTACTAACCAAGTTTCTTGGACCTTCACTGTCAAATTCCATCCCTTCTTTCCTTCTTTGAAAGTGTGAATTCGTAGGAATGACTAAAGAATGCTCTTCAATTTTCTGATTCTCAAAAACTGGTATTACTGGACCTATTGTTACTGGTACGGTTACAGCTTCCATATTCATTGTTAATTCTCTTATCTTTTCAGTTAATTCTCTTGTGGTTTTTGCCAATTCAGTTGTAGTGTCACTTTCTGTCTTCTCATTTTGTGGAGTTTTCAACTGATCTTGTGACCTATTTATCTCATATCCTTGTTCTGGATTTTTATTCCTCCCAGTTTCCATTGGCGGTGCATTAGGTGTCACCACCGCAGAATTCTGTTGGTATGGAGGTGGGTTTCTGTTTAGAATATCTTCCAGCAATTCATCTTCTGTCTCACTACCACCATACCCATACTTTTCAGTAACCACATGCTTCTTTTTCTCTGTACACTTTCTCTTCGCTTCTTCCTCAACTGTAAAAGCCGGAAACAAACCTCCTGTCATATTAGCATATCTCCAACGCTTTATTCTGTCCTCATGATTCACTCCCCACAACCTTCCAGGTACAAGCTCATGATTTCTTAATCCTCTGAATCTTTCTCGTTCATACATCTCATCTTCCCATTCACTTAAAGCTTCAAATTGTGTCGGTCTAGGTTTAGGTTCAAGCATCGCCATTTTCTCTCTCAAATTCCGAAGTACAGCTACACTAAATGAACCATTCTCAGGAAAAGCCAACGCTCCATCCTTTTTAGTCCAATTTTCTAACCATATGCAGGTATGATATCCGTACTTCAGCATCATGTGCGAAGCTGGTGACTTCGGCGGAGGAATTACTTGTCCCTCTCTAGTCACTACCTTTTTGTCTTTCTTAAAAAAATTCCTAACTTTTGACATCCACGACGTTTTCTCTCTACCATACTCCTAATAAGCCATGATTCACAATTTCTTTCCCTTCTCAAAAGTCCGCGATTCAACACTGTTCTCTATGCGTTATTCGGACCTATCCCAGCGCGACTCACACCATCGCTCCAATCCTAAGCTTCTACGTCACTGGCTATTCGGACCAATCCCAGAGCGACTCACACCAACACTCCAATCAGGGCGGTTTCTGTATAACAGCGCACTGTCCAATCCCAGCGCGGCTTTTGTCTACATCAGTTCTGTATAACTAGCGCACTGTCCAATCCCAGCGCTGCTTTTGTCTACGTCAGTTCTGCTCCTGACCCCTCCTTCACAAAATTTATCGGCAATTTATTTTCAACAGTTCTTTGTTAGTTACGACATTAAAACACGTTTCCATTGTCTGATTTCGCTAAACAAAAGTGACAGTTTATTCTAGCTCCCAAGAATACAGTTTTGTTCGATAAGTGTAGCACTTGCCTCTACCTTACCCTTCTTTCAAGCAAGGAGTAAACCCGTTTCTCTGGGGATAAAACACATGTGGAGACTACACTGCTCCTGAGAATTAAGGCCAGAGTTTCACAAGAAAACCGGTTGCTATTTCACTCGTGCACCTTTTATACGGAAAATGTCCCTATCATAACACAACCTGTGTTATCACCAATATGAACTCAGACAATGCACTATTCCATGTGGCTTCTCTTGCCACACGTTTTCCACTTCCTACTTCCCGGAAGCGTTAAAACTTTGACTTACATATAACATAACGCGACTCAACATAAATGTTAGACATGAAATAATCAATAATCACCAAACTAATCTATAGTAACCATAACTCTGCTACCAAGAAATCTGATCCAGCGCTAACAATAAAATTTCTTCTCCTAGATGCTTTTGGTCGTCCAGGTACAATTATCCCTCTCAAACACAACTATATCCATGTGACGGTGGGGCCCATAACACCGCATATACATTCACTCTCTCATATATTCCCTGGATCTCATCCGTCCTTACCTAGGAGAAAAACAGTTAAATGATATGCTGGAAGAAGACGGGATACCTTTTTATAAAAATGACATAATACTTCTCAAACTCTACGGTATTCCGCTCATTGGTCGATGGACCAACTAGTAGGAATCAGTTGATGGTGATTAAGACCAGCTCAATCACTATAAACCTTTAAACATTTATCATTGAGCTAAAGAACCACTGACTCATTGGTTTAAAGATAATAAAGTTTATATAAATTTTAGAAACATGAATAAGTTCAGATTTATCATTCAGGTTATTACATTTAGCATCATTATAAGAATAAATGGAAATTGCAATGCATACCTATTAGATGGAAAAATAAAGTTTGTCACAGCAAGAACTCCCAAAAGATCTATCTATCTGTTCTGAAAAACAGGCCTTCTCGTTCCTTTCCCTTTTAGGATCTTAAGAATAAAAGTCTAATAGTTTTAAATTGAAAAAAATCTATTGAAAACCATAAAGGTTCTCAAATAGCAGCGTCTTATGCTCAATCAAAAATATAAAATAGCAGCAGCAACCGCAGCATCAGTTCATAAAACGGCAGCGTTGAATTCAACAGCATCAAAAAACAGCTGACGACCAACAGCTACAGCTAACCCCCTCCCCTCCAAGAGTAGGTCTTCTTATACCCTAATACTAGCTTACTAAGTGAAAATGTTACATCTTTATGGCGAGATTCTCTCTAATTGGTCCATTCGGGTCAGTATACATTTCATTATGAATATCAATGTTTCAACCAGTTCTTTGTGGCAAATTTATACTTTTGTCGTTTCACACGGGTTCATGACATTCTCCCTTAGTTCATGGTTTTCAAACTGTATCTTTTTCTGATACTTTTCAGTCGGTCAGGTTATTGTCCATTCAGTTATTCATTGCGACTTCTCACGCTTTTCGCTGTCTTGCTTTGGCACACGTTTATGCGATAAGGTCATCACAGCCTTGACCACGCTTCCATCCTAGGCTTTGGAACGATCACATGATCTCTCTTGTTCACGGCCTTTCTCTCTTTCATAACTCCTCTCGCGCCTGCGTATTCTAGCTTATGGTGGCCATTTTAGATCGCTGCTCAACAGGCCTAAGCGCACTATTATAAAGATAAACAAAACATAGTTAAGAATAAAGAATATAAGCCTTTTCGTTTCCCTCCCGTCACTCTACGTACCCCAATTAGGTATTACCTAGCAAAAGCGACATATAAAGCCATCCCCTACTTACCAATGCTTTGTTTTGCCACTTACACAGTTTATTTCCAAGCACAAATCATGCATTTATTATTCTAATTAGTACGCAAATATTAGACTTGTTATTCACGTTGACAATTGTAAGTAAATTAGTCTGCACATAAATAGCGTGTTACCTTTAACCCTTTACACGTAACATACATGGTTGGTTTATTTACTTAAGACGAACTTGTGTTATTTTACTTAAATATTAGGAGGTTAAAAAAAATTCAATTACCCTGCTCCATCAGTGGTAAGGATATTTTTAGGGTTTAGAGGTGAGTATGGGTATAGGGTGATGAGATTTTTTTGGGGTTTAGGGGTTGTTTTAGGGTTTCGGGGCATAGGGTGGTATAGGTGTTTTAGAGTTTTACGGTGGTTAGGGGTATAGAGTGGTAAGGTTAAAAGAAAAAGGGTTTTCCCCCACAAAAAATATGTAAATTGAAAATAAAGGGCTAATTAAATATATATATATATATATATATATATATATATATATATATCCAAAACAACTGCCTTATTTCCCTTCCAGTCCTCGTTGGCAAAAGCAGGCACGGACCACAAGATGAGTGCTTCAATTATTTATTCAGCATCGGCCATAACTCGTTTCGGTCCAGCCGGACCTTGATCACATGAAAACGCTTATGCTTTTTTTCCACCCTTTTAAAGTGACTTGTGCCTCCAGCCATTGGACAATTAGAATAGACATAGAAAACATACTATATAGGATAAATTTCATTCAATGATGCACCAAGTAAAAACTGAAAAAACCCTCCATAGTTTAAAATTGCTTATTCAGGTATTGAAATACTTTGTTAAATACAAATATAGCTTCATCATAAAAATCTATAAATTAATTTATGTACATGAAATATATAAATAGAATCAAATGTAAAATACCATAAAACCATATTCATTTCATGACATCAATTTTAAATAAATACATAAATAAATATTCATTTAAAATTTGTAGTAAAAAGGGCCTGACATAATTCAAAACTATTTAATTTTTACAGTCAAAAATCCTAGCTTAAATGCTGTGGTTACATAGTGTGGTAATGTCTTAAATCCTTTTAGTGTGTTTATATCTTGTCTTGGGCTTCCCCAGATTTCGTCTATTCAAAATCATTGGCCTATTAGTTTAAAGTGCAAGTGCTACATAATCTATCGAAATCCCCTTCACCAGAATCAATACTTTAAAACCATGGTTATTCGATTTTTCCACTATTCTTTTTGGGTGTTAAATATAAAAAACCACTATACCTGTGGTTAAGGTCGGTCAGGCGGCCTACTGTTTTCTTTTTAATACTGATTTCAATTAGATTTGATTTTCCCCTCAGATTTTCTTAAAATAAGCTATGATGCGGTTAAACCTTGGGATTTGATTTCACAGTTAGTTATAAAAAACCTGGCAAATAAAAAAGTATTTATTTAAAGGCATGTGTAGAGGTCTTCGGTCGTGTTGAGACCTCCCGGGGCTTTACTATTGAGGTTAAGTATATACCGTGTTTCTAGCTTTCTAAGTTGCCCTTCTCCATCTCCACCTCTTCTGTTCATGGGGATGGAGTCAATCAAATAATAAGAGGTCCCTTCGGTTACTTTGGTGCACGTCCCTGAAATGCCTTGCAACTGGATACGTTTGATCATTATTATTAATCGCTCTAATATGTTGCAGAATTTTTTGTGCGCGGGAAGTTTTGTGCTACCTACATATTTAAGATTGCAAGAGCACTCTAAAATATAAATGGCATATTCTGTTTTGCAATTCAGTGGTTTATTGATGTCAAAATCTCTATCACTGAACGCCAGCTTATATGTTTTCATATTTATGCCATATTGGCATGCCTTGCAGTTTTTGCATTTCGTAAATCCATTTTGCAGCCACCATTTTCTCTGTTCTTTTATTTCGGGACTACTGCTGACTAAGCTATTGTGCATTGAAGGTGCTCTCCTATAAGTCACTCCTAAATATTGTGGTAGTGTCACCTATTACTGGGTCACTCCTCACGATTTGCCAATTGCGTTGCATGATGTTTTTAATTTCTCTATGTTGGGCATTGTAAGCTAGTATTAACCTAACTTCAGGTTCCTGTGACTGAGTAATATTTTCACCGCTCTTTTTTGTTTGTAATAGCAGAGATCTATCTTTCATGTTGGATTTGGTTATGGCTGCTTCTATTGTCTTTTTGGAGTACCCCCGTGCTAAGAATCTTTTTTTACTCTTTTGTTGGGCAGCAATTAAATCAACCGGGTTACTATACACTCTTTTTAGTCTTATCATTTCCCCATAGGGGATACTTTCAATTAGATGTCTGGGGTGAAAACTGCTGGAGTTGTATACAATCCTAGCCCACCATATGTGTGGTGAGACGAACAAGGTACGGACCACCAGACATTGAAGATTTGAAATTCAAAGAGGTGCTTTAATAATATCACAAAACACACAAGATGATGGACGGAATGCTGCACATTGGCAAACATTCACCCCCAGTCACAGATCTGGGTTTAATCCATCGTTATTTTGCTTTACCACGCCACCCCAGTTCAGACATGGCCATATGCAAATCAGTCTTGACCCTGTGCCTCATGGGAACAGTCCAGACCGAACTGCCAAGCCATGTCTTCCCTGGACCGGAATCAAGCATCCTAGGACCGGTTTCAGGCTATCAGCCTTCATCAGCCAGGATAGCTTGACTCCAGTGGACTCTGAACTGGGGTGGCGTGGTGAAGCAAAATAACGATGGATTAAACCCAGATCTGTGACTGGGGGTGAATGTTTGCCAATGTGCAGCATTCCGTCCATCATCTTGTGTGTTTTGCATTTCGCCCTAAGTGGGAAGGGTATGCCCAGACGTGGGTCCCGTGCTCACTACGCCACTGGAGTCAAGCTATCCTGGCTGATGAAGGCTGATAGCCTGAAACCGGTCCTAGGATGCTTGATTCCGGTCCAGGGAAGACATGGCTTGGCAGTTCGGTCTGGACTGTTCCCATGAGGCACAGGGTCAAGACTGATTTGCATATGGCTGTCTGAACTGGGGTGGCGTGGTGAAGCAAAATAACGATGGATTAAACCCAGATCTGTGACTGGGGGTGAATGTTTGCCAATGTGCAGCATTCCGTCCATTATCTTGTGTGTTTTGCATTAATAATATCACAGCACATAGTTTAGTTCAGGCCAGTGCCTACTATGACGCGTTTCGACCGTCAGAGCGCAGTCTTCATCACATGACACGCTGCCAAAATGCCATCATTTAAATAGTGAAAACAAACCGCAACCACAGTGCAATACGACAACAGGGCTCATAGACATAATAAACAGACTTTGGGGTTGATGCGCACAAATAAAAGTATAGTGGTCACGAAGACATGACAAAGTATACCAAAAAAACAATATTTGACGATTGATTGTCTAAATAATGTCCTGCAATTCTACAACATGATTATTGAACATCAGAGATCATAATTATTCAATATAGATAACAGCGTGGCAACACAGATGAATGGTAAATACCACAGTACATTGATGAATTCTTAAAGTGCAAGTGCTGAATTCTCAAAGTGCTAGTGCAAAAAGAGTCCACTTATATTTGGCACAATATACCAAATAATTCCATAACAAGGAAAACACGCTGTTGAATTTGATAAAATACATAAAACCTCCGATCAAAATAGAATCACAATGGTTGATTTTATATATATATATATATATATATATATATCTGTAAATAAAAGTCCACCGCACAAGATGTACACTGCACTCCAATGTAGTGAAATAGGTGCATTTATTTCAGCCAAAGTGCAATGTAAAGCATTGGGAAGTACCCAGTGTTTTCTGCTTCTTTTTTGCATAATTTATGCAGCCTCCTAAGCATGAAAGGATATTATTCTGACTTATACTGGGAGCTCCCTTGCGTCTGGACAAAGCTAAACCTCGCTGAAGAGCTGTGATAGCGAAACATGCGTCAGGTGTTCCTTTTATTCATTCCAGGTTGGCTTGGATGGTGTTTTACTAATCCAAAGCTGCAATACTGTGCCTTGAGTAGTAAAAGGCTTTTGCCATTTTACAGCTCTTTTTGGATGGCACTGTGCCTATGCTTAAAAACTTTGCTAGAAACAGACATTTGAGGTGAGCAGATTCAGACTGTCTTTGGTGTTGTAGGGTGCCCTATACAGGAGCTGCTCTCCACTTAAATTTGTGGACTACCCAGAGTTCTCTGCTGCTTTTGTTTGAACATGTGTGTGTGTGTGTATATATATATATGTGTATGTAGGGATTTAACTTGCCTTAAATAAACGTAACTTACGTGTTAAAGGTGCGTCCATGGTAAAGGCAGTGCGTGGTAAATGTTCCGTGGTAAAAGCATGCGTTCTATTGTCATACATGCGCAGAGTGTAACATGCAATTTATTTCCATTGTTGAGTGTGAATAGGGGCCAGGACAGTAATGGTCCCCTCCCTCAACGGTAGTAAACGCATATTATACTCTTATCTGCATAGTCACTGCCATAGGATTTTTTCATGTCTACATGTTTTAACAAAACCTGGTTGAAAGTGGCTACATTTGTGCAGTATGGTAAAATCACGTTGAAGAGACCTTTGACTATTAGGACAGTTATTTTTAATTGTTGTTTACAATCTGTCAAGTTTGCTGTACACTGGTAATAAACGTTAATTTATCCTTTGCACTAACAGACATGTGAATGTGCATTTATTAGTTCAGATGCTCGAAAAACATGTTGTGCCTCGTTTATTTTAATTACCTTGTCATGTGTGTGTAGAGTGTAACCGCATACTAAACTCTATCCACAAGTATAGTGTGTATGTGCGTTAGGTAGAGACCGTAGGCGAAATGGGAAAATACTTTACATATTTAGATGCAATATTGTCAAATGCTTCAACTCGTATATTTCAAAGCAAAAGGTCTATGTAGGGTGTTATTTAAGGAAATGTGATTAAGGTTTGCTGCCAATCGTGTTCTTTATTCTGTTAGCATCGATGTGTTTCTTTATAATGTCCTAGTTCGTTTATTATTGCATGACACGCGGCTGAGTCTTGTAACATGTCAGATGACTGAGCTGTAAATGTGAGCAGAAATCAATTTGCCAAAAAGGTTTGTTTTAAAGAAATGTACAATGTACCTCCTACTGTAATTTGGTTGTACTGTATATTCTTGTCTGTATTTGTGTCAATGGATTTTGTTTAGTGTGTCCTTGAATTTGTTGCTATGAGCAGACCAAAATTAGTGCATGCAAATACTGTTGTGGGGAATGCTGCCTCTAGCGGACAAACGCAGAGAACCGGATAAACGAAACTGCATTTTCCTCAAGTCTATCTAGAAGTTTGCCAAGTTTGAATTGGAAGAATAGGCAGCTACCATCAATAGAATAAGGAAATACCATCCCTCGGGCTGAATTTCAACCGCATCTTGAGGCTTAAATTACTTTGAATCTAATTTGAAGCCTCACTTTTCTGGGTGTTAATGTTTAAAGAAGATGAATTGCGTATGTCATCATTTTTATTTTAAATGCTCAAAATGTAGCCTGGTAGCTTTTTTTCTCCCTGCTGTATCCAAAATAAGCAGTCATTCCACTATAGCTGATGGCATGTGATTAGTAAAATCTGCGTGAATGCATTTATACCTGCAGTCGTTTTATTGGATAAAAAAGCCATTTTTAGGTTTCACCTTGAGAAATCTTTTGGTTTTCATATAAACTTAAAAGGAACTCACATCCCGCCTCCTCTCTTTCCTGGCTTCTCATTGGTTCCTGTGCGTGCCACTTACCTTTCCTCCATTTAATTTGGCTGTAGCATATTTCCTGCATTTACCAATGCTTGTTTCTCGTCTGCTCCTCTTATCAGTTTCTTCTCTTATCAGTTTCCCGCCGCCGAAATATTGTTAACATCCGCTTTGGTGGAACTACATTTTCATAAAGCTTTGCCTTTTACTCTTACTGCATATTTATATTATAATTTATCACCCGGAGAGATTAAGTGATTTGCAAAAAATCACAGGATGTTGCAAGCAGCGCATCCAAGACTTGAATCCGGATCCCCAGCACTCGAGTCAGCAGCTCTGGCCGCTGCACCACATCCTCTCCACTCCCATATTAACTGTCGGGAAGCTCTTTCCTTCTCCTGGACGATGATTGATGAAAACAGCTCTTCATTTCTTACCTAGGCGAAACCAATGCATTACCAACGCCTGTTATTTTAAGTGTTACATTTGTTTTTAAATCTATCTGAACATTCTCGTTGTTTTTAATACATCTTTTAGCAAATGTCTCCTTGTTTAACCGACTTGATGATGTTTTAAGTAAACATACTATGAATTTCAGTGATTATTTGCAAATTTGTTAGTCCTTCTGAAATTCAACTAGAATCGAGTGAAACCGCTGTAATTAATACCCAATCTATGAATTTTTGACTTCGCGAAGGCTAGTATATCCATCCCTGTAGAAAGGGGAATTTCTTATTATCGGCCATCTAACACAAAGTTTCAACCCCTCTGAATATTGTCTACATTAGCTGCTAGCGGTCCTAATAAAGTGCCTGGGTCAAAGCTAGCCTACACGTGCTGAAATATGTGTGGGCAGGGCTGTCTAATTTTGACTTAAGGTGAAAACTTGTTGTTTTTGCTATTTTGCTAGCTTATTAGGGGGATGCACAGAGTACTTAAGAAATGGGGACGGTAAGGTTGGTCAAAATTCCAATGCTGAGTTGTGACCAGGCAGTCAGCATAGCAGAGAATATACCAGGTCTCGCTGCAAGTCCATGCTAATCAATGTTCTAGTCACAAATATCCTAGAAATCAGAGCTAGTACATGAATTTACTTTGAAAGTTGTTCCCTAGTATTCTCTAATTTGTGTGCAATCTGCAAACATGTGTACCCTCAACTGAAAAAGACACAATAGAGGAAGTCATCACATTAGAAACCTCTGTCCTTTCTGCCCACCCCCCCACCAACTGTCCCAGATTCAAATCTGTGATCTGAAAAATCATAGCTAATTTTGTTGAATCGAATATTTGAAAAGAAAACAAAAAATAAATATATATATTCGTACACACACATATTTACACAATGTGCATGTTAAATTTAATACATTATAGCAAAGCATACTGGGTGTTGATTTTGTATGTTTATAATCTTAATTTTGTAATTCTATTGTTTCCGAAGTGTAACATAACTTTTCTCTTCCATGTAGATTTTTTTGTGAGACATTGTTCATGAAGAAAAGATCAAAGCTAGAATTGTAATTAAAAGCCAGTGCAAGCCTGCAGTTAAAGTTGGGAGACTGCCACGAAAATGATCACCTCGGAGCTAACTGTATTGCAGTAAGTCACTGGTTTTGACGTTATATTCTAAGATCAGTTCTGATTGTGTAGTGCACAAAATATTTTATTGCATATGATTCAGTGTGGAGCAAGTAGTCATCCATCTAATATGCAGTAGACGATATGTCTCGAAGTGTTATGTTTCGCTATTATGTGTTTATTGTAGTTTGTTAGAATTCTTAAATGTGCTAGTCCGTTTTTATGCATAATTTTAAACCTTCTGACAATGTTTTGAGAACAGCTAAGGAACTGTGAATCTGATAGACTTCCAGCTGCAGATACCTTACCTTAGAATATCCTGAGGCATCAGACTGGATCTGGAGGATTTTTGAGCAATAACCCTGTACGCGGTTGGTGACATCGTTCGGTTCCATGTCGGTGTTGTCTGCGCCGGAAGTGACGTGCGTGGTACCTATATGTGCGCCACCTCAGCTTGCTGACATCAGTTCTTTCCATTCCATGCCAGATAGCACTGATCCAGTAGGAGCTACTCAGTCTCTTTTTGACTGGCTTTTTTTTCGACATTTTGTTGAAATTTTTCTCCTGGTGTGAGAAACCAAGAAATCAGTTTATTTCAAACTATGTGGGGCCTGTCACAGGCAGAAGTCTGTGACAGACCCCCACTTGGTGTGTTTATGGTGCTTGGAGCAGGGCCAATCACTCCAAGACCTGTGAGGACTACAGCGCCATGCGTCCTAAGGTGCTGAGGGAACGCTCCCTCAGCGCCATGCGTCCCAAGGCGCTGAGGGAGCGCTCCCTCAAGCTCCTCGCCACCCGACGTCTCAACTCCACGACGCTCGAGGTCCTGTTTGTGCAGAAGGTCCCGGGACCATTTGCAGAGCACTTTCTGATAGTAGTCATCACATTCCACGTCGTCGGTCAAGTCGCACAAGAAGTCGAAGAGGTCTTTGACTTTTCTAGAGCTGTCGAAATCTTCTGACGAGATGTGAAAGTGTCTGCACTCCAGGTCCTGAGAGTCAGTGGAACCTGCACCCTGGTTGAGCTGGATTTACCCAAGCCCAGCTGAAGGAGTCTTGGGGTCATGCGCCTCATATTTGGGCAGCCCGGCTCCTCTGGAGTGCATTTACGCAGCACTGGCATGGGAGGGGCCTCTGCTGGACCCATGCCAGCGGATTCACCCTCTGCGCCAGTTGGGCTCCAAGGATCCCTTGCTGGATTTGGAGTGGAAACGCCAGCGAGACGGAGACCTTCCTTGGCGCCTGCTCCAGTGCAAACGCCTGTAAGCGTCACCCCCCCCCCCCAATTGTTATTCCTGACTCAGAACCGGAGCCGGATGGGCGTCGTCCGACGCAGACTCTGGTGCTGACCAGGGCTTTGCTTCCTGCAGCGGAACCAGTGTCTTATTTGACATACCTGGAGAGGGAGACGAATGGGAGGGGAAACGGCGTTTACAACGCTGTCTATACATCGCAAGACTATTACAACGCGGTCGTTACAACAACCGCGTTGTTAGTACGCCATGCATTTACATCGCAAGTCATTACAACAACTTGCTGTAGGGGTCGCTGAGTTATTGGAAATGAATTCCAACACCTTCCCTACTGTTGCGCAAACTGGAGTAGGAATAGTAAATACTATTCCTAAGTCCAGCGCGCCCTCTACAGCAAGTCGTTCTAATGACTTGCGATGTAAATGCATCGCGTACTAACAACGCGGTCGTTGTAACGAACGCCTTGTAAAAGCACGCGATGTAATACATCGCGTTGTAATGTACTGTATTCGAATGGGAGTTTTTCTATTGACCCTTATGGTTACCAGCTCCTAGAAGGAGAACAGGAACGGGACAACTTGTATGAGGAACTGGCGGAGGCCAGTGGGTTAGATATCTCACCCAACAACGGCCTGGTCTCTCCTCCTACCGTGGCTACGGAGGAGGGAGCCTCTTTTGTAATGGTGGTGGGTAGGGCGGCTGAGGTCTTGGACCTTCATTTGCCCACAGTGGCAGTCAAGACTAATGTCTTGACAGGTGCTTCAGCCGGGAATCTCCCCTCTGAACCTTTACTCCCCTTCAGTGAAGCCCTTACAGACATCCTAATCTGAGCCTGGTACGAGCCCTGCTCAGGTACTCCTGTGCATAGGACAATTACCCGCCGCCACCCAGCTCCGGGGGTCCCCAGTTTCCTTATCCTGCACTCCACCCTGGAGAGATTGGTGGTCTAAGCCTCCATGTCTTGAATTAACCCCAGCGCGTTCCCTACCACTCCACTGGTTAGGGAATCCAAGAGGCTTGATCTCTTTGGTAAGAGAATGTTCTCTTCCGCCAGCCTAGCACTGCGGTCGGTGAACACTGCGTGTCTATTGGGTCATTATTCCCATACAATATGGGACACGGTTGCGCAAGTGCTGCCTATGGACTCGGAGGCGGCCCAAGCCATACTCCCCCCCAGGCTATTGCTGATGGGCAAAATACAGCAAATGTCACCATACTGTTTGGGCTCGACATGACCGGCTCACTAACAGCTCGTTTGTGGCCTTGCGGCACCACTTTTGTCTGAATGGTTTTTTCCGGGAATGTGCAGGCTTCCGTCATGGACATTTCCTTCGATGGCTCTCTTGTTTATGTAGAGAAGGCAGATTCAGTGCTGAAGTGCTTTAAGGATAGCAGAGCTATAGTCTGGTCCTTAGGCTTGTCTTCTGCCCCTCGTCAATCCGCCTTCTGCCTCTTTAGTCGCCATGGAATGGGTCTCCAGCTGCGGCCATACCCTCCCAGCCACCATGGCCTTCAGGCTTCCCAGCCTTTTTGTGGCCGAGGGCGCAAGTTCCATAGACAACGTGGGACAAGCGGGCAGCGGTTGAGTCAGTCCACCCCTCCCTTGGCAGCCGCTGCCTCGAACCCTCTTTAGTTTGCCATCTAACCATTATGGACACGAAGTGTAAGGCAGGATACGCCATCACCTGCCCCACTGGCAGGCAGTGACAGACTGCTGGGGCCGCCAGATTGTACAAAGGGTCTACTTCTCTCCTTTGTGACTGCGATGCCACTCATGATCAGCTGACTGAGGACCATCTCTCCTTGCTCCATCTAGAAGTGCAGGCTCTTAGCAAAGGGATCTATAGAGAGGGTGCCTGCATCAGAAGTAGGTTGTGTCCATTATTCCATCTACTTTCTGGTGACAAAGAAGGATGGAGGACTTCATCCTATTGTAGATCTGCGCCTCCTCAACCTCTTCTTGAAAAAGAAGTTAAAAATGATCATGTTTGCCCAAGTTCTTTCTGCCCTATACCCAGAGACTGGAAGGTAGCATTGGACTTGCAGGACGCATACTTCCCCGTCCTATCTGCCCACAGGCACTACCTGCAGTTCACGGTGGTCCAAGAGCACTTTGCTTGCTGCGCTCCCTTTCGCCTAACCAGTGCCCCTCTGGTGTTCACGAAAGTGATGGCGGTGGTTGCAGCTCATCTGCAGGGGTCGGGGTTCTGGTCTTCCTCTACCTCGACGATTGTCTGTTGAAGGCGGTCCTCTCCCACCTTCAAAGTATGGCAAACCTTCTGCACTCGCTGAGGTTCACTATCAACTTGCCAAAGTCACACCTGACTCCCTCACAGACACTTCCTTTCATATGAGCGCTTCTGGACGCAATGCCGTTTCGGGCCTAGCCTCCCAAGCGGCGAGCCCAGGAGATTCAGGCTATGATTCTGATGTTTCAGCCTCTGTCCTGGATTTCATTGAGACTGACCCTGATGCTGATGGGTCTCATGGCCTCTTGCATCCTGCTGGTAACACATGCCCGTTGGTGTATGTGAGCTCTGTAGTGGGACCTGAAATCCCAGTGGGTTCCGCATCAGGAAGATTTCTCTAAGATGATCCAGATCTCAGAGGGAATAGCAAAAGATCTGCAGTGGTGGCTAACCGCGATTAGGTCCGTCAGGGGTGTGGAATTTAATAAAATATCTACTTGTCCATGGGGCAGGTTGCTTCATAAATCTACTTGTCCTGTAACAAAATCCACTTGTCCCTTTTGTGCCATGTAATGCAGTGACAAATTATGGCAGCAATCTCATTATATAAGAGCTCCGAAATAGCCTCTCTGATAATGCAGGGCTCCTTCCATAGTAGGGTTTGAATACTAGCAATTCCCTTATGTTGCCAAGATTCCGCATATCTACACACTGGGGCTGAAGGTAATGGTGAGCAACAGTTCCAGGGTTGGAATGTCCTTTTGAGTCTGTGCAAACCTACTAACTTGCATGTTTTAAGGGTTTTCACCAACTCTTCTCTAATCTTTTCTCATACTGATAAAGGTTGGAAATTTACTCCCGACAATAGCAGACATAAAACTTCTTCCAGGGTTGGGAAAAAAGTGGTTGGAGGGAAAGTGAACTTGCAAACACTCAGATTTTCGCATGAGCAAATCTACACCTGCATATTTGCTCATGCTAAAATGCAGTTCACAAATATTTTCTAGGAGTACTATTTCTTGGCCTACTTCTGTAAAGTCTTGTGAATTCACGAAAGTCATATATCTGCACTTAATGCAAGGACATGAGTGCACTTTTGAGACTTTATTTAATAATTGGGCCCCTAATTAGGTCTGGCGTTAACCATGACATTTAGTGTTTATTAAAATTCTGTCTCTCTCTGTCTATCGGCTAGCTTCACTATGAGTGACAGCATTCTGTTCTTTCACAAGGAGCATAAATCGACCCACAGTCGTGTTTTTCAGTGCCAGGAACTACTGTGGCAGTGTTACTTTTTGAGACCAAAACAATTTTTGCTTTTCCCAATGTTTGTTATAATGATGAGGCCCCGGCAGCTCCCACACCAATAAGGTTTTACAAAAAACATGCCAAAACAAGTCACCATTGACAAAACCATAAGGCTGACCAACAATTTCAGACCTATTGGCTTGACCAATGCTTGTTTATTTTTATGTTTCCCATAATCTCATTAAAACTGGTTACACTGATTTTCCATTATGAAAATTTTGGGGAAATACTAGCGCACACCAACACATTTTACTAAATGATGCTGCAGAAAAACGGTACCTAAAAAGTTAGTAGTTTAGCGAAACGTTTATGCATTTTTTTGTGAACATTTTGTTTTGAAAGCAGGGAATAATCAATCTTGCTTTCAAGCTTCTGCATATATTTGCATCTAATCAGAGCATTCTGGGAGCAGTATGCATAGCCTCATATTGCTAAACATTGAAAACGTGTGTACACATTTTTATACTGGAACCTGTGTCAGTAGTACAATCTGAGCTTACAACATGTACTTAGTTAGATCACTCACCCTAATAATAAAGGTTTTGTATTAATGAACCATTAATACAAGTTTGACCAGCGTTAACACATGGACACAAATATTACCTTAACTGCAGGCAATGTCTTTCCTTGATCCATAATGTGGTACTGTAAACTGCCAGTCAAAGGGTTTGTGATGTAGGGGGTTGGGCCTACTTGTCCCAAGGACAAAATACACATGGAAACTTGTTGCCCTTGACCCCAAACAATATGTCCCGGGCGTCGGGCTATAGGAATTCCACATCCCTGGGTCCGTGGCAGACCCCTCTCCCTTCCCCCAACCGCAGCTGACTGTAGTGACAGACACGTCACTCCTGGGGTGGCAATGTGGGAGAGGTTGTAGGTTGTAGCTCTGGGCGGTTAATTTGGCTTTCATTGAAAACCTTCCTTCCTTCGATCAAGGGAAGACTGATGCAGATGTTCACGGTCAACACCACTGCCATGTGGTATTGCAACAAACAGGGTGGGTTGGGGTCGGGACCCTTTGTCAAGAGGCTCTGTATCTCTGTACATGGCTGGCATGTTAGGACATTTCTCTGGTGGTTCAACACCTGGCGGGCTCTGAACGCCAGAGCGAATAAACTCAGACTAAGATGCCTAGCGAATCACAAATGGTGACTGCATCCGGAGGTGGTGCAAGGTCTCTGTCAGCATTGGGGAGAACCTTAGTTAGATCTGTTCACCACTGCCGAGAACTAGCAATGTCAGCGGTTTTGCGCACTGGAGTTTCCAAGGCGGTTCTCGCTTGGAGACGTTTTTTGGCACGAGTAGAGCTCTGGCCTCCTACATGCCTTTCTGCCAATACTACTCCTGCCCAGAGTTCTCAAGAAGATCAGGAGTGACCAGCCTCAAGTCATTCATTTGGCTTTGAATTGGTCACCGAGAGCCCGGTGTCCCGTGTTGCTTAGCATGACCATGGGTCCTCCATTCAGGCTGCCCCTACGAGAGGATCTTCTGTCACAGCAACAGGGTAGGCCTCTGCACCTGAACCTGTGCACACTCCACCTTCATATGTGGAGATTGAACAGCGACAGGAGTATGCGCGAAATCTTCTGGATCCAGTCTGACCCCTGGGGAGATTGTAAGTTAAGCAATCTGCAGCTAGAGTCTCTACCAGATAAAACATTACTAGTGGTAAGTAACTTGTTCCTCAATGTTATTGTAGGATTTGAGCTTCTGAAAAAAATTGTGATTCTCACATATCTGCTGTGGCTCTTAAAGTGATTCAAAACCAGGTTCTCCTTTGTCTGAATCTTTTCTTCTAATGTCAAGAGTCCTATCCGCGTTTTAACCAAAACATTACTGCACTTCTACAAAACAATCCGGTATCCCCTCATTTGGCACTCCGTGTGTGTCCAAATATTAGAGCAAGTATTGATTATAGACCAAAATATTGGCTAACCTCTCTTGTTGCATTCAGACCTATATATATAAACCTGAAGTTGCACTATCTTCTTAGCGTACCAGATCAGTTTAGTTAAACTGTGACTAAGTAGCTAACTGAATTAAATTCAAAATTACTTTTCTTTGGCAGCCTAAAGTGAGAATTATAAACAAAGCTGTACTCGCTAGTAAGTAACTAATGTGGGATCCTTAATGTTGCTCTAACGAGATGTATTTGATGTCAGCTTGGCATAGGCACTAAGGGTTTCTAAAGAGAACAGAGTAGTTAGTGAAAACATTATTATAGAAATTAAGACTGATTCAGTACTATGTTTGTCTTTGTTGTCTTGTGGAAATTATAATCATGTACATGAACTGAGAAATTGCTAGCACTTTTGTGAATTGACTATTTTATTCTAAGTTAAACTGTTTCAAGGAAATTGAGACACCTGTTTGTATACCTGAATGCATTTTTTCCAAATCATTTTTAATGGAGAATTTTATGATTTTTTTTTTATAGCGGTAATGGTTTGTAAGGAATTTGTCTAAAAAAAAAAACTTAGATGAGTTAAAACTATCATGTGCATCATTTTCTCCCCTAAATGAGTAACGTGCGCCAAATTATATTGTTTTTGTTGTAATTTTTTCTAAGCTTACGTCTCATGACAGCGCCACATACATGTAACTGTCAAGCCTCTCAATGTTAATAAATCACTTTAAACTTACCTTTGACATAACATGTCAACACAACTGTAGTGGTGCAACAATAAGGGTTGCATTTCTGTGAGATATCCAAGGGTAGAAGCCGTCTTGGTGTGTACAGAGTTGTCAAGTGAGTCATGAACGTGCTCAGCTCCTCACATCTACAGTGAACTTGAGCACTCTGAGGCAACACTGTTCAAATACTTAACTTTAGAACTAGGTTTTGAAGGGTACTCTAAGCCAATGGCAACATTCCGAGAAGCCCCTGGAAGCACTACGACCACTGACAAAACATCAAACACAGATATATGCAGTAAGTTTGGATTTGGCGTAGTGATAAACATTATTGCGGAACATATATGTAAGAAGACAATCATCTTTATGAACCTTTAATCTTTTCTTTGCTTTTTTTCCAGGCTTGGTGATTTTTATGTTACTGGCTTAACCCTCATGCTTTTGTGAACTTTGACTAAATTGTTCCATAAAGTGTATTAATGTAACCTGTCTGGTACATGAATGCTTGATGCTTCTGTAGAAGTGCAGAACTTCGAAAAATGTAGTCAAGATAAATACATTTGTTTTAAAATAGTCTTTGTGGCGGCATTAGCTCTAAGTGCAAACAATTGTAAACACGATGCCTAGAGCCGTATTTTATAGTATACCCTCTTGGAATTAAACAACTGAATTTTACCCTGTGGATTATGGTGTAAATTCTAATGAAAGTTAACTGTTTCAAGTCTATTTTAGCTCACAAGTTTTACAAAGTTGTGCTATTTAAATCCTCATTTTATGAAATAGTCTATAATACAACCTAATTATCCATCCAATCAAAGTGAACAAACCGCTGCCGGTCTTGCATTGGCCTTATTTTCATCTTCATTAATGCAGTGGACAAGCTGTTCTTGTCCACTGCATTACCTTTGTTAGTGTGGTGGACAAGTCTACAAAGACAATACTCCTGGTACAAGCACCTGAAAGATTTTTTGTTTTAAAGACTGGGAAGAGCTTACCTTGCACCTGAATTATTAATTTTTTTCTCACGATCACGCACAGCTCACACAGCCCCCTGAGACCAGAACAGACTAAACCAGGGCCCATGTGAAGACCATGTGGTCTTCATATAGTCAGTTGTCATGTGTTATAAGCCAAGCCACACAAATGGGTTACTGTTTTTATCTGGAGGGTTAGAGCGCTGGAGGTAGGAATACCACTGTGCAAGGGAAAATGTCACTCCCAAAAACAAAAGGGTTTTAAACCTGGAGGGACTGTCGCAATCAAATGTCTGTGACTGATCCCCATCCTGTTTGCCTTTGGTGCTTGGGCTCGGACCACTACTCCAAGGCCTGCAAGGATTGTGCCTTAATGAATCCAAAGGTCATCTGGGACAGTGAAGCTCTACTTCACTAAACATTGCAAGACTCTATACACTGTGAACGGTCGAAGTCGTTCCTGCGACTGATCATCGTTGTTGTCGACATGTTCGGGTAAGTCCGAGGGGAAAAAAAAAAAAGTTCAAGCATGTCTCTTTTCTTTCCTGCGCCGCTCAAACTCCAGAGAAGGCGTGAGTGCGCTAAAGTGCCTCCTGGTTTCTTTCCGAAAGGCATTCCTCCTCGGAGCCGCTTCAGACCCTTGTAACAGGGCTGCCTGAATTTTTGAAGCCTTCTGCAACATTGCAGTGAATTGAAAGTCTGCACTGGTTTGCTGCATCTTTGGCATGCTACTGGCTTCCATGTAGTTCCTTAGGATCCGAAGGACTCCAGAGGACCTCCACCTGGAACCCCGCTACCGGGTCTGCCCTCTGCGCCAGCTGGATCCTCTGAAGCGACTACAGGTCGCACGTCGGCATCTGTGCCGAATCAGATTTTAGCAGCACAACTCATGCTTGACCCTATTGAATCAACACCTTCGATGCCGGATGATGCACACCGATATTGGTTTTTGAGTCAGCAGACCCTCCTTCGACCTCGACTGAGCCATGCCCTGATGCACCTTGGCCACAGCCCTTCGGGAACCCATCTGACTCTGATCCATTCCCCCTACCTCAGGAAAGGCCACAAGTCCTCCATACTTTATTTGGAACAAACTCTGATAATGATGTTTACGATGCAGGGGATGAGTTTGAAAATCATTATAACTGAAATAAATGGTATGATGATCTTTCAGATTCTAGTGGCCTGGACACTTCAGCAGACGCTTGGCTGATTTCTCAACCTGGCCCTTACAAGGAAGACATTGCCTCATTTGCAAAGGTGATATGAACAGTGGCTGACGTTCTTGAACTTCAGTTGCCCACCATGTAGGTGAAAACAACATCCGCACTGAGGCAGCCAGGGCAAACTAATACTGAACCCCTTCAGCCATTTAACAAAACCCTCACAGACACTCCTTGGGGCTTGGGCCAAGCCTTGTTCAGGGCCACCAATTAAGTCAGATAGCACAACTCCATAGAAAGCCCTTGGTGACCCAGCCTATCTAACGCAACACCCTGTGGAAGTGGGCTTATTATCTTTTTGAAATCTTCAACTTGCATATGAAAGAAAACCAGCAGTCGGAGGCTACTGAAGATACAGAATACTATTTATTTTGCTCGAGGAGGTGCACCACTTCAAAGCGCTAAGAAGGCCATAAAAGAGTGAGCCACGTAGAAAGGCTTCACAAGTTACTTAAACATTTACACCAGACTGAGTGCGTGCAGCACGAGTCCAAAGGTTAATCATAGGCGCGCCTGGGATTTACAAAGCAGACGCTGACACACATTACCCATTATGCAGATATGATCTGTGAGCTGCCGTGTGGCTGCAAATGTTTTTGAGGAACATTTCTAGGTAAAAATTCATAGCCGCACAAACACGGCAACTGTCAGCAAGAATAAATGGGTGAAAGGTTACAGCTTGTTCCAACAAAGCAAAATGTCAGTTTAAAGGAAAAAATGACATTACTGATGTCAATTTTAAAAATCAGTTTTCCACAAACGACCCTTGGGGCATTAGTTCAACATTTTGTTCCAGAATTTGCGATATAATAAACAAAATGTATTCATTACATAGGCAAGAATAGGGTGTTTTGATCACTAGGACCTTCATAAGAAAATATTCTCATTTATCTGCATTAATTTAGCTATCTCCTCTTTCTGCACCATTGCTGCATTTGTCTGATGTATGGATGTTGGGGTGGGGCGGCAAGCAGAAGTTAGCATGCCGCAACACATTGGTAAGCACTGTACACATAGACAACAAGCCAGTATGCTACCACCTAAAACAGCCGCCATCATTAATCATTTCCAGCCCTATTGGGTAAATATTCCCCAAAACCATCCTGACCAGGTCCTTTCACTATTATCCTGATGAATTTCAGTTGATATTTTATTTAACTTCTGTCGTAGTCTTGGGTATTATAGAATGTACCAGATAATGTTCCTAAAAATACCATGTTAAAACAAAAATCAAAATTTTATATAACTAATAAAATAAAAATAATTAAGTCTTCTCTTTTCCCTCACAGCTTTATTTACAGGTAGTAAAACACTTATTTCTTCCCTCTCAGCGGGGGTAGGAGGATGGCCAAAGGGATGTATCTCCATTCTTGCAGGTGATAGTCTGCAGTGTCCTTATGTTACTAACCTCAATGCTCAAGTTAGTTCTTTAAAGGTGGCACTCGTGAGTGCCTGGCAGTTGGTGATCTGTCCTAAGCACTTTCCTATCTAATCCTTCAATTTCCTTGATCGTAAGTTATACCGTTGCACAGTCGGTTGTGGGTCAATTCTTTTTACAATGGGCACTCCACAGTCTGGGCTCAAGCGGTCTCCTTCCAAAGGTTTCTTGGGCAGAATGGTGGGGCTCCCTTGACATTGGACAAATGAATCCAGTTCTTATGACTATCGCACCACAATGCAGTTTGTCTCCAGCAATACTTGTACCAGCCCTTTCCATCTGGGCTGGAGACTGTTTTTCCTCACAAAATTCTTGGTCAGCACCCAGTCCCCTGGCCTTATATCGTGTACTTCTCCTTCCAAAGGCGGGGACCAAGTGTCCCTGACCTGTTGATGAATTGCAGAGAGGTGATTGGTAATTTCCTTACAGTATTACAACAATGCAGAGTGAGACAAGTCACAAAGCTTGGATGGAAATGCAATCCCATGTACGTTGGCTGGTCTGCCCATCACCACCTCAAAGGGAGATTACATTCTTTACTGTCACTGTATTTCTCATTGAAAATAGTGCTAACGGTGAAGCATCCACCCGACTCGGTTTACTAGATACCCATATTTTTGACAATTTTACTCTTCAAACTGGCATTACATCTTTCCACTAAGCCTGCTGCATTTGCATGATACATTGAATGAAACTTTTGTCTAATACCTGAACCGTGGCACGATAAATCCATTATCTCATTTGCGAAATGTACCCCGTTATCACTCAAAGGCTTCTGGGCAATCTAAATCTCGGAAATTATTCCTTTTTTTTTTTTTTTTTTTTAGAGTTTTATATAGCGCGAACTAGACCCGAGACATCGGGTATCAGAGCGCTTTACATGAGCACCAGTTTTGTTACAGAAGGACACATTCATTTTTGTTAGGCACGGAGAGATTAAGTGATTTGCCCAGAATCACAGGATGTTAAGCGTCAAATACTTAACAATACTTAAGCGGTGCTCATAGCTATATTATCTTTCAGTGGGAAAGCTTCTACCCAATTGCTAAAATGGCATATCACAACCAAAACACATTGTTTCCCACTACAAGGGAGCATCTGGAAATACTCTATCTGGAGCCACTCGAAGAGGATATTCTGGCATTCGAAAATGGCCTTTGGGTACTGGTATTCCTTTTCCTACATTGTATTGAGCACACACCATACAATTTTTACAGAAATTAACTGCTGTCTCCCTCACATTGCTGTTCTCCCATATTTTTAGGATGATGTTGGTGATACCATCTGCTCCAATGTGTAGGGCCATGTACCATTTGGACCATTGGTAACACAAAGCTATCTGGCAGTATCCATTTAGTAATTGGCTTCCCATTTACCCAACCTCCCAAGTGGTTTCTAAAAACATAGCCACTATCCTTCCATCCTTTCTATTCTTATTCATCAGCTAATACTTATTTCTCCTTTACTTCAGCATAGTGGTCATAGGTATTTCCTTCATCATCCGCAGTTATTTTATATGTCAGTGGGTTAACAACTAAGGCAGTGTTTTTGGATACTTCATCTGCGAATTTATTTCCCTGTCCTACTGCATCTGTCACCTTCTTGTGTGCCAAAGTAACACAAGAAGGGAGTGAAGAGATAATGCTCAAAAGAGCAGAAGAGGTGGATACGTCCTCCTCAAGTTATATTGTCAAAAAACAAAGGGATCCACCCTTATCGGAAAGTATAGAAGTGTTCCTCCAGACTACGTGTGTCTCCTACAATGGTGGAAAGCACACAGCTTTGTTTAAATACCCCTCACCCACCAAAAGGACCCTTGGTGGCATGCTTCATCATCGGGGTCTTCCTGCCCCGCTGCGAGACGGGGCGTCCTACGACTACGTCGGAGCACTGGTTATGAAAAACAATACTATGTGTGGTGTAGGAGTGTGAGTGGAAGGGTCAGAAGTGAGTGAATGGTGAAAAATTAAAAAATACCTGGCTCAGTGGAAAAAATTAATTTTAATGTTCCTTTGAGCTGGTATCGTTAAAAGTGGGAAATGAGATGGAGATACTATGCTTTAATGAGCAGTGTCTCCTGTGTCGACATGTTTCGAAGCCCTCCCTGGCTTCTCATCAGGACCTAGAAGAGATCCCTTCTACACTCAAATCAAAACAACTGTGTATTTACATATAATCCTAACTAAGTGGTGCACATAAATTTAACATGCACAGTATATTGCTGAATGGGTTCTGGAAGAATAAAAACAGAGTTAAAATAACATAACACATCCAAACTGCACCATATGTGGTGTTGACCTGTAAAGAAAAGTGATATATTTCTGTGATATATTTTTCTTATCTTTATCCGTTAT